>JACYXH010000479.1:2313253-2315753 GCA_026745465.1 Lota lota | reverse complement strand
ACAAACATAATCCTGAAACCTGAACTCATTCCCAGACTAAAAGAGAGTCTTTAAGGTCAGATATTCAGTCCACCATGGTGGTTGAAACAGATCACCTGGAGCCTAATGACCAAAGACCACATACTTGACAACTTGGATGTCAAGCAGAACAAGTCAACACAACAGCATTGCTGGTGTAAACTCACAGGATCTAGATTCAATATACAGTCTGTATATATTGAACCTTTACAAAAAATGGTACCATAATATTTAGACTAAGGCTTTTTGGTTTAGTCTAAGCCACTGTACAATTGTCATTCATTTATAGAAAGAAAAATGTATCGCATTGCATTTGCTTAACATTTAACTTTACTATTTTATTGCTTTATTACTATGCCTTTTTTATTATAACATGCAAATAATGAATACATATTTGCTGGTACATTTGGAGCCAGGTTTGGATTATACTAAAACATGGGTAATTATATTTAAGTATTTGGTGAGTGGAAAGCCAGCTGCAGTGAAGGGCTAAATAATTTTTTTTATCAATTTCCTTTTCCTCTGTCAATTTCTACTTTTGTTCGGTTAAACCAATAATAACTACAGATTCTGCTATTTTTACAATTTTGTAATTTCTAAATGCAATTAGTATCTTGGTAGTTGTAGATAGCTGTAAGTTGTATACATTGTAAGAGTTAAAGCATAAATAGAAGAGGTTACAGCTTGTGCCCTCACCCTTTCACACACTAACACACACACACTACACACATGAGCACACACACACACACACACGCACAAAAAGTTTTTCCATTAGCGTTTGCAGAGATCACAGCTTGTGCAGTTTCCTGTCACAGTGTGTGTTTCACCTCAAGAGGTAACCAAGGTTTGCACGTGCGCGCACACACACACCTACACACACTCTCTGCATATTGGAAACTGATTAGCACAGCTTGCACACACACACACACACACACACACACACACACACACACACACACACACACACACACACACACACACACAGATGCAGATGCTACTCCCTCCCCAACCCACTTTTCATTTTCTTCTTTCTTCTCGGTCTCGTCCTCTCTGGGGTGGTGCATGTGGATGATCAGATGTAATGTGAGCTCCAGATGTTTCAGTAGACACACTGGAGACATCAGGGACAAGGGGCGCCCTTCTCTCCTCATACGCTCCCTCTTCCAATCTCATCTCCCACCTTTCCTCATCTCGTCTCCTCCTCCTCCTCTTCTCCTCACCTCTCATCCCCTATCATTTTGTCTAATCACTTCTGCTTTTGTCTTCTCTAACCTCCATTTTTATCCTCTCCTCTCTTTGTCTCCTCTCCTCTCCCTTTGCCTTGTCTCGACCCCCATCTCCACTCCTTCCCTTTCCTGAGGGCTAGTAGAAGTGACCAGAATGAAAGAAAGGGACTGAAACACAGCAGCTGTTGGTGTGAAGGTAATGTCTCTCCATCACAAGTAATGCATGCAATACAGACTTGATTAAATAAACAATCATAAGCAATTATAGTGTATTCTATGTTCTTTAAATACATCCCCTCCATCCATCTCTCCCCCCTCTCACGCTTTTCCCTCCATCCCTCCACCCCCCCAGCATGGTTCTCGTCCCCCCAGTGAGATGTCCTCTCCTCTAGTGAGAGAGAGTCACCCGTTTGTCTCCTGTCTGTCTGTTGGAGTGTGGTGGCCCGCTAGCTGTCTCTATCTAGCCTAGAATCACTCAAGAACCTGGGCAGAGCGGACTGCCAGGGAGTTGAACTGTGTTGTTGTGTGTGTGTGTGTGTGTGTGTGTGTGTGTGTGTGTGTGTGTAAGTGCACCAGGGGTCACAGCGTATAATGAGCCTGCATACCAGGACTAATTGAACAAGAGGTCCCTAGTGTGCATCGTTGACCAGGGAGCCATCTCGTCACACAACTGATAAGGCACCTTCTTTGTCTGTGAGCGCTCTGGTGTGTGTGTGTTGTGTGTTTGTGTGTGTATGTATGTGATGTGTCTAGCGCCATAGTGTGTGTGTGTGTGTGTGTTTGTGTGTGTGTGATGAGTGTGTGTGTATGTGCATGTATGTGATGTGTCTAACGCCGCAATGTGTGTGTGTGTGTGTGTGTGTGAGTGTGTATGTGTGTGTGTGTGTGCATATGTGGGCGTGTGAATGTGTGTCTATGTGTGTGTATGTGTTTGTGTGATGGGTGTGTGTGTATGATGTGTGCGTGCACATGTGGGTGCATGTGTACGTGCATGTGTGTGTATGTGTGTGTGATGGGTGATGTGAGAGGCTATCAGTCAAAGGGAGAGTTGATAAGAGCTAACGGCTAATAGTCTGCTGATAGCAGTTGGTTCAGTAGGTTTCAGGTGTCTACACTAGTCACTGGAAACAAACACAAAAGAGTTATGTCCTCTACTGCGGTATGTCAAATACTACAGTAAAAGCTAGCTTAGCTAGGATGTGTGTATACTTCACCAAAACCTGGGAACAAAAAGCTTGATTTAATTAGTGTGGGTT
>JACYXH010000479.1:2285753-2308253 GCA_026745465.1 Lota lota | reverse complement strand
CTTTTTCTTTCTCTCTCCATCAAGCACACACACACGCTCCAACAGGAAGAGTGTGGGTGTTAGGGAGCAGCTGCATGGAGAAGCGTCAGAAGCAGCTTCCTCCTGGTGCAGCCGGCACCATCTCTGCTGCTCTGACTGCCCCCCTTCATCTCTCTCTCTTCATCCCTCATCATCTCTCTATCCCTCTCCTCATCCCTCCTGTACTTTCTCCATCTCTATCATTCTCGTTAGTTCCTGTCAGTCACACTCATCTGTCTCTCTCCCTATCCATCACACACACACACACACACACACACACACACACACACACACACACACACACACACACACACACACACACAGCTGTAAGCTCACATGTATTAACATGCCAGTTTGCCCATCAGTGCTTTTCGGTTGAACCGAACACACCCATATTCCGCACCGCTGTGGTGCAAGCTGCAAACGCACACACACACACACACACACACACACACACACACACACACACACACACACACACACACTGTCAGTGTGTTTATGTATGTGTGAGTGTGCGCCCGTACGTGTGCGTGTTGTTTTCCGTCTGACTGTCTTGCAAGAGTGACACTTCAGCCCATCCACAGACAACAGGTTCCTATGTTGCACAAGACGTTGCAGGTCTCCAATCAGAGAGGTGAAAGTGTATGCCGTTGAACAGCAGCACCCAGCCTCCCCCCTCACAGCTGTGTACTTTAGGTGAGCCCTGAGGTGAGACAGGCAGCAGGGCCGACAGGCCAGATACGAGCCCAGAGAACCGTGCATGGAACGGAAAACAGTTGGCAGTTGGAATTGCGACACAGCTCATAAGAACTGTCAACTGCTGCTGCGATGGTCCACTGATACACAAACCGATACCCAAACATGATAGGATATTCTAGGTTGTGTAAGTATTGTTGGCAATCTGAATGGCCTGATTACAAAAAAAGAATTATAGATTTGTCAGATAGATTTCCCAATGACTCAGATATTTCCCAATAACAGTTTCAGTTCAGTTCACTCTCTCTCTCACTCTCTCTAAGCAGCATGCATTTAGTAATGGGGATAGTTTGATGAGCACACTTGGCAGTTATTCCGGGGTTTCCTGTGTGTCATTGCACCGACGAGCTGCAGCTAACTAGCATGGCTGACAGGACATAGCCCCCCAGGGTGCCGGGTGTCACAGTGATGGCCTTTAGCCAGCCAGTCAGCCAGCTAGCCGTTCAGTCAGAGCCCTTGCAGCACATGCAGCCATCCAACTCCATGTCGTCCCCCATTACTATTCCCCGGGGAGCTGTGCCACTAATACTGTCCCCACAGCGCAAGAATGCATATCATTATGTCTGTCTCTGCCTTAGCTATGTGTGTGTGTGTGTGTGTGTGTGTGTGTGTGTGTGTGTGTGTGTGTGTCTAAGAGAAAGTTAGTGCACCACTTGTGTTCACACACACACACACTCACACACCCACAACAATAAATAAGTAAATTTGCGGAGCTTGACAAACCTTGCCGACCGCCATAGACTTAGTGTACGACAAAGAGCATGGCAGAATCATGAGTTACCCGTCTATACATACTCAATTAATATCAAGATAACTAAATGAATAAATTCATATTTGAATGACTTGGTTAATTAATTCATGAAGTGGCGCGCTTTCAATGTGCACCTGTCAAACTTTACAAACCTTGCCAACTGCTACAGACAGACATTACGGAGGGCGCCATCACATAATACTCCTTTCCAGCGTTTCTTAAACTATGGGTTCGGACCAAAAATGGTCTCGCGATCAGGTTGGAGGTGAGTTGCAGCCTCACAATTCTCAGAACACTGAGCACACCGGAATTGGTGATCATTGTGTGTGCGGTTGGCTCCCACAAACACACTGAAATTGTATTTTGAGTCCAGAGGGGAAAACATTTAAGAACCCCTGCTCTATACCATCTCCACCAACTAGTCGATGGTCCATTATTTCCCACAGAGAGGAGACTCCCAGGGCGAAACCACCAGTGGCACCACCATGGTTCCTCCCTCTCGCTCCCTCCCACCCCAGCGCTACAGATGCACCGGTGCAGACAAGGCTGCACTTCTCTGGGGTCACACAGAGACAGAGGCGGCCCCTGTGCCCCAGGAACCCAGGCACTGCTGTAGACTACAGGAACCAGAGGGACGAGAGAGAGAGAGAGAGAGAGAGAGAGAGAGAGAGAGAGAGAGAGAGAGAGAGAGAGAGAGAGAGAGAGAGAGAGAGCGAGAGAGAGAGAGAGAGAGAGAGAGCGAGAGAGAGAGAGAGAGAGAGAGAGAGGGGTGGGCAATATATGGAGCACATCTGGCACGTTGATCAAACCAACCACCCGCACTTTGATACAATTGTCATTAACACTGACACACAAACACACACACACACACACACACACAAGGCGAGAGAGAGAGAGAGAGAGAGAGAGAGAGAGAGAGAGAGAGAGAGAGAGAGAGGTGAAGGGAAAGAGAGGGAGAGGGAGTGATAGAGAGAGAGAGGTGCAGAGAGAGAAGGGGAAGAGAAAAGCAAGCGAAGGGACAGTCAGACGTGCAGCTGAGCGAACACTGGGGCAGTGACACCAGACCACACCGCTGTCTGCTATTGTACTCTTTATATAGCTGGTGGCCACTTCAGAAACACAATGCTGTGTGTTGATCTGTCCAGCATTCATCATCCACCGACAGGGTTTAGCTACCTAGTGGCAGAGAGGAAACCAGCAAAAAGCAGCGAGAGAGAGAGAAAGACACAGAGAGAGAGAGAGACACAGAAACACAGAGAGACAAAGAGAGAGGCACAGAGAGAGGCAGAGACTATTTTTAAAATAAGGGTCTTTTTATGATGGGGGGTATAAATAATGTAGAGAATAATGCACATTAAATATACATTATGTGCAATAGAAGAAACCCTGCCAAAACAGATGAATGATGAACAAAGGACACAATGGAGATTGTGTCGGATGGTGCACACGCACCAAACACCAAAAATGCGTGGGTGAACATCTTTGAGGTGTCTTGTTTGTGTGCGTGTGTTACCTTGCGTGGGCGCAGCTTTTTGCATTAGGCGGCAGTACAGGATCCAGCTAGATGTAGCGGTAGTGGTCGGGATGCTTGCGTCAGTGTGTGTGTGTGTGTGTGTGTGTGTGTGTGTGTGTGTGTGTGTGTGTGTTTGCACTTGCATGTGTGAGTGCAAAAGTACCATGAGTAAACAGCCATTGGCTTTTTAGCACCCTGTACCAAGAGCAATCATGAGAGTCAACGTCTCCAAAGTTGGGTGTCATTACATACGTCTCACACACACACACATAACATCATTAAGAATGTGTAGCCATCTTTTGGGAATACTTCCTTTGGGTATACATTGCTGTGTCTATGTGTGGATTGAGCTTTAGTGTGTGTGTGTGTGTGTGTGTGTGTGTGTGTGTGTGTGTGTGTGTGTGTGTGTGTGTGTGTGTGTGTGTGTGTGTGTGTGTGTGCTTTTGTGGCCAGCTGTATGGCCATTAAAGGGCCATCTGCAGACAATAGGCTCTGTCTGAAGGGCACACACAGCCTGGTTCCTGTCCTGCCCAGCCTTAAACTGACTCTTTGTGAGTGTGTGTTTGTATGTGTGTATGTGTGTGTGTGTTTGTGTGTGTGTGTTGTGTTTGTATGTGCAGCATCATGCATTTCCCTACCCCATTTGGCCCAAAACAATAGAAAAAATAACATAGTTAGAAAAGCGCGGTGCATGCCAGCATGGAGAAGTGTATACTGTAACATGGCATCACAAGCTTGGCTTTAAATCTGCTGTTATTTTAGGCTGACTAGGTTAATTATCTTGCTTATTATCTGTCTGTCTACAGAAAATAGCAAGGTGTTCACAGTACACACACACACAAACAGGATTGTTTTTTTTTAACATCAATGGAGGTGGGAACTACGCTAAAGCAGGTTTGAGAACCTAACAATAGACATTCATGTATTATTAAATTAACCCTTTAATGAGGTTGTCAAATCAAAGCTGAGGAAGTGAAGATTCAAATCATTAAAAAGGTTAACCCTCTTTCTAGCTCTCTCACTCACACAATATGCAAGCAATGACAAACAGCTAGCTAGCTCAACCAAATACCACTCAGAGTGGTTCGATCTGGCACGCACAACTTCAGTCTTGACACACACACACGGCTACTGCATGCAGACACATGCAAAAATATCTGGCCCAATACTAAAATAGGCTCTAAGAGGTTGCAGCTGCACCTGTGCCTTGGTCCACACCTACACACAGGTGTCAGGATGTGACACACACACACACAGACAGACAGAGAAAGAGAAAGAAAGACGAGAGGGAGGAAGGGGAAAAACGAGAGCGGGGCGAAATCAAACCACTGCGGTCGACCAAAGAGTCTTTTTCTAGATCTTTCTCTTGCTCTCTTTTTCTTTCTTTGGGGTATTTGGAAGTGTAACAATAGGCTTTGTTTTTCATAGACTGATCAGGCAAATTGTATGGGCCATACCATTCAACCAAGTGTATTCAGTAAATACATACTTAGATTACATTGGCGATTATGTGAAACTCAACAAGACTCTGTAATGCTAGGTTTGGGTGGTAGCATGTATCGCATTGCACTCGCAAGGCCTTTGAGGGTGTGATTATGTTATTCCCAATGATTGGTCTATTATGTGGATGAGATTGTTGTAGAAGATTGTGTGTGTGTGTGTGTCATAATCTTTTCATTCAGTAACACGGTAAATGGTCACCCATATGGAGGCCCCCTCCTTCCCTTCACACACACATAGAATAGCTATATGTATGGCTATAAAACATATTTCATAATATAAATCAATCTCTATCAAAGCTTTTAATGTACATATCATTGACAAATACTGTCATTAATCATTCAAATGCTACTTTAAACACTAATAAAGTTGTGGCAGGTGAGATGAAAAAAAGACACATATTCTAAAGCAATTACAAATAAACTTAAATTGGGATAAATGTGTTCCGACATGTGCAGTAATTTAGGTTACATCACCCCCTGGTGGAACCCAAGCACAATTACAATGTGAACGATACATTACTTAATAAATTATAGCATGTTAGGATTGCATTGCAGATATGCTATTTCCCCTCTCTTTCTCTCTAACGCTCCCTCTCTCTCGGTCCTCACGGCTGCTGTCCTCACAACTCCTCTATGTCTAGTCTGAGTAGGCATGAGCCCGGTCCCTATGAGACCACAGTAGCCCCTGGGGACCTTCTTCAGGTACTACTGGTGGTAGTCCTCCGCATAGTAGAACTCCTTCCCCTCCGCGATCTCCGTGGTGATGATCCCGTGAACTTTCTTAATCAGCTCCTGTGGGTGAGAAAACGGGGACAGAAAAAAGGCAAAAGTCATTTGTGATATACACCATGATAGAATGTTTCCTTTGTGTCTTATTCTTATTTTTCTGTTGTCACTGTGTGTTCTTTGTATTTGCATTTTTGCATATGTATTTGCATGAGTACTTGCAAACAAACATAATGTTTTATAAATATTAGCATGACTATTATACCATTACAATGTCAGGGCACTTCGTTGTGAGATAAGGATGCAAAAGAGACATTCAAAGTAAAGGCTTCCTCCTATTTCATTCTGCAGCCATTGTTCTGTAGTCTTAAAACCCCATAAAACCCATTCTGAGCAGGGCTGACTCTGGTCATGTTGACAGGTGCAGGTGAACGGCAGCAGGAGCAGTATACTTCATGCATGACTGCCATGTGCAGAGGCAAGATGGAGGATTTGAGCTCTAAAATGGGTCTTTCGCTTGCCCCAGAGTGACCGGACCTGCAGCCCTAGTGTTAGTACATACTGTATATAGGTGGCTTATAATGTCACTTTCCAGCTGAGAGGTTGTGGGTTCCAACCCCAATGTCTGCAGTCTCCATGTAGGCATCCTTGAGTAAGACGCGACAACCACCCCACCTTAATGACATGTATCTACAATTCACTGTATTTTGTTATAGCTAGCAGCGTTTGCTTAATAACTTTAAATTGGAATCTTATCATCTCATCATGACAGCCCTGTGTGATCTATGATGTCTGTGTATGTCTGTGTGTATGTTACAAGACCAGAAAACATAGGAAAAAAGGAGAATATATGTTTTTATAATACTCTCTCTCTCTCTCTCTCTCTCTCTCTCTCTCTCTCTCTCTCTCTCTAAGCATGAAAGAGGAACTGCTCTCTTTGAGAACTCCTTAAGAGCTGTCACTGAGCCTAAGCACATTGAAGACGCTTCAAAAGCCAGGAAAAAATAAGTACATACAGACACACACATGCACGCACACGCACAAACCCACCTCTCTCTGGAGGACGTATCAAACGCACACCCACTGTGCTGGGGGGCTTCTCTCTCTAATAATACAATCAGACAGATTTTCTAGAGCGACACTCCTGGGAGCTGACAATACAATATGTTTGACGTTGCAGTGGGAAAGTCTAGAAGGAACTTGCTCCCCACTGTGAGAACTACAAGGAACCTTTCACTGATTACACTTTAATTCAACTACTGATTCAGCCTGATAATTCATATTCTAGCTGGTGCTCCTTAAACCACAAGGATGACATTGAAACAAAATAATGTTTTAAATTGGTTTGTCTCATCTATTTTAAAGCTATATATTAGAAGATCTAACAGATTTTTCTGTGCTACTTGGATCTATTGTTATCTCAACCTTCTGGATGCCGGCAAAACATTCACATAATTTGTGGTAGATAGATATTAAGATATTCTATTATTTGGACCCTTCTCTGTTCAGAATTGATGACACTCATTCACAGTTCAAAATATGGACAATTCTGAACTTAGTTGCAGAAGAGTGATAAGTCCAACTTTGTCCACAAGGAGGCAGTATGGCATTTACTATGCATCTATATCTGAGGTGCCGCAGCGCCAGTGTCATCTCCCCCACCAGTCATCTCTGCTCCATGACTAGAGCAAAGCGAGGATGCAGCTGACCTCTAGCTCCACACTTACCACTGCAACAGTAAACAGACAACGATCTTCACACAATGTCCACAAATAGCATGACAATAAGCAACACAAATTGACAAACCATAAGGTCTCTATAACTAACTAAAGAGCATATTCATGTGAGACAAATTCTGACACCACCAGAGGAGGAAATCACTTTTTTCTCCATAGTGCCACATCAACAAACACCACCCATTCTCCTATTGTCGTTGAAACACAGGCAAGGCTCTCCATATAAGCCTGCATGGTGGCCTAATTAATGATGATTAGTCATCATCATCATTATCATCATCCTCACCAGTGCCGCGGATGCTAACCCTCCAGGGCGCTACACAATGCTGCAGCAACTAAAAAGGAAGAAGAACACAATGTCCAGGACGACGGTAGTCTGTTATTCGGAGCAACAACCTGGTGCCCCCTTCCCCCCCACTGGCTCTGCTCTCCCCCCCACCCACCCTACAGCGGCACAGTCACAACACGGCGGCCATTTTAGATCTATAAATCAGAATGCAGGACGTCATGTGGCCATGCGCAGCGCTGTGTGGCGGCTAGTGCTGCGCCGCGTGCTCAATGCAGCAGAAGGAACGAGAGTTGACAAAACATGGTGTGGGAAGGAGAGAGGAGAGAGAGAGAGCTATACAGAGAGAGAGAGAGAGAGAGAGAGAGAGAGAGAGAGAGAGAGAGAGAGAGAGAGAGAGAGAGAGAGAGAGAGAGGGGGAAGGAGAGGATGGAGTAAAGATGGAGATTATAAAAAGGAGCTACGGTAGCAAAAACGTCCAGACGTCGGATGTTACGATGCTGTCGATAGCGGAGTTCAAATGCTAACATGATACAGGGAAAGGCGAGTGTGTGTGTGTGTGAAGGTGTACATTTTTATGTCAACATGCATGAGTGAGCATGCAGGGTCTGAAAGGCTTTTAAATACAGGACATGTTAGTGCTGTGTGCCTGTGTGTACACACACACACACACACATACAGCTGAGCTCATCCAGTCCAGTCAGCCCTTCCTTCCTTTACGCCTGTCGAAAAGACTTCCCTGTCAAAGACATGGCTGAGCAGCCCCATGTCGCTCTCCCATCTCTCGCTCTCTCTGTGCGACCGAAGGCCGCTGCGTCCTGCTACCCATTGCTCCCTGCTCTCCAGCCAAGCGAAAGAACCCCTCAGACACACAAAGAATACTCGTCGCAAGAGAGATGGCACTGGGACACAAATCGGACGTGACACTTTGTCAGAGAGAGAGAGAGAGAGAGAGAGAGAGAGAGAGAGAGAGAGAGAGAGAGAGAGAGAGAGAGAGAGAGAGAGAGAGAGAGAGAGAGAGAGAGAGAGAGAGAGAGAGAGAGAGAGAGAGAGAGAGAGAGAGAGAGCTACGTAGACAAGCAGTAAAGAAAAAGGTTTTGTTCACACACAGAGAGGCTCAGGTTGGGGGGCGGGTTATAGATACGGACTAGCAGGGTTAATCGCAGGGTCATAGTGAGTATGCAGTCAGCAGAGTGGACATTACCTAAAGGACTGGACAGAGATCCCTCTGGTGTCGTACACTTCATCACTAGGGAAGTCTCTCTCTCTTACACTCTCTCTCCAGCCCTTCCCTGAGACCCAGGGAATTGAAAGAAGAGCAAATAGATGGAGGAATAGATAGAGTCTCTCTCTCTCTCTCTCTCTCTGTAGTTTTCTCCAATCACGCCCACAAACTAACAAATCCACATGTTTAGATTCTGTGTTTGCACGCCACTGCACATGCTTGCAAACTTAGAGACTAAGACGTTAGAATTCTGAGCGAAGATGGTGGCTGCATTTAAGGCATTGTGATAATTTGGACATTTCAATAAGTTGTGAGGGTAAGTGTTTTAACTGATTAGAATGCAGCATAAGCCTTCACTCCTGAATCAAAATGAAGTTCTCAGTTCCAGGTTGTAATAATGTAGGTAGATGATGTGAGTCAACTGAAAACAAATTGAACTTTTCCCCCACGTCTATTACGGCCGGTGGGTCAACTTGTGTTGGACAAAACTAAGACACAGCTATTGGAGCTGCTAAACACTCGTATGGAATAGAATGGATGTGAATGAATTGCCAACTGCCCAATTTCGGAACGCGTCTACACCGCGAGAGATGGGGAGTTGAACAAAAATCATGGCTGATTAACATCCCGACATAGACTATGTCAACACTTAACCTGGGGTCTTAGCAAACCAAATTCTTTAAGAAAAGACGAAGAAGAAATTATGGGATGGAAAAACAAGACAACCAAACATAAAAGCTTGATATTGGGATAAAAAGGGGGAAGGGTGGAGGGACAGAGAGATTGAGAGAGAGCACATCCAGAGAAGAGAAAAAATGACATTGGGCCATTTAAACATATCTATAGTGCACATTGGCATACATGCATAAATCATCTGTGTACATCACTGTACAAGGGATTGTGTGTGTGTGTGTGTGTGTGTGTTGGGAAAACAAAAGGACGGATCTTAGGTTTGTGAAATCCTGTTGTCAATATGTGCTCGCATCTATGCACACTGGATGAAGAGCCTTCTCCAAGCTCCTCTCTCGCTCTCTACCAGAGTGTGGGCCAGCCAGCCATTTTAGCTATGCTCCAATCTCCAGCGAGCTCTCCTACATTTTGTCGAGCTGCGTAGCCCCCACACCTACATACCACCACTGCATGTGAGTGATTTTGCTTTTGGCTTTTTGTTCTATAGCACATTCCCCGAGATGGTAAGCTAGCATCTCTTGTATTTAGAAAAAAAGAAAAAAAAAAGAAGATGAAATCAGTTTTTGATTTTGAAGGGAGCATAGCTAAAGGTATATAGTTGTGAGCTGCGACAAGCGCACAGAGCATCAGCAGGGGAAAATGCTGTAGATTTGGTTGTGCTGGCTGCGTTGCTGAACACCCCGGCTACGCATTAGCACCACAGTAACTGCGCCTGGCCACTCAGGCCCACGGCCAGCACCCTGTTGGGGGTGGGGTTAGTATTAGCTCATCGTTAGGTTGTTGGAGGAGCAAGCGGTGCTTAGCGGCCCGCTTGCATTACCCTCTTCAAAAGGCACTCCAAAAGGGAGCCTGGAGCCCCTGCCGGGGGACATGCAATACCAGACGACCCCACCCGGTTCCCTTCCTCCACCCCCATCCTGACAGCCTTGAATCCCAGACACATTGCTACATCCCCCCACACTCAACCCCGCCCCACAGCTCATTAAGTTAGGATGTCTTATCAGAGGGCACACACGCCCCTCTAAGGCCCTAAGCACACACACACACACACACACACACACACACACACACACACACACACACACACACACACACACACACACACACACACACACACACACACACACACACACACACACACACACACACACACACCAGGCTGGCATGGTAAAACCCCTATTGTTCTACATATAAAACACATGCATGCACCACAGCTTTCAGATGACTTGCACGCACACACGCATGCACGTGCACGGGCCCCGATGATTTTACTTGTCTCCCTCCAAACCCTCCTTACTGCTCTCTGTCCAACCCATCCCCCCATCACACACGCTCTCTCCTCCTAATCAACCCCTCACATCCCTCCTCTCCTTTCACGCACACTCAGCTCTAGGGAGACACAGCTCAGCAGAGAGAGATAGAGATGGAGAGATGAAGAGAGAGAGAGAGGAATAGAGAAAGATGGAGATGGGAACAGAGATAGGAGAGAGAGCAAGATGGAGAGCAAGATGGAAATAGAGCGTGATGGAGGAAGAGAGGATAGAGAGATCGAGAGTTGGAGAAAGAGCATGAGCAGGAGAGAGCGAGAGAGTTAGAGAGAGATGCACTCCTCCTCCTGCCACAGAGGCTTGGCTACAGGAGCCTTTGATGTTTTGCAAATTTCAAATTTCATTATAGAGAACCCCCTTCTCCTTTCCAACCCCCCCCGCCTCCATCGCTCCCTCTTCCCTGCATCTTTACTCCCGCGCTTAAACAAGCTTTTCTGCACCCTCCACTCCCCCACCCCTTCTCCACTGAAGTTAAGAAACTGAAAGCCCTGCAGAAGAGACTCTTCGTATGGGTTAATTATTTATTGGGCTTGTGTGTGTGTGTGTGTGTGTGTGTGTGTGTGTGTGTGTGTGTGTGTGTGTGTGTGTGTGAGTCACTCTGGAATCTGGGCTGTTTTTTGAAACCCCCATCTTATCACCTGACCCCACCCTCTCACTGTTGATCTACTGAGAGAACACGGTATCATATAGCGCCACACACACACACACACACACACACACACACACACACACACACACACACATGCACGCTGGAACACACACACTGACACATACACACACAGGCAGTGTAGAGTAGAGTGGAATATAGCCAAGCAAGCCATTTCTCTGCGGAGATGCCATTTTGAGCAAGGCATTGTTGAAACTCTGCATCAGTGTGGCTGGGCAACCATTTTAGCGCAACGGGCTGCCATTTTGGTTCAGCGCGTGTCAGCTGCTTTGAGGAGATATGCGTTCCCAGTGGCCGTCAGATGTAACTGGGGAGCCAGTACACGGTCTGACAGATCGGTGGTGTCAGCAGGGCTGGTGGGGAGGAAAAGAAAAAAGGGATAGACCAAGATAGAAATAAAGAGTGAGAGAGAAAGATACTATGTATATTGTATGAATGCTAAGCCATGGACATATTTGGAAGGTGTATGGGAAGAGATGGACTCTCGGAAAGATCAATTGTTACAAACGGTGAGAAAACAAAAAAGTTTTCTTTTCCATGACCTCAATTGTTTGCTGGCTTTGATCACAGAGCAGAGGTTTAGCCACCCACTGAGAGATATGTCTTTCTCTCTTGTGTTGCTCTCAATCAGACAGCGTGTTCTTTTTTATTATTATTTGTTTTTAACATTTTTATGGGCTTTTTTGTGCCTTTATGAACAGGACAGTGAAGAAAGACAGGAACGTGGGTTTAAGAAAAAGGGGAATGACATGCAGAATAGGATCACAAGTAGGAATCGAACCTGGGTCGCAACAAAGCGTACTGACCATGTGGATGGGGCCCTAGCAGGTTGAGCCACCAAGCCGCCACACCCATACAGCGTGTTATATAAAATAGAACACATTTGATTGGGGCAGAAGAGAGTTCACCAGTGGACTGACTTCAGTTCACTGGTGGGTTTGTCTGGTAAAGAAAGATGGATACATTTTCATTACTAATTAAAAAAGGGAAAGATAATGAATTTTGTAGTTCAACTGAACATTCAGGACTGGGTTGGATGTAATACCTCTCTTCTTATTGTCCATATCCATTCTAGGTGTATATCGTAATGTGGAAGGGGAACACCTAACAAAGCGCTCATCAAATTGTTTTTTTATTCTTTACTCTTGCAGCTCTCTGATCTCATTACATGCTTCCTACCTCCCGCTCAAACCTCCCCCGATTCCCTTTAGTCCCAACTGCACTCTTCTTTCACCTTTGACCCTAGCCCAAGGTCAAGGTTGCGGGAAGTCCTAACCATGGCAACAACACAAGGCAACAATCCGGGTTCATCTGTGTCCTTCTGACACCTGGCCGTCGTAAGTAGGCCCCTCCCCCCCCCCCCCCCACCTCCTCCAAACCTCATATGAGATCACCAACAACAAATCATGTTGAATGACATGCTGAAAATAATTGGGTGGCTGTAAGGGGATGGGCAATGGACAAAGGATAGAAGAGTGAATGTATGACTAGCCAGGTGAACGGCTGAATGGATGGATGGTTGATGGACACAAGGATGAAGAAAAAGTCGATGGTCGAAACGGCTGGATGTACGGATGAAGGATAGATTAGCGAAATGACGGCTAGATAGATAGGGCGAGCAGAGAGGGCCACATGTGTCGCTCACGAAGGAAGCCTTACCCAGTCCTGATGACCTATTAACCCCCGACCTACACACCCAATCCTCTTCTCTCTCTCCCTGGAGGGCCATGGCCATGGTCTGAGATAGAGCATTAGTGTGTGTGTGTGTGTGTGGGAGGGGGTGGCGTCATGGAGGGAAGAGGACGCGTGTCTCTGAATGGGTATGAATTGGGGTGGACAATACACACATTGGGCTTTACCAAACAACCTCTTGGCTCCAGAGGTCATCTCTCCAGAGAGAGAGGGGGACAACAGTGAGTCTCTAACGGTCATTGTGACCCACTAGTCCACCCCGTCTCTCTGGCCTCCTCCTGCCCAACGGATAACAACAACCCAAGTTAACCCAACAGATGTCGCCATCTTCTCATCTGCCGGACACAACGGCTGTTTTGATTTCAAGAGATTTGAAAGACGGATGTCCCATTTGTTTATCGGATTGAATAAAAAAAAAAACGATTTTGAAGCTTGTGAAAGCTTTCAGGGAGAGTGAAAGATTGTTTTAGTTTTTTAACACCATGTTAGTGGTTACTTTTTATGGCGCTAAAACCAAACTGTGGTAAAAGAATATATATTTTAGCGTGTGACAAAGAGGACCAAGTAAATTTAGTTTGAAATGTCAGAATGTGTGTGTACCTCTTGGTAGGTTCCTTTGCTTCTGAGGGCCCTTTCCTGCTGAGAGGAACCGGAGGTGTAGACGACCGAACGATACTCGGTTCCCTGGTCAATGTGCTGCCTCATACCTAGACCACACACACACACACACACACACACACACACACACACACACACACACACACACACACACACACACACACACACACACACACACACACACACACACAATTAGACTAAGTGTCATAAACATTGGCACCGCGGTATCATCAGTGTAATACGTTTTCACACTCCTGTCTACATCTTGAATTTTGAAATGATTAAACCAAATTTATTTAAATGTTTTGGCAGGTGGAGACGCTAGTTGACTGGAAGTATATAGGGTGTGTAAACAGCACATGTGTATATGTATAAAAATAAATGTGTGTATGCATTTCCAGCATGTTTGTCATTGACAGGTGTAAGAGCCAAATAAGGACTAGTAATAATAATTTAATTTAAAAGCAGTTAAAATGGTAAACAACTATCTCATGAAACTTCATAAGAAATGTATTGGTTTAAAATGTATGATTTAGTAATGTTTAGGTCTGATAACATTTCAGTATTTTGAGCTTCCAGTCAGATAGCACTACGTCATAGAGTAATTGATTGGACATAGTTAGTTTTAGTTTGAAGTTAGAGACGTGGAAGCAACACAGTTTTTTGACCGTGCGTACCATGTATATTTTTGTGTTTCATAAGTAAACATTTAAAAGGAAAACTGTTTGGTTTGCTCGTGTTTCAAATACTGGTTGCAATTAGACTGACTTCAAAAAAGTGGCACAGAAGAATTAGAAACGAGGTACGTGCCACTACAACAGGGTTTCTGTCAATATTTGCGTCAGCTTTACATCAATGTGTGTACAGGAGGAGGTAGAGGAGGTTGCGACAAATATCTGCAATCTGCACTTTGCTTCACCAGCGGCATTATCCTGAGGACGTTTGACAACTCAACGGCCACCGTGGCAAGCCTGTCTCTCTCTCTCTCTTCATCTCTCTATGGTCTCTCTGCCAGCGACTCAAACGTCATACTTTACTGTGCCACGTTTACTCATAGTCTCTCATAGTACTAAATCCCCCTCTCCTCCATCTTTTTCGTCTATTCTCGTATCGCTCTTTCTGTTCTCAACATGGCCTTCCATATCAGTTCTCTTTTCCAAATGCATCTTTATAAATTCAGTCTGTTTCACAGTTTTTCTATAGGTCTTCTCTGTGAAGTTGTCTATCTGTCATGTCCTGTGTACTCTTTCCTACACTTTGTTTCTCTGCGGTGTTGGATGACGTCCATCTAGCCGCTAGCTCTGTTGTTCAGCACCACCTTTCATCAAAGGCCAACAAGTCGCTTTCCTATTGGCTGTCCAGCGGAGCCTTTTGTTGGATTGGCTGGAGAGCAGTAAGTCCTGCAAGCACTGATGTGTTTCCTCTGACCTTCCTGCCTGACCCTTACTGACCGGCTACTCATTGACCCACACACACAAATACACACACACACACACACACACACACACACACACAAACGTCACACACAGTTGGGCAAGCATAAACACAAGCAAATGCATGAAAAAAAATACGCACAGACAAAACTTAACACATCAACAATAACTTAATACAGAACCATTGACAGAAGTGGGAAGTTAACGAGAGGGTGGGTGCAAGTTGGGGAGAACAATCAATGTAAAAGACAAGAGACCAGATAGCCCCCCCATTCTTCCAAAACAAAGATTGCATCCACATCCATCCCTCCTCACAGACCACACACCTTATCCACATCCACATCCATCCACTCACAGACCACACACCCTATCCACATCCATCCCCTCAGACCACACACCCTATCCACCCATCATGAGAGGAGGTTGACGAGGAGCAGTTCCCTGAACAAGGTCAACCAACCTTTCTAGTCTTACCGGCTCCAAATACATCCCCCCCCCCCCCCCCCCCAAAAAAAAGCACAACACAAACCACCCAAGATTCCCCCCACCCCACACACACTCCGCCCACTCCTCCCCGCTTCATTTTTAACAGCACCCACATTTTTTTTATTCTCCATCCATCAAAGACGGCAGTAATTATTAATGAGAGCGTAGCTGCTCCCTCTGCATAATGCATGAGCCCTTCGCCTCTCCTCTTCACGCTACGCCCGCAGAGTGGTGGTGCTGGCTTGGCTGGTGGGTGGGTGGCGGTGGGCGGTTGAGGAGGGGTGGGGGCAAGGGTCAGGCATGCTCACGTGAATGCCGGCAAAACATACACACACAGACACACAGACACACAGTCGAGGGGTCATCAAGCCAAGCCCCTGAAAGACATAAATATGAATTCCTTGTACTAGTGCAAGGAATTAGTAGAAAGACACTATTAGTATAGAGACACTATTAGAGAGACACTATTAGAGAGACACTTGATTAGAGTTACTAGCAGAGAGACATTAGCAGAAAGACACTAGCAGCGAGACACAAGCATAGAGTCACTAGCTGAGAGACACTAGCATAGTCACTAGCAGAGAGACACTAGCAGAGAGTGCAGCCGTTGGTGGGTAAGAATAGCTCCAAATGGATATCTGGTGTCCCAGGAGGAAACGGCTTCTCTATCCAATAGAAACACACACACACTAAATAACCTAGTCACAAACACACACAGACACACACACATTTGCCTGATAAAACATACTGTTTAACATGAATACAAGTGCTTAAAACACAGTCACACACACACACGCACACACACACACACACACACACACACTTTCTATTTCCCACTCTAGATAATAAAGTCACGCACAAGCTGGTAGGGGGAGGGGATGTTGAACTCAAACACTCGGTTTCTGCAACTATGTGAAATAACTTCCAGTGTTTATGAGCAACTCCGCAGGCTGGTCTCTGCTGGCTCCATGATAAAACTTTCCCACTTTTTCTAGTGTCTCCTGGTCAACCTCCCAATGCTCACGTGCCTGTTGCCATCTTCCTCCACACGTTTATGAGTGCACGTGCTCTTGTGTGTGTGTGTGTGATGTAAGCGTGTGTGTGTGTTATTAACAAGGCAAGGCGAGTGTAATACCTTGGAGGGTATTACACTCTATTGGGTGGTTTTACTGTTAGAAGTTCATCAGATTGAGAGGTTGACAGAACATTTTTGAAAGAGAGAAAGAAAGAGAAAGAGAGAAAGAGAAAAAAAGAACAAGAGGAAGAGAAGGAAAGAAAGAAAGAGAACGACAGGAAGCGAGAAAAGAGAGAACAAAAGAAAAAAAGAAAAAGAAAGAAAGAGAGCGAGAGTGTGACGTCGGTGGCTATGTATTAAATATATTCCTTCTTCTGGTGGCCTGACCGGAGTTTCAGAAGTACCTTGGCAACATCATCACACCACCGTTTCCCTCATCCCTTAACAACTGTAGGTGCTTTGATCCCTCCCTCCGCCTCACCTAACCTCACTCCTCTGCATTCTGTCCCTCCTTCTCTCTCACCCCCCTCGGTAACTCCCTCAAGCCAATCCCACGGAACGCCGGACCTAGGTTAGAGTTGTCCATTGCTGCAACACGACCATAGCCTGCTCCTCTAGACATGGACGGATATTACATGCCTGGCCTCGTATTGACTCCATTTTGTTGTTGTTGTTGTTGTTGTTGTTGTTGTTTGTGGTTGTGGATGTGTGACAAAGAAAAGTTAACTTGTGATTTAATTACATGTGGTAAAAATAAACGTGGCGGATATTGCGTCAACGTATTAAAAGTGTGTTGATCCTGAACATTATGTTAAGATGATCTTTGAAGCACATCGGCGGTTGTTGGTGTGGTAGTAATATGCTTCAGATAACATTAACACACGGTGCATGTTTATGTGGCACAAAGGAAATTGTGGTGGTGGTGTGGAGTTTAACATATTGCAAACGTATATGGTGGGCATATATGGACATATGAAGAAGTAGGTCTACAAACACCCTGTTGAGACTTCTAGCTCAGAATGTAAATAGAATTAAAAAAGAGAAGCAAATGGGTCTCTGTTTAGTTAAATGGAGAACGAGTGATTTCTATAAGTTCTTTAGATATGTTACGTTATGTGCGCATGCGCAGCTTCACGATTTCTTTAAGTTGTTTAAATATGTTACATTATGTGCGCATGCGCAGCTTCACGACTAAAATTACGGCACCTGGTAATCATTCCACGGCAAACAAGCATCAGGAGCACAGCCCGTTGGTATGGAACTACTCACACAGTCAATTATTAATGTTTGGGTCACTTGTATATTTAAGTACTGAACGTTTGCCTCACTGTGTCTGTGGAAGTTAGCCGAGAGCAACTTGTAGCTCGCTGGGTGCGAGCCACACCTAGCGAGTGTCTTGTGCTAATTGTTCAAAGCACTCGGCTGGTTTCTGGTGGCGGTGGTAACGGTGTTGCAGGCTTATTTGTTTTCGTTATTTACAATATTATTTTATTATATATTTGAATAATGTATTGTTATTGTTTGTTGTATTTCAGGTTTATGACCTTTATGAGGTTTATGGTCATTTGATTTAAAATAAAATTAAGGACAAAACACGAGTTATGACATTGCGTGCTTCCTGGTGAGCCTTTTCGGAGGGCTGAATAATGAAATTCCGAACAGTCATAAACCATGGTTCTCCTTTTACATGGATTATGCAAAGACTAGAAAATTCGTCTTGAGACTAACTTCTGATAAGCTAACAGTCCACCCAAAAAAGCTGTCTGCTCATCTGCTGACGTACTAGGCAAATCATTAACGAGTGAAAGCCAAGAAGAGGATAGAGTCTACAGTTAAAGGACTGAAAACCCAGTTGGCGGAAAACACTTGGAGTTGAATTAAACGCTAGAAAAGTTGGCAAGATGGCAGCATCAGAGGAGGAGCTGGAGAAGCTAAAACAGAAGCGGTCAGCAGCCCAGACTGCGTTCACTAAAAGAGCCAATCACCTCCTCTCCAGAGCTAATGCACTGGGGGAAAGTGAAATGAAAAGTGAGTGGAGGAACTTTAAAGTGGATCACTCCAGAGTCAGAGATGCAGGGTTTGAGTATGCCACGGCCCTGAGAGAAGTGGATGACTATTAAGCCAAAATGAAGGCGGAAAACATTGACGAAAAAACAGCGGAATGTGACTGTAAGTTTGATGAAACTGAACAAATCATACTGATCAGCTTCTGGACAAGGTTCGCTGAGGCGGAAATTACCACCCTCACTGAAGAGGCTGGATCAGCCATGGACCAGGCGAGGCAACCGACCACCACCTTATGACCAGGAGGGAATGTGAATTGATTCATAGGAACCTGAAACGGGAGGTCTACAACTTCGAACGAGGATTGGATGAGTGGAAGGACTTGATCCCTCGGTCCAAGGCAACAGAGTCAAAGGACCAGATCCGGAACTTGAGGAAAAGGCGGGAAAAACTGTGGGATGAGTGGGCATGGAAAGGTGGTTTTCAATCCGACGATGAAGAGAAACTGGGAAAAGGGAAAATTGTGGAGCAGGAGGAGCCAGTCGGGGCTTACAACTACAGGCCCCAGATCAGCCTAGAACGTGCACGCTTGCCCATGTTTGCTGGTAATATGAGGGATTACTACCGCTGGAAAGCTGAATGGGAGGACTTGCAATGTCTGGGAAACCCTCATGGATTGGAAAATGTGAAGAAATTCCATCTCTTGGGAAGCCTAGATGAAAAAGTCAAGAGGGACCTCGTATTGTCCAGCTGTGGATCCGCCAACGATGTGTTCAGGCTCCTAGACAACAAGTACGGAAATAAGCCGAAAATAGTGCTGCTGATTGCACAAGAAGTGCAAGGACTTTCCCCCATCAAAGGAAACCATCCGAGGAAGACAATCGAACTGATTCAAGCTGTGGAGAGAGCTCTTCGTGACCTACAAGTCTTAGGGGAGGAAGATGCGGTAAAGAACAGAGTGGTCGTGCAGTCAATTGAAAGTAAGCTTCCTGACTCACTGAAAGAAAAGTGGTTAACACACAAAAAGGACCCTGGAAGCGGGTTTTCACCACGCAACCACTTTGACTATCTACTGCAATACTTAAAAAAGCAGGAGGACATTCTCGAGGAGCTAGACCAGCTACAGCCTAGCCCAGTGGACAACACTGAGAGGTCAAGCGACAAGAAAAAGGAAAGGAGGGCATTCACCAGAGTCACATCAGGAAACACCCTAAAGAGCTCTCAACCAAGCTCATGCATCACATGTGGAGACAACGAGCATGGAGGTAGGCTGTTTGCCTGCAAGGTCTTCAAGAAGCTCAATCTGACAGGCAAGAAGGCTCAGCTTAGGAGAGCAGGAGCATGCTTTAAGTGCTTGCGCCTTCATGGTGAGGATGGCGGCTGCACACCAAAGTATCTATGCTCAAAGGATGACTGTCAGAAAGAGGGCTTTTCAGACCACAATTACTTGCTCTGTCCAAAGCCACATATCAAGAAGAAAGAGGAAAAGAGCGGAGAGCAGAGTGATGCAAACTTGGGGAAAAGGGGGCTTGGACTAACCAACAAACAGGAAGAACTTCTTGCCAAACTTTCTCCAGAGCTGCGAGCAGAGTTCAAAGAAGCTTTTTCACATAAGATCACGACAAAAGTGTGTGCTAGCACTGGTTGTGAGCCAAAAGAGTGCCCTGTCATAATGATGCTGTTGGATGTGACGACAAACTCTGGCCAGCTAGTCGGTACGTTGATTGATCTCGCTTCAGATCCTAATTATATCTCTAATAAGGCAGCAGAGCGTCTCAAGCTAAATGGTGAGAACATTAAGTTGATTGTCCAAGGTGTTGGAGGGATGGAGAAAACCATTACTACCAAGAAGTATACCCTGAGGCTGAGAGTAAAAACTCCCAAAGGTACAATAGCAGAGCACAAACTCCTTTGTTACGGCTTGGAATATGTTGCAAAGGTGATCCAAGCTGTCACGCCACAGCAACTGCAGAAGTTCTTTCCAAATGTTCCACTCAAGGACCTGGTCCGGCCCGAAAAGATCGACCTGTTGATTAGCCACAGGGAGGGTCGCCTAGTCCCACAGCCAGTCAGAGTAGTTGGAGACCTCGTCCTCTGGGATGGCCCCCTTGGGAAGACTGTTGGTGGAACGCATCCTGACCTCTTTGAAGTGATAGACCTAGCAGTGCACAGGTCTGAAACACATTTTGCTAGGTCAATGAGAACAGCTTAAAGGGCGTACAAAGAGATTATCGTGAAGACGGAAGGACCAAGGGGAGTTTCGGTGGAAGGAGAATCCATCCTCCGAAACACTGCAACTACCAACAAAGAAGTTCTTGAATGGTTCAAATGGGACAGTATTGGCGCCGCCTGTGATCCTCTGTGTGGTGGCTGCAGATGTGGTAGGTGCCCCCCTGGAGGCAAGAAAATGACCCTAGGAGAGTGTAGCAAATGTCCCTACTACACGCCACCTAGGTGGCTCCCATACTCCACCTAGGTGACTTTCCTCGGGCTCCTCCTAACAATTGGACACAGGGTGGTGATGTTGAAACCGGTTTATTGTTAAGGTTGAATGAAATGAGACATGCAGATGGTGCTCCATGCTGCCATGCCGGAGAGCTCTCCTCGAGTGTGTGTGGTGGTGGCTGGTTTAACCTGTGCACACTGATTGCTCAATGTGCAACAGGTGTGCAGCCCCACCCAGCCCCAGAGTCCAATCAGTCTGACTCAGGCCAGGTGAGGCTGCTTAAACCAGCCACCATCCACACACACTCCCACATACCCCCAACACCCAATTGAAGCCGGGGAGTATCCCCGGCTGAAACCTACTCCCTCCCCCCCCCTCCTCCTCCTCCACCCCCCATCCAAAAAAAAAAATCCTAAACCGGACTCTGACCCAGGGTTACCATACCTCACGGACTCTGACCAGGGTTACCATACCTCACGGACTCTGACCAGGGTTACCATACCTAAAAAAAAACTAAAAAAACAACCCCAACCCCACAGTCCCCACACCTCCCCCGGGTGACACCCCAACCCACCCTCCCCCTCCATCCTGGAGACTCGGAGGCCTGGGCTGCTGCCTTGACTGGCGGAGGTGTCGGCGGACTTGGCGGTCCACTCCAGCCCACCCTCCCCCTCCATCCTGGAGACTCGGAGGCCTGGGCTGCTGACCCAGGGCTGTCTGGATGGGCTGGCGGAAGAGTTGGTTGGGCTGTGGCGCTGGCTGGATGCCGGGGTGGCTAGCTGCAGACGGTTGCCTGTGGCGGTTGCTGCGCTGCCTCCCCCGTCCTCCGCTGGAATCCACAGCGCCGTTGGGGAGAGGGATGGTGTTGGGAGAAGGCTGTCCGTTGTCGCTGTTGGGCCCAGTGCGCCCCTGGACAGCCTTCCTGTGTCCAAACACGGTTTGGAGAGGTCCCTGTTCAGGCACCAATGTAGCAATGTCCAAACTACACGCCACCTAGGTGGCTCCCGTACTCCACCTAGGTGACTTTCCTCGGGCTCCTCCAAACAATTGGACACAGGGTGGTGATGTTGAAAACCGGTTTATTGTTAAAGTTGAATGGACTGAGACATGCAGATGGTGCTCCACGCTGCCATGCCGGAGAGCTCTCCCCGAGTGTGTGTGGTGGTGGCTGGTTTAACCTGTGCACACTGATTGCTCAATGTGCAACAGGTGTGCAGCCCCACCCAGTCCAATCAGTCTGACTCAGGCCAGGTGAGGCTGCTTAAATCAGCCACCATCCACACACACTCCCAGAGAGAGGAAAGAGACTTGGAGAAAATAAAGGAATGTCTCACCTACGTGCAAGCTGACAAGCACAGCGAATCTCCTCACTGGGACGCAGCTTACCCGTGGAAAGGAGACCCCGCAACGCTGCCTGACAATCGATGTGCAGTGAAAGCAACCTTCTTAAACACGGAGAAACGACTGGAGAGGGAGCCGGAATGGAAGGCTGCGTACAAAGAGCAAATCCACGATATGATCTCAAGAGGGGAGGCCGTTAAAGTCACCCAAGAGGAAATCGATAGCTGGAAGGGACCTAAGTGGTCTATCAGTCATTTAGTTGCTCCT
>JACYXH010000479.1:2225799-2284207 GCA_026745465.1 Lota lota | reverse complement strand
AAGGGTTGCAGAGGAGAGCGTTCTCAGCTGTAGTCACCAGGTCTCAGGCAGAAAAGTTATCAGGCCCCAGCAATACTGATGTTGGGGCAGACTTGCAAGACTCCGCACCGCGACCGCAGATAAAAAACCAAGGTCCAACTCCAAGAGTAGAGAGGCCAAAGAGGAAGCCCTGGGGTGTAGCTCTAGTGCGCCTTGTAGGGGCCGAACGATTCAGTAGCTTGTCTAAATTGTGTGGAACAATCGCCTGGGTTCGAAGAGCAGCCGAATCCTGGCTGAGGACAAGCTACCGGGCCTTGAGCTCAGCAAAG
The DNA here is from genome assembly GCA_026745465.1 of Lota lota. NCBI lineage: Eukaryota > Metazoa > Chordata > Actinopteri > Gadiformes > Lotidae > Lota > Lota lota. The sequence continues at coordinate 2,283,899 of JACYXH010000479.1, read as the reverse complement.
TGGGAGGTGAAGGGCCCCAGACTGTCTGTGGGAGAGAGAACGGCGGCTATCCAAGACCTAGCCCTTGCGGCCCAAGACGGCGTGAACTTTCAGGATAAAACCTTAAACCGCCTTGTTGTGATTAAAGATGACAACAATGGACTCTTACTTTGTGGTGGTAGAGTCCAGTCTTGGAATGAAGACGGAACCGCAGTACCTTTAATCCCATTCCAGTCGTGGCCTGGGACCTTGCTTGCGAGGGAAGTTCATGAAGCGAACCATGAAGGGGTAGCTGCCACACTGCTGCACACTAAAAGAAAGGCCTGGGTTGTGCAAGGTCGGAGGACAGTGAAGAAGGTGATCAACAGGTGCATCACTTGCAAGAAGCAAAGAGCCCGGCTGTGCCAGCAAGTGATGAGCGCTCTTCCTCAGGAACGAACCAGTAGAGCAAACCCATTCGAGTATACTACACTAGACCTCTTTGGACCCTTTGAAGTGAGGGACGCTGTTAAGAAGAGAACCAAGAAAAAGGTCTGGGGTGTCGTGTATTGCTGCATGACTTCCAGAGCCATCCATGCTGATCTCATCGACAACCAATCTTCTGAGAGGTTTCTTCAGGCCTACTCCCGGTTCACTGCTCGGAGGGAGCATCCAAAAAAGTTATGGTCAGACAGAGGCACAAACTTCTTGGGCGCCAGGTCTGCTCTGAGAGAGCTACACAAGCACCTGGCCTGTTTGCAGAGGGCATCCGTTGAAGACAAGGCTGCCAGAAATAGCACAGAGTGGAAATGGGACTTTCATCCTGCAGACTCGCCACACAGGAATGGAGCAGCAGAGGCAGCTGTCAAACTCCTTAAAAGAGCTCTTAACAGTCTTGGCGGAACAACTGGCTGCTACACCTGGGGGGAGTTCCAGACCCTTCTCTATTCGGCAGCCAACTTGACTAATGAGCGACCCATCGACGCCAGGGCACAGGAACAAGAGGACTCAGTGGAGTACTTGACCCCTAACTCCCTTATCCTGGGGCGCACCGGACAGGGAGGAGACATACACGGAATCGACATGGAAACCCGCTCTTGGCGCAGACTAAGAGCTGTCCAGGCTGGAGTCGACAGGTTCTGGAAGAAATGGAGTGAACTGGCAGGACCAAACTTGTTCATACGACACAAGTGGCATCGAGCAGAGAGAAGTATTAAGGTTGGAGACGTAGTCTGGATTGCGGACCAGAACGCTCTAAGGGGGCAGTTTCGGCTCGGCCGGGTTGCTACAACGTATCCAGACGAGAAGGGGGTTGTCCGGGATGTGGACATCACAACCTGCATGGGTCTTCCTGCTCCCATGGTTCCCAGAGCCCAGAGAAAGGATTCTACCATGGACACGACAATCGTCGTTCGCAGGGATGTGCGGAGGTTGGTGATCTTAATTCCTGCTGAAGACCAAGAGGAGGTAAGATAAGTCCTCGCCATGGGTACCCAAAGACTGTGACTCTGTGTTCTTTGCTTAGCTAGCAGGTAACCCTGGGGGGCAACTGAGTGCTTCAAGGGCAAACCTGCGCTCAGTAGGAGGAAAGGTGGTGGAGCCTACCTCCTTAGTTATTACTTGTTTGTTTGTGAATGCCTACAAAGGCTGGACTTTACTTTGAAATTCTCACTGAGAGACTCAAGAGACTGTGCCCTCCTTGGATCTTCGATCAGTCGGCCAAGTGGGGGGTGTTGAGACTTCTAGCTCAGAATGTAAATAGAATTAAAAAAGAGAAGCAAATGGGTCTCTGTTTAATTAAATGGAGAACGAGTGATTTCTTTAAGTTCTTTAGATATGTTACGTTATGTGCGCTTCACGACTAAAATTACGGCACATGGTAATCATTCCACGGCAAACAAGCATCTGGAGCACAGCCCGTTGGTATGGAACTACTCACACAGTCAATTATTAATGTTTGGGTCACTTGTATATTTAAGTACTGAACGTTTGCCTCACTGTGTCTGTGGAAGTTAGCCGAGAGCAACTTGTAGCTCGCTGGGTGCGAGCCACACCTAGCGAGTGTCTTGTGCTAATTGTTCAAAGCACTCGGCTGGTTTCTGGTGGCGGTGGTAACGGTGTTGCAGGCTTATTTGTTTTCGTTATTTACAATATTATTATATTATATATTTGAATAATGTATTGTTATTGTTTGTTGTATTTCAGGTTTATGACCTGTGGTCATTTGATTTAAAATAAAATTAAGGACAAAACACGAGTTATGACATTGCGTGCTTCCTGGTGAGCCTTTTTGGAGGGCTGAATAACGAAAATCCGAACACACCCTATTCAGATGATCATATGCCTATCATTAATACTGATCAAATAAGGACAAAAATCACCAAAAAGAAATGTTCCCAAACAGTTAAGGAACTCTGGCCTTTCAGTTTAGAAATGAGATCACGGCACTCTTCCACACAACCACTTAAAGAGATGATTTTCGTTTTGATGGTGAGTTAAGTACGCAAGTAAATAAAGAACAGAAAAAAGGGCAAAACGAATAATTTAATTACAGGACGGAATAGAAAACATTTCAGTCATTGAGCCGGCATGAACAGTTTGGTGATGTTCATTATAATTGGGAGGGACGGAGGCATCGCTTTGAGTGTGGCACTCGGCCATACGCACCAATTTGAATAAACAGCGCAGAGAGCTGTATTAAGCCAGTCCTGCGTTCTGGCCTTCACTCACTTTAGACTTCTAACCCGTCCTGTCCCGCCAGCAGAGGCATGCAACACTACTTGCTGGAATACCACCACCACTTACAGAGTCAAGAGCTACCACACACACACACACACACACACACACACACACACACACACACACATAGATATACACAAACACACCAACTAGAGGCCTGCATCCCGGGTGACTCACACACACCCAAGCGCACACACACATACATGTTCAAACACACACACATGTAGACATGTTTAAACACAAACAAACACATACACAAAAAACTAACACATACACCTACCCATACACACACACACACCAGCGATCAGAATGACTATAAAACCCATCATCAACATAAGATTTGACTGGCTGAGAGATCTCACTTTATCAAGAACTGCCATGATAAAGCAGGAAGGCTGCCAGCTTCCCTGTGTGTTTGTGTGTTTGTGTGATTGTGTATGTGTGTGCACGTGTGTATGCATGCATTGGCATGTGTGTGTGCGCCCGTGTATGTGTTGAGCCAGGGCTGTGCCATGCTCTGCGGTCTTGCTACAGCTATGTGCGTGCCAGCAGTCTCTCTCTCTCTCTCTCTCTCTCTCTCTCTCTCTCTCTCTCTCTCTCTCTCTCTCTCTCTCTCTCTCTCTCTCTCTCTCTCTCTCTCTCTCTCTCTCTCTCTCTCTCTCTCTCTCTCTCGTGTTCTTCTTATGTAAGATGTTTGTGACGTGCTACAAACAGAGGCAGAGGAGAGGAGATGGGACGGGGGAGAGCATCCCTACAGAACATACACACACATGCGATTAAACACAAAACTAGTCACAAATATACATACACACATGTATGCATGTGTGCTAGCAACATACTCATTAACAGCAAAAATTAATGATTATTTTTTTTAATAATATATGTATTATCTAAAACTAGACTCAAATTCAAAGCTACATAACATCACATTTGATTGCTTTTGATATTGGAGCAAATAACAGCCTAGAATAACTTCCGCTATTCATCTAGAGCAATGTTTATCTTCTACCAGAGAAAGACAGGAGGGTTGAGGATTGTACAGTGCTGTTTGTTGTTCATTACAGAGCGTTCATTACACACACACAACAATCAACCCTTGCACAGCAATTTGGACATGAAATTAAAATTATGGTTGTGGATTTCTGTGTGTGTGTGTGTGTGCGTGTCTGCCTGTGCCTGTATGTGTGTGTGTGCGTGTGTGCTGTTCCATCATCTCTCTCTAGAAAATCCTTATTATTCAAATCACTGAGGCTCTGTCTGTAATCAACTCTAGCTTAGATGGCGGCCTATCTTGCTTTAGCCCAATGCCTCTTTACTGCGTCTGGTTGTTGACTTTCAACATCCCTTACCCATTTCATTTTACTTAAACAAAACACACCTCAAGATGCAAACATTTTCTCACCATTTTGGAAACAGGTCTGATTTCCACTGTAAAATGACTGCTATAAAGATGGCAGCTAAAGGATGTCTTCAATTGTATTTTTATCCATGAATGTGCCTGATTTTCCATAATTAAAAGTATTTTATTAGTGTATTCTATAAGAATAATAGTATGTTGTATATTTACCCCTGGATTTTCCCTCCATTGTGTAAGATATGTACGTTTTTGTTTGTTTGTACATTTCCAAAAAAGTTGCGGTCTTCAACAAACCCTGTGAGAAGCACAGGGGGGATGGACCCTGTGAGAAGGTATAAATAAATGTTATCTTTATAACTACTATATTAATCTCTGATGTTCTTACATTCCGGTATTTCTTTCATTGTGATATCTGAGCAGTGTGTCCAGAGATCATTGACACATACAACTCTAATCAGAAGAAAATACACATCATAAGCGTTAGTCTTCTCTACACCAGCACGCACACACAAACAGACACACACCAACAATAACAATTAAGTCAATGGGCCGAAAGCTAAATCATTCACATAATCAGATACACCGATACCCATCCCCCTCACAATGCGCACACGCACACACACACTTTTGCCAAGCAATCTCCATAAATTAGATCTGTCAGCGTGGATGGCGGGTGTAATAAGTGACACCTGGTAATGAGCCTGCCGTTCTGATCCAACCAGCAGAGCGAGGGAGAGCAAGAGAGCGAGAGAGAGAGGTGGGGGTGGTAGGGGTGAGAGGTCGGAGGTCAGGGCCACCCCTCCTGGGGGTCGTCCTTAAAAATCAGAGGGCACCCCTAAATTGAGGAGCACAGTGACAAAGGGGGGCAAAAGGGTACCCCAAAAGGGAATTGGCGTGTGTCTGGACCAGCTGGGGCGAAATACAGGAATATAAAAGAATATTTATGTTTTGTAAAGCTAACCACCCTCTGCGGTGACCTAACTCGGCACGTGTCTGTTCTGAATACAAGCTGGGCCTTTTCTTATGACAGTGATCCTCATATTCCTGATTAGAAACTTGATTCTTGAAACATTCAGATGGTATCTTTAAAGCCCAACATTTATAATCTCAATGTGAGACACATAACATACACATTATGCTTGCAGAGTTGTGGTTTCCATTAGTTGTTTACAAAATGAAAGATCATTCATTGTAGAAAACTGCCATCCATACATTAAATATATGTTATATAACTATATAATATCAGCCATCACAATATTGAATATTGATGTGAGCTTGAGTGTGTTTGTGTGTGAATGTGTTTAAGACTGATCAACGGTGCATTTAAGTGTGTTTGTCTGTGTATTTAAGTTTGTATGCAGGTACATTTGTGCATTTGTGCATGTGTGTGTGTGTGTGTGTGTTCTTTAGGTGCCCGTTGCCTCATAAAGCACCAGCAGCCTACACCATAAATACTGCAAGGCCTCAGACACAAAACATCAGGGATGGAAGAAAGGAAGGAAGGAAGGAAGGAAGTAGAGAGTAGAGAAGATGAGGAGAAAATGAGAGAGAGGGGAGGAGGCTGTAGCTTCTTAAGATGAAGGGCTGGAAAGGAGGATGAAAGAGAAGAGAGGAGGAGGAGAGGGGTAGGAGAGGGAGAGGGATGAAGATGAGGATAGAGGGTGGTAAAGAGAGTAACTAAGAGATAAAAGAGGACTGTGTGTGTGTGTGTGTGTGTGTGTGTGTGTGTGTGTGTGTGTGTGTGTGTGTGTGTGTGTGTGTGTGTGTGTGTGTGTGTGTGTGTGTGTGTGTGTGTGTACGGCCTAAGGGAGTAGCAGACTCAAAGCCCTACTCTGCGGATGGGGCTGTTTTCATCCTCACCCATTGGCTCACACATTCACTCATTCACTCACACAATAGTTCTCTCTTTACTCCTACACTTACTCTACTCATCCGTGTGTGTGTGCCTATGTGTGTACATGTGTGTGAGAGTGTGTGTAGCTTGAAGAGCGGCGGGAAAAAGCGGATAAGACTGTGGCGAAAGGGACGATAGAAGAGAGGAGGGTGGAGCGCGGGACGGTATTGGGTGGAGGGCGCTACGGATGGCAGGATGATTTGGGAGAAACGGGGAGAGAGCTGGGGGGGAACCTGGGGACGATGGGGGAGAAAACCATAGATAAAGAGAGACATGTGAGAGACAGAGACAGAGACAGAGAAAGTTTAAACAGAGAGGGTGAGGGTGTGAGAAAGGGGTCAACTCTGAGTAGGGAGAGAGGGAGGCAGTGGAGCATCTATGTAGAGGTGGGGTGAGGTGGGGTGTACCAGGAGATTGTCTGAGTGAGGTAGCAGGGCGGGTGGGTGGGTGGGGGTAGTAGTGTTGGCACGGTACTGAGAAGGCCTGATAAGGTGGCTCTTATCCTCCAGACAGACACAGAGCTCCAGGGCGGAGCTAGGAGCTGGGGTGACTGGGGGGGGTGGTGGAGAGAGTGGGGGACATATGGCATGACACAGGGCTGTGTGGTGGTGGCGATGGTGGAGGTAGTGAAGGTCGAAGTAGTGGTGGTGGAGATGGTGGTGAGTGTGGTAGTGATGATGGTGGAGGTAGTGGTGATGGTAAAGGTGTTGGTGATGCTGGAGTGAGTGCTGGTGGTGGTGGAGGTAGTGGTGGTAATGGTTACGGTGATGGTGGAGGTAGAAGTGGTGATAGTGGTGGTGGAGGTAGTGGTCGAGATAAAGGTGGTAGTGGTGGTGGAGGTTGTGATGGCGGTGAGGGGACTCGACATTACTGAACAAGCATAGTGAAATAGTGAAAATCATCACATTAGGATATTTTGGGGGTATTTTTCTTTGCCAAAATAATGAGTGCACATTGCGTACATCCTTTGACTTGTTTGACAAAATTATTGATTATTATGGATCTGAATGCGTCTGAATCACATGGCCCACTTTATGACAGCAGCGTTGGCTATGTTACAGTCATGTAGCATGATGCACAGCATGTGGTCACATGTTCGTTGTGAAACATTCCACAAGGCGCTACGGAAGGGTTGGCAAGAAGACGGCACAAACTTCTAATTTGCAAGCATGTAGAAGGAGGTTGAAGTATTTTATGCAACATCCCAGGGAAGGTAGCAGATTGAGACTAGTGTTGCTGAATATGAAAAGAGGGCACATTGCAAAGGCTGCTGGGAGTTTCTGATTGGCTGCTAATGTTGCTATCCAGGCCAGGATTGGTGGAGCCGACGCAGCCCGACATCACGTTGCCGGGACTAAACCCTTTTGAACTGAGGCAAAGTAGAGAGCCACAGATCTTAAAAACACACACACACACACACACACACACACACACACACACACACACACACACACACACACACACTCGCGCACACATGAGTGCATACACGTGGGCAAAAAGAGGAAGGGCGGCAGCGCGCATTTAGATATGCATCTGTACGTGATCCTTCCACGTGCAAACAAGCAGATAGCGGCTTCTGTGTCTATGCCTGTGGAAAGAGTGCCATGAACAAACAATGTGTTTGGCCTTGTCCCCGTATACGCTAATCTCTTGTGAATCAGTAATTCAATTCTTTATTTAATTGTTGTATATACAGTAGACAGCACCTCCATAATTTGCCTTTCCCTTTTTTAAGCCAGGCTCCGCGGTGGAGGGAATAAATTGGGAGCCCAAGCGTGCGTGAAGGCACAGCCAGCGGCCTCGCTGTCTCTCCCGCTCCACGCCGCATTTGTCAAATCACAGGAATTTCTCCTACACGTGACACCTACTAGGTCCAGGGGGAGAGAAAGAGCATGGGTTGAAAATATCACCAACCCAAACCCAAGAAGAAGAAGAATAGAAGAGTTACGACAAAGGAGCAATACATTTTCTTTGTGATTTTTTGTCTGATATTTATATATTTATTTTCGATAAAGCCGCACGCCATAAATAAAATATGAGATGAGACGAAGCGGTGAGTCAGGGCAAAGGCACAAGCACTTCCCCCCTCGATGCTGTTGCCCTGTGGCAGGCGGGCTTCGTTGTGCACGTGACCGTGCGCACATACGAGGATAGTGTCTGTGATGCTCATCGACGGAGAGATGGTCCGTGCGCTGGAGAAGAGAAGGTTCAAACGTGGACCACAAAACACTTGGTTTTAGCCTCCTTAACTCCATACCCCCTAAAACATGATGCACTGTCCTCCTATTATGCACTTGACTGCCACTCATAAAATAAATGATCAAACACACTAACACAGTAATTTTTTATTCCTATCGCTACTCTGCCATTAAAAAAAAAAATGTACTTGCTCGTGCAGCAATTTGGAAGTTTTCTCATTACTCCAATTTCTATTGGCTGCTTTGATTGTTTGCAGCTTCACTTGTTAGTCGCTTTGAATAAAAGTGTGTTGCTAATATCCTAAATATAAATGTGTATAGCCTCTTCTCCCTCTCTCTCCATTGGTGCACTGAGAACACAAGCACCGAGAATTACCACTTCCGTTCACATACGACTTCTCATCTACATCCCAGGCTACGTATATCAAGGGGCATAGGAGTGATGGTGCGCACCAGGCAGCAGCGTTGAATTAGGTCACGACTCTTTTTATACGCCAATGCGAGCATGACTGATGCAAACGAGTAAAACCATTTTGCTGGTAGGGGCGATGTCAGTGACTTTGCCCTGCGTGGGTGTTTGTGTCAGGTGTGTGTGTGTGTCAGGGGTGTGTGTGTGTGTCAGGGGTGTGTCAGGGGTGTGTGTGTGTGTGTGTGTGTGTGTGTGTGTGTGTGTGTGTGTGTGTGTGTGTGAGAAAGAGACTGCACGCAAGGGCTCTGTGTAAAGACACGGAGGGTCTAGTCCATGAATCTTTGATCTCACTCTCTTTCTAGCTCGCCTCCATCCAAGCCGTTATGCACCAGTACTCGTTCTAGGGGAGAGAACACACTACCTCTTTCGGCTGTCCTCTAACTCTCTCTCACACACACACGCACACACACACTCCATCTCTTACTCTCTTAGCCACTCTGGGTGCCCTCCCTGATATTAGAAAAAAATGGAATACTCCGATAGCACTTTGACACATGCCGTCCAGTGTGATCGACAAGACCAACGGAGTTATTATTACAACCAGCTGGTTTAAAGTCCAACTCTGTTGGCTTTTAAATAATAATGATAATAATACTATTTATTAAATGTTATCCCCAGGATTTGGTTTTCAATGGTGACGGCAAGCGGGGGTTTTAAGAAAGAAGGGTTTTAATAATGAAAATATTTAGCTGGTATTTCAATGTTAATATGAGGACAAAAGAAACCAAATAGTAAGTATGAATAATAACAGGTTGGTGAATAAAAACATGAACATAACAGGTAGCAATGTTTTTCCTTTCATGACGATCCATCACCCACAATAGCGTTTGTGTGTTTTCCCTTCGGGTGAATAGCGCTAGCTCTGCTCAATGTTCAAACCACCTATTTGCTTTGTGATAATTGAAAGTAAACCTACTGTAATGCTATGGAAGCCATGTGTTTTCGGAAAATTTTAGACTACATTGAAGCTCTGCTGTAACCGAGTCGGACTTGCACCCATGAGTGGATTCGAAAGCCACTGGGGTCCACTCGGCAATCCTTACGTGATATTGTAGTTTAGCTTTTTACGTTGTTAAAATAACAAAAGGAAAAACAATACGTTTTTATAAACACGATTCTGCAGCAGTGGTCTCCGCTTGCGCCGATTCAGCCTGGGAAAGACACGCACTATGATTTTTATTATTCTTTAAAAAAAAAAAAAAATTATTCAAATATTTGTTTGGAAAACCTAACGAATATTCAAAGCTTGAAATTATGTATTCGGGCCAGCCCTAGTGTGTGTGTCACTATAGACATAGACGGTTTGGTCTCAGACACATTAACAATGTCTGACATTGGCTTGCACCCATGAGACCTCCTTCCCACCCTGATGCACCCACCCACCCACCCACCCACACACACACATCTATAGTTAGAAATCTAGTGCCGTTTGAGATTTGCTCAGAATATTGGTTCAGAAAGATCGAATCTATATAAAGTAGGTAACTAAGCAAACAGAAAGCCCTAAAGAGAATTTAGGCATGCTATATATTCAGACTACATTGAGACAAACACAGATTGAAAATTCCAAGTTACTAGTGCGTACGTGCGAGCATCTGTGTGTGCCGGTGTGTGTATGATTAATGCAAGAATATCACGCCTACATCTATGAGTAGTAACGGAACTGTGTGCCAAGTGCTAATAAGCAATTGAATCCAAACACCCAGTGAGGAGAAAAACAGGAAGAGAGACGGTAAAGAAAGACAGCCCAGTGCAAAAACTGTGGCGCTGACGGCAAAGTTGCAATGTGCTCAGAGGGGCGTCGCTTCTCCCTGCAGGTACCAGGACCCCACAAGCCTCTACATAGAGCCGGAGGGCACACACACACACACACACACACACACAAAGTATGGTTTAAAATCAGGATAGGCAGAATGGCAACAAATGTTCAGCCTCTCCTGCGGTATTGTGAAGTGAAGCCAAATCAGTGATGCATTGCCCACAATGGTTGATCGGCGGGCGTACACCACGGCCAAAAACTCAGTAAGGGCTGATCAGATCCAAAATAGTGCACAAATCTTGCGAATTTTGCCTAGAAATAGTTAGGACTTCCCAAATAAATGTAAGAAGGCTTAGGGTTAGGGGATGTTGTATAATGTGGGCATGTGAAGCCCTTTGAAGACTGTTACTGTGATTAAGGCCTATAAAAATATACATGACCCTTGAAATACATTCAAGGGTTAATACATGTATGGGTGTGTATGTATATTAATGTATACTAATGGTTAGACTCCTTTGATCAGTCTCTCAATATTAACTTTGGACTTTTGTCTTCAAGACTTTCAACTACACGTCCGTCCTTCCATCCATCCATCCATCCGTCCGTCCGTCGTGGCTACGTCAACAGTTTCTGTTTGCAGTCCATTGCCTGCTTTAGTGTGTGTGTGTGTGTGTGTGTGTGTCCTCTCTGTCCTGTCTTCTGCTGACAGCTGAGCAGTCTCCAACCGACGTAGGGTTCTGCTCGGTCACGGCCGACAGAGCGGCATGCGTGAGCGGGCACTACACTTCAGGCGACGGACCAAACTGACTTACTCTACTCTCTCACCCTCTTTCTCTCTTTCCTTTTCCTGTTTTCTTTGCACTTTATTCTCCATTTTTACATATCTAGAAATTCACAATAAGTTGCTTTGGATATAACTGAATACTAACTGACTTAATGCTAACTGACATATTGCTAAATGCTATTTATGAGTCTTACTGAGAGAAAGAGACGGAGAGAGAGAGAAAACAAGAGACACTCACACAGAAAGAGAGAGAGGTAGAAACAGAGGAAGAGATAAACAGGGTTTGTACGTCCGTTGAAAGGAGAGCTTAGGAAGTCTGTGAGCTGCTTCCAATCGAGTCCTCTATATTTGGGTCCCTTCAAGTGTCTGGGTTTAAAGCTACGCGCCCAGGCACATCCACTAACTGTGAAGGCTTTTACTAACAGGCTTTTAAAAAAAGCTCCACACTCGATAGATTGCCCTGACAGCGACACAGACAACAGCAAATTATTGTCGTTTTCATCTCACATTTCATCTTGTCGAAAAACCCTGAATTGGGATTGAGGGGTTAAGAAATACAGAAAGAGAAACACACAATTGTGTCGAGATACCACGGCATCGCAGAGTTGGTCCTACAGGCACCCGCCATCGCCACCGCCATCATGGATCTGCCCTCATCCAGGCAAACCTCTGTAGTCAAAAAACGCTGCAGTGCATTGCAACAGAGCCCAATCCCTACAACTAGGTCATGATATGGGGGAGGGGGGGAAGCGGGGCTGCATGCATTGCAGCCCATACGGAGAAGAGGATTCTGAGCAGTTGACTGCAGATGAAGGAGAAAACGCAGCGGAGGGCGAGAGAGACATAGACAGTGGGAGAGAGGAAGAGAGAGAGAGAGAGATCCGTCAAAGAAACACCCTCTCTCTCTCCATCTGTTTTTTAACCTCAGTTCCTCTGAAGGAGGAAAAATAAGTGATCTCTGGCCTACACAGCCTACCAGAAGGAACCGTATTGGTCCGTAATCCATTTGCATGTGCAAGCTGGTATGCATATGTGTGTGTATGTGATGTGCACATATGTTGGGAATGCAGTACCTGAGACTAATTCTTGGTAGTTAGGGTTGGGTGTGAAGCCCCCTGCGTAGCCCACCTGCGTGGAATAGCCTCTATGGTCCCCAGAAGCAGCCCATACCTGAGCAGAGAAACACACACACGGAAACATTTACGTACACCATACACACACGCACAAAATAGCATTATATCGTTTGGGCATCCAAGTGTTACCTAATCATTATACATTTTTTGTGTTGTTCACAGTGTAATTATTTGCAATGACTTTTGCTGGCTCACCAAACATGATGGTCTCCAAGCTCTGTGGGAAGGGCTCCACGGTCGGGTTGCCACTGACCGCATGACTCCCTAGGAAGGGGGAATGGGGGAAATGTGAAGGATTTAATATACTGTAAAATACAGTGTAATGAATAATGCTACACCATTATTAATACCTGCATCAGGAGGAATGTGAATACTTTGGTTATAGGGGTCGAAAAAGGCCTAAAAAAAGAACCCCCATCACACTGCAAAGCCTCTAACACTGGAAGTCACTTAAAAGATTACAGCGGCTTTGAGAGCCATTGTAACCCTTCTGTCCTCTACTCAATAGTCAAACCCATAGCCGTCTCTCTCTCTACGTCTCACTCTCTCATCCTCTCTCTCTCTCTCTCTGTTCAGCAGCAGGCCTTGTGCCATCTGGTCTCCACCAAACAAAACCAGAACAACGCACCAAGTGGGTCAGAGGCCCCACTATGAACCAGCCTCCCAGCGACCAAGGGAGACCCTGACCTGCTACAAGCAATGCAGTCTTAATCTGGTTTACAATGATTGTACACACACCCAATAGCTTAAATCAGAATGTACATAGTGGGGTGATAGGAAGTTGTGGGGGAGCAAGGCCAACTATGCCAGGGCGAATTAGGAGCACTAAAAGGGTTAAGTGTGTGTGTCTGTGTCTAGTGCACAGATGTGAACTAATGGATTAACGGTTAAGTAGACTGAGGTGATTTAGTGTGTAAATCTCTCACTGGGCAAGGCTAACGTGCAGCACAGCTACTAATATTAGAGCACGGGTGAACGCGCCATAGGGCTACATCCACATGGACACACGCATGCGGGCAGCGTGTACACATACCCCGACATACTTAAGACTATGCACATCTTTGCATTCAAGCTCAATGTCTGATACACACTGATTCACACACCATCGTCAATCAGTGGCATGATGCAAGACACTGTGCTGAAAAAACACACGCACACACACAAAACGTGTACTTGAGCTGGATGAACTAGGACATAAGACTCAAGTGATATCCCATTCACATGGTTCATTATAATGCCAATAAAAAGCTGCTGATGAAGAAATAGCATCTGAAAGGGGGAGGCACATCGCAGCGACACATCCACGCTTCCTATGTGCTACGTTTATGTAATCTGTTCTGACTGGTGCGCTATTTACATTAAGATCAGACATAACCATGGTTTTCTTTTGTTGACAGATTGTTCCTGGTCCTATCCACGGGCAGGAAGTGTCTCCTGTGATGTCATTGAGGACCTGCTGTCCTCGGCCAACCACTTCCTGTTTCTCAACCTAGTGTTCTAGCCCAGTCTTGTACCAGCAGGCTATTGGATGCTGCCAAGCTCTTATCATAAGCACAAGCAAGAGTCCTCTCCCTTTATAGAACATGTCCGCCCATCATGTAGTAAGTCCATACAGGTGCACCATGGGAAATGGGCACAAGCGACATCCATCCCCCATCTTTTCCTCTCGATGTGTGTCTGTGTGTGTGTGTGTGTGCGTGTGTCGCTCTCACTCATTTTTGCTATTTTGTGAAGGCAATTTGTCTCCATATTGTGCCATTTTCTTGGTCCCTTATTCTCGCTATCAACCTATGAAAACGGGGGGAACGGGGGTGAACATGCAACAGATGATCAGTAAGCAGAGAGCACAAAAAGATTCATTTTGGCTTCTTCCTCCCATCCGTTCGGGGGGTAAACAGAGAAGGCAAGGAACTCTTCCAATAGACCACAGAGGACCAACAAACAAACAACAAACACGGGGCAAAAATAAATAAAGGAAAAAGAATTCTGACAACACACCAAGGCACCAGCGCCATCCACATATACACCGTACTTAGAGCCAGACTTTCATCCTTTCTTCTCCCCCTCCTTCTTCTTCTTCCCTCATTTTCCATTGTGCTTTCACACCCCTTTTTCCACACAATTATCTCGGGTTCTTGTGTTACAAACAAACGTACACGCGTTTGTTTCTAACACACACACACACACCTCGGCTGTGGGTGTTTTTGCTGTGAAGGCGCTGGCAGAGGTCCAGGCGGTACCAGCCTTGCTCCGTTTTGCTGTGCCTACGAGCCCAGCAGTCTCCTCTTGGCAGCTGAGTGCCTGCACCCTGCTCTGCCAGAACCACCCCACGACACACACACACACACACACACACACACACACACACACACACACACACACACACACACACACACACACACACACACACACACACACACACACACACACACACACACACACACACACACACACACACACACACACACACACACACACACACACACACAGGAACTGGCTGAATAAGCCCACTAGGCTGAGTGACGACGGCAGCTAAGGAAAGAAAAGAGGAAGAGGAAAATACAAGCTGGGCGGGTGAGCGGCTGAGCGGCTGAGCTTTGACAAAAGGAGCAAAAACCAACTGAACATTGGGGGGAAGGATCTGTATGAAAAATGATTTTCTCGCTCGCGCTCTCCTCCATCTTGGATGAAATATGGGTGTATTTGTTTTTTTTTTGGGGGGGGGGGGTCTTGTTCTTGGCGCTTTTGTTTTGGAGGTGGTGGGAAGCTCAGCGGTGCGGGCTGATCGGTACGGAGGGAGTGGACCTTTTGTTGCCTGTTTTAGCGGAACCCCAGTTCCTAAACATTAAAAAGCCCACGACTTCTACATAAACAGCGGTTTCGTCAACGGCGATGACCATCGGTTGAGGGCACGGCGACTAATCTGCGCGTTTCTGGATAGTTTATGCTGAGGCCATTGTGGTTTGGTGGGACGGGTATTTTGTCTTTGTTATTGTCCGGAGTCCATGCGCCCCTGCCCTTCCCAAAGCACTACGCAAGAGACCAGATCGGGTGCCAAGACGAGTGACGCAAGGGGTCGCATTCCCGGCTGCTCTGTTTAACTCCATCCAAAAACATTCTCTTTCCTCTCTCTCTCCCTCCATCACACAGGTTGGCATGGCGTCAGGCACGAGGCAGAGCCGGCTGCTTTATGGGGGAGCCAACTATCCTCTGCTGGAAAGGGAGGATGGGCAGAGGAGAGAGAGGGAGTGAGGTATTTGGGGGTTGGGAGGTAGATGGGTTTCGGCCAGTGGTGGGCGTTGTGGTTTTCTGTGGGAAGAGGTCTATCCTGCAGGAAAAGAGTGAGGAAGAAGCACTCGGAAGCCAACCCATGCTGAAGTCAAGGAGCAAAACTCTCCAGCTTGTCTGTATGCAACCTATGCTTCCACAGTTCTGCCTATTCAGGGGAAGAGTGTGCGTGTGTGTGTGTTTCAAGGGAGGGGGTTCAACTACAGTCCAGAGTTGAACCTCCGCTCCCAGCCATCAATGCATGTATTACATATGCACCGTATCCTAGCAACAGAAACAGTTGCTATGGCGCATACTACCCATTATAGAACCGCCCCCATAGGCCGCATGCTGCAAGATGGAGGAACATCCGGTTGGAACCTGCTGACACACACTGTTTAATCCTTAAATAAATAATATAGATATAAAAAAAGAAAAGAAAGATATGCAGGGACAGGTAAGTAAGTGAAGTTGGGGGCTCTATGGTCATTCTTAACCCCTACCTGCTCTTTTATGACCTGTATCTGAAGACCACTATAGTTGGTTTGGATAAAGGCACCTCCTAAATGACCAAATAGTCATCACTACTGACAAATGATAGGAAAAGCAGACCAAATGCCTTGTATGGTTAATAAATGTCCTGTTGAGCTGTTGATTTAAGTATAATTACAGAAGAAAAAAAAGCTTGCACCATCCGTCGCCCTGCATGTCAGCATAAAGAGTTACATCACTTCCTGTCCTCGCTATCCCTCTGTCATATTTCCCACTCCATCTCCTCCCCCACACCACTCCATCTGAGAAATTAACTGATTTGTATATGAAAAACAATGTGGCAGCAATAGAAGACAAGAAATAATGCTGGCAATATATCTCCACAATGCAATGTTACAGATTGATTCCGGTCAGCTGACCTCCCCTCCTCCCGTCCATCCATCCTCCACCCTGTTTGGAAGAAATATTGGCAGTGTATCCTGTGCTAACTGACAATAACAGCTTCTGTGGCCCCTAGCATTTAGAGATGTGCCCCAGGGTGGCCCTCACCAAGTTCCCAGAATGCAGTGCAGCATGGAGATAGACTTCAAAAGGTCTTCTGTCACACAGAAGGGACACAACAATAAAACCCTATCGATCCTCACGCTTAACCCCACTGTGGGAAAGACTTGCACTCTCTGATTGGGCATGCATAACTGCAGGTGCGGTCATGTGTGGAACGAACGCCGAACATGCACACACACGTTGACTTGAATACACATGCAACCACAGGCACCATGAGTGTTCAGCGCTTGTTGTTCCTGCATATGAACACAAATATGCAAGCATGTACATGTAAATCTGCAAATGTGTGCACACAGACACACACACACACACACAAACACGCACAGTCTGGGTCAAGGTAGGCCAGAATAGCCACCTGAATTCTACCCAACTGCAAACTATTTTTTCCAACACAATCCTATGTATGAAACACGCACACACCAACACACATTCATACTCCTATCCACACACACCTAAGCAGCCCCCCCATCGTGAGAGGAGGAACAGATTTACGCCATGCAGTGTCTCCGGGCTGCTCTGACAGACGGACTAGGAATTTACAACGGGGGCGGAGCCTTCATGCGCATAATGTCCAGATGGGCCCCTGGACACTGCGGCACTGCTACCTCCCGTATACACACACACACACACACACACACACACACACACACACACACACACACACACACACACACACACACACACACACACACACACACACAAGCCCTCAGCTCCCACAATGCACTGCTCTAGCACTTGGGGACTGGAAGATGATGGGTACACAGGGTATATCACCTTCGCCACACACACTTTCTCACACCAACCCTGACCTAAATTGGAATGTACACAATTAAATTAAAGTCCATTAAACTCAAACAACAAGTTGGCCTGATCATTGAATTTTATTATAAATCAGGAAGGACTGAGAGGTGGAGCTGTGAAAGGATTTGGCTAAATCTACGTTCCTCTTTATCAACAAGTGCAAGAGGTGTGAAAGCCATCACGGGAGGGAATATCACCTACTCCTACTCAATGCCATTTAATTAGAACACTTCTAAACAATACAGTTATGCTTCTCCCTGTGTAATTAAATTTAACTTTGTGAACTGAAGGAAAATAAAACAGAAAATAAGAATGCCATCAGAAAAAGAGTGGACTATAGGCAATTGTTTGATAGTCATATATAGTCTTAAGTGTTTTCTGATTGGCCTTCAATAATTTAAGTACAACAATCTAGAAAGCATTCTTTCTGGACAAACCGGTATTAATACTTTTATTCTGTAGGCCTTGAATCGGTTATGCACTGTAGATCACGTGAACTCGTGAATTAGCATACAGGAAGGCTATATCACTCTAGTTCTCCGTCAGTCTGATTTATGAGCTTCTGCGCTGTCATGAATTCATTTTCTTAAGTTATTATCCGTGGCGAGAGTGCTGTTTACAACGGAGTGTCATTTACCTGCCACCACCATTTTCTCCTCCCTTCCTCTCAGCGCGTTCTTTGCTTGGCAGTTGTTGGATTGTAGCTGCCATGCTATTAGTAACAACGAGCGAAATACAAACGAGAATACGCCAATATGAGCTTGACAAATAAACATACGTTTGTGAGTCTTACGGACAGCCATAACCCGCTTTGAGGCAAGGGGGAGGGGCGTAGGGGGCAGGGGGGAGGGGGGAATCTCGATGGGTATGAATATTCATCGTGCGTGGGCAACGTCGTGTACCGCATATCAACTAGTCAGGGGGTTAATATGACTTTGGCAAAAAAGCCTCCAGTGCAACGTGTGCGGGAATGAAATTAAATTTAAATAAATATCCACATTAAGAACGCCGTTCAGCATGCAAATGAGCTCTTGCCGTTTTCCATCGAACCTTATTCAGTGGGAGGTGCTTGTGTTAGCCCAGGTTGCAAAGAGGCTGGGTTTGTTTGGTCTTAGTGATAATTTCAAATAAAGGAATTTGTTCGGGGTTAATCTTGAGTACTACAGCTATGGTACGGTGCTCTAAGACAGTATAACATTTCAACATATTTATTTGTTTAATTATTTACTAAACATGTATCCTAGAATGCTCAGTGAAGAATGAAAAACAGACAAACAAATGTTTAATTACAGAGGCCAGGTATTGTAGGCCTACTTGGCAGATATTAACAGGACTGTCCTCTTCTGGATCAAACATTAAACTCTATAGATTGGTGATCTTTATCGGTTATCTATATATTTTGTGTTACCAGTTTCAACATTGGTGACATTATGGGCCCATTTGGTTTAGTATTTCAATTATGCTATGGGATGAGAATCAATGCATGTGTATGTGTGGGTGTGGGTGGGTGCCTGCAAGCACAAAGCAGTCATTGTGTGCCCAAATGTGTATGTGTCTGTCTATGATATTTGAAGGCATCATTCATCATACAACCAAAAATAAAAATGGATTGCAATAATTTCTATATAATTTAAGTCTGAATAACATCACTCCACACTGTGCCTCATCCTCTCGCTCTCTCTCTGTCCCCCTCTTTCTCTCTCTGCTCTGTTCTCACCACTATGTTTCCACTCTCCCGGCTTTCAGGTAATTACCTGGTATTTGCATTGCAAACGCCCCCTGTGCCGCCCTCCACACCTCCACAGGTGATCGAGCTTCACTTTCACACCACTGAGGAAAGAGAGCGAGAGATAGCGAGAGAGGAAGGAGAGATACAAAAGATAGACACAAGATAGAGAGAAAGAGATGATGAGAAAGGGATAGCAATGAGAAGACAGATAAAAAAGAAAGAGATGAAAAGAAAGCGAGAGGAGAAGGAGGTAGAGACGAGAGAGAAAATGGAGATATGAGAACAGATGGAGAGAATATATATAAGAGAGATATGAGAGAAGTGGAAGGAGAGAGGCTATAGAGAAAACATACAAGAGAGAAGAGAGAGAGAAGAGGAGAAGAGAGGAGAAAGATAGAGAGCACATACTAGAGAGAGGAGAGGAAGGAGAGAGAGTAGAAAAGTAGAAAGAGCACATACAAGAGAGGAGAGGAAGGACAAAGAGGAAAAAGATAGAGAACACATACCAGAGAGAGAGGAGAGGAAGGACAAAGAGGAGAAAGATAGAGAACACATACCAGAGAGAGAGGAGAGGAAGGACAAAGAGGAGAAAGATAGAGAACACATACTAGAGAGAGGAGAGGAAGGCGAGAGAGGGGAAAGAGAGCACATACAAGAGAGAGGAGGATGGAGAGAGAGGAGAAAGATAGAGCACACATTCTAGAGAGAGGAGAGAGGGATGAACCTGAGCTGGGTTTACCATGTGCCTGTTGATGCAGGCTGATTGGGGTGCTGTAGGTGCTGGGGAAGGATGTACGGAGCCACAGGGAAGGGATGCGCACACAGGCAGATATTGCAGCATTGTGTTAAATTACCTCCTGTGTGTGTTTGTTTGTGTGTGTATGTGTGTGTATGTGTGTGTGTGTGTTTGTGTGTGTGTGTGTGTGTGTGTGTGTGTGGTCCCCCGGTCTCAGGGTGTACCTGCTCGAGGTCTCGTCTGCTGCACGAGTATGTGCATGTGTATCTGTACTGTATGTGCTTCCATTCAACTAACTCTCATACTTTGAGAGCCAATCCTTTCCATTTTCATTGTTTATTTTGTTTCTTTCTGTCGCTTGCATGGTCATATGTGTAATCCTGTCCATCCGGGTTGATAATCATTGTATAATCAGTGTGTGTGTGTGTGTGTGTGTGTGTGTGTGTGTGTGTGTGTTCACATACCCGATCCTACCACAGGGTCGGGTGGTGGTGGTGGTGGTGGGGGGTGATTGAGAGGAGAGGGATGTGCAGATGCCAGTGGGTATCAAAGGGATTATGAAATGACCTGGAATTAAAAACCGCAGTGGTTTTCTAACGGAACGCCATGACATGATAAGCCCTCTGTGTTTGACTGTTTTCCTGCACCGGAATTGCACTGGCACATTCCAACCTAGTTTCAGACAATAATAAGCATTCATTTTCAAATTCATCCATGAAAATACATCCTTCATTTGACGAGGAAAGGTAAACGATTTTACATCTACACATTTATACCATGATGTTTTCACATAGTGTGTGTGTGTGTGTATGTGTGTGTGTGTGTGTGTGTGTGTGTGTGTGTGTGTGTGTGTGTGTGTGTGTGTGTGTGTTTAGTACTACCACCTGACACTGAGACAACACAAGCAGTTTGATGCACAACAGCTTCAAGTTCATCTCTGATTAACATCTGAGCAGGACAGTAATTGTGGCTTTGTTCAAATCTCACTTTCCCTAATAAGTAAATCACAGATGCGTCGTCATTTTCACACGGCCCTGAGTGCAGGTAGGATGGTGGGAGGCTGCGAAGAAAACAAAGGGCTCAATTGCTTCTTACAGTTAGATGAACCAACAGCATGGTGTCCACGTTTTGAAACGATCTATGTTAATTTATAGCCCCGAATGAAACTACTTGACAAATGTTGCTTTCTGTCTTTGTTTGAAATTAATTATTTGATCAGAGTACATAGAATGCAAACCATTTGCAATGCAAGAGCACACCATGCATTGCATGCACCATCTATTTCCTGTTTGTTATATGTTATATGTTTTTATTTTATTATTTTGATTCCTCTCATGAGCTAATGATTATCTCTGCTTATTCTGTTATTTTCTATTTGCAAGAATGACAGATAGATTCTCAGAATGACAGGTGGATCCCATGTTGTTTCAACGCCTTTTCCGTGAAATACAGAAGGAGTTCAAAGGGAGAAAATATTACGAGAGAGAAAGCTCAGGCAGGTTTCAGCTTTCCGTGCAACTATAGCAGTGCCACCCGCTACATCCGCTCCTCCTCCTCTTCCTCCTCCTCCTCCTGCTGCCAGCTCCATGCTGGTGGCGCAGCACCACCCGTGCTAAGAGTGTTGGGGCTAAGCCACTCTTGCCCTACATACAGCCTAAACAACAGATTACGGCCCGACTGGACCCTAATCCCATGTGGAAGGGCATGTGCCACCACTGTCACCGTGCGACGACCACCCAAACACCCTTGTGGCAGCTGACTGTCCGACTGTTCCTGCCCCACGTCCCACGCCCATATTGCATGCCATCCCATAGTTGGGTCAGGTATCTGGAATTTTGTCGGCCGTTTCATTTATTCGTTTTAATGAATGGATCAAATCACGGATTAGACCGTAAACACATTATATGGGTTAGACTGTATGTTATGTCGCATAGGCCTGTTCCGGCTTTCCCGTTGGTGGGGGGCCAATCCCATCCTATCTCTGAGTACTCTATCTTCCCTAGCAACACCACCTCGCCACCATGTCGCTCACCCATACAAGCCCTATAACCCTTACCCCCCACTCCCCCCTGGTTTTAACGTCCTCATGACCACCTGCCATGGGATAACCTCATCCAGTGCCTTAGCCTCACCTAAACCAGCAGACCTCAGATTAGGGTTAATCTGGACCTTGTGTCAACCCATATTTATCCACTGCCCTCCCCTCCCCTCTTCTCCCAGACCCATCCACCCCCCGCCTCTCCTTCCTCCTCTCTGCTGAAAGAGGCTTTGGCTTTGAAATCCTTTTTAGTGAATCCCCTCGCCCCTCCCCCCCACCTCCATCCCCTCCATCCCCCCCACGAACAGCCCCCCTGCCTGCTGCAGACTCCAACTTTTCCCCTCCCCGCACCATACATCCTCAGCCAATCCCTGTGCAGATACAGACACAGAACCTCTCCCCAAGCACCGCTGCTTATGGGATGTGGAAGGATTTTCTTTCTTCAAAAAATCTCCTCAATTATTTTGCTATCTTCCATTTCCTCCCCCTTTGAATTTCTAATAACTAGTGAATCCTGCACACACACATTGGCAACGTGGCTAAATTAAGTCTATGCACATGTGTGTGTGTGTGTGCGTACATGCTTGTGTGTGTGTGCGTAAGTGGGTCAGTGATAAACCAGATGTGTGCGCATGCATAAGTGTGTGCATGAGCAAGCAATAACGTATGGAGTCAAGCTGCTAAAATATGAGAGGACTTACTGTACATCCATACATTTGTGCCGTATACCTAGCTATTGCTCCGTTCACTTGAGCAACCGAGACATGCTTCTCAACGTGCATCGTCATGTGGATAAAGAATTGTCCTCTGCGGCTGTCCCATTCACTCGAGCCCAAGCATTCTCCAATGCTTCTCTGATCGCCTCTGGGTGGGTGTGGGTGTGTGTAAGTGTGTATGTGTATGTGTGTGTGTGTGAGTGTGTGTGTGTGTGTGTTTGCTCTAAAACCTGAGTTGGATATAGAAGGCAAGAAAAGGGGGGCCAACAAAAAGAGAGGGAAGAGAGATACAAAAGCAGCTGTACAGAACACTGCTAATTTTTCCTTGCCGTTTTAAATGGCATGTTTGCCCTTGAGCGAAGGCTCCGTACTCTAGTTGAAAGGCCAGGAGAAAAAGGAAACTCGTCTATTGGAAATTATCAGAGTGAGAGAAGGGGACAAGAAAGAGTGAGAGAGAAGAACAAAAAAGGTGTTTGTGAAAAGACCTGTTCCACTTCATTTTAAGGAGAAAAGCTTTTAGTTCTAAACTATGCCATGTTCATGTTTAATGTACACAATTATATTTGAGGATGTTTCAAACAATCATATAATAGGAAAGGGTGACATGAATTGATACTATCGCTGCCATTAAAAATGGCTGCCATAACATTACAAAGTGAAGGAGAAAGAGCACTGACTGCAAATAGGTTAACACGATGTCTAATTTATAGAAAATTAGTTGATTTAATACATACTGCCGGGAGATAAATAATGACTTTCTCAAGTCTCCAAGAGAAACATACACTTAAAAACACTTAGTGCTTACATGCATTTCTACACATACACACACACACACACACGAACGCTTGCACATACACAGACACGCACATGCACACACACACACACACACACACACGCAAACACACACACACAACCCTGATGACATTGTGGTTTATGTGGCGGAAAATAATGTAAAGAGATGGGACGGAAAGTTCAATGAATGCCATAGAGAGGTGAGAGTGACCGATGAAGAGAAGTTGACTGATCAGTGAAAAGAGAGAAAGAGAAAGAAGAGAGAGAGAAAGAGAGAGATAAAGAGAGACTGAGAGGGAGACACACACACACACACACACACACACACACACACAGAGGTTTTGCTTAGAGAGAGAGAAACAGGGCGAGGGAGAAAGGTGAGTGTAAAGAGCGATTGCGCAAGAGGAAAATGTCCATAGAGAGTGACAGGGACAGCGAGGAGGAGCGAGCAAGGCAGAGAGCTATTCGAGTCAATAAATGTAAATGAATTGCTGTCATGTGGATTGTGAGCCCAATAAATCAGGGTCAGTGTGGTCTCCTGTGTTCTCTCTGCATAGCAAAGAAAAGGTTCTGTTACAAAGAACCCTGATCTATTACAATACGCTACGCTACACTACATACACACACACACACACACACACACACACACACACATATTCAACACACTTATGTATTAAATATTGGAATTCCAGTTTGCATCAGTACTGTACTGACATATCCTTAATCCTTTAGTAAACAGAAATTACATCAGTCTGGTCTTTTTTTTATACAAATGTTAACCAGATTAAATCTGATGTGTAACATATATCAGAATATATGGACACATATACTGTAAGCGACATTTTGCTCCATTTCAACTATAAGCAACTATGTGTGAGACTTCATCGTGTAACATACGATACCACGCAGTGTGAGTGGCAGTTTGAGGATCCAAAACAACGGCCAACCGAAATGATGGATGGCAACAACCACGTTTCTCAATGCTATTTGCTCTGTCCACGCCAATTATGGAAAATTACCACTTTCTGCTTAATTAGGCTGCAAAATTGATTTATCTTATTTTTTTCAGTCTCCTTTAATCACAAATACATTGTGTTATTACAGTGTTGAGTATTATGGTATGTGTTAATCAGAAACTATGTGAACCATGTATTTTAATAAGCTAATAATCATGCATGGGCAATTTAAAAAGCAAAAGAGTTGAAAAAATATATCCATAGTGCTTGAAGATGTTGTTATTAACACTATTAACACTATGTTAATACCAAATACTAATCGGAAAATAGAAAGTTAAATTAAATTAATAATAAATATATCGACAGATTTCTGTGTTGAATTCAATATTTCTAGATCTCTTAAACACATTGGAATTGTCCAACTTAACGGTGCAAGATGGCCCACATATAGACAGGGTGTTCTTTGATAGTCTATGGCCTAAAGCAAAGCTCTCATGATCAAACAATAATATCTGAACATGAGAGAAATGGTGCAAAATGGGAAGTAGGTCACGTAGCAATTTATTTGACAAAAAGCGTTGGGGGTGGGGAACTGGGGCATGCTATACACAGAGGCATCAGTGAAAGGGGAAGGCTTTTTGGGTTTCGTACATCAGATGGTGTGTGTGTGTTTGTGTGTGAGTGTGTGTGTGTGTGTGTATATGGTAAATTCTAGAAAGTATAAACCTGCATATCTGCACAAAAATCGGACCTGGAAGTTACGCGGTTCAATTTATTTTAGTAGCTTTTTTTTGCGGGGGGGGGTGTAATGTATAGAAAAATAAATTACATTTGCAATTACATAAAAACTCAAGTCAAGTAAAAATGTAAAGGAAGCTGTATTATTATTGCAAACATGCTAACACACTATAGGTCACTAGTATTGTAATGATACTCAAAAAGCAAAACTAACACATGCACGCTGACACATGAGTCAGGTTCTATAAATGTCTCTGTCCCAATTTGATCTCTAATCATATCAACACATGCAGAACAGTGTCTGTATGATGATACATGATTATAAATATCATATACCTTATATAAGTTGCAGTATGTATGATGAAGGCAGGTACTCAGACTATTCCTATGCGTTCCTTGGTGAGCGCTACAGCAGTGCTGGCTGCTGGGGCTGACTGCTGGGAATGCAGCGGTGCAGAATGCGAAGGCTTTGCTGAAGCTCTCATCGTGACATCCCCGCAATTCAGATACGATGAGGAAAAAACTGTGAACCACAATCGAGAGTTCTGTGTTCATCAAAATATAAAAATAAAAAATTTGTATTTTATTTAACCGATTTATTTTTCAATCTGCAAATTTAGTATGTAAAATTGTTTGTGAATAATTCTCTGAATTTTCCCAGCCGAACCCTACATTTTGGTGCACATGATAAGAAAATTATTCTCTTTGATCCACGGAAATTATTCTTTTGCTGAAATAAACATGCAGAAAAAGCTGGATGTATGAAAAGCAGGCCTATTTTCCTCATATACATGCTATGATAAATTAATAACATTTATTTAGTTTTACATCAAAATAATTGTATAGGTTTTCAATATATGGCAACATTTGCACATATGGAAAAAAATCAAAGATTCTATACACACAAATATTGCGTATTGCTGTTTAAACAGCAGCAGTCAACATCTAAATCTGCCATAAGCCACGTATGTATACTGTAGACGATCTGTGTTAGGCTCTGTATAGATAGCACACGGGTTCCAGAGCCACATTAACACATGAGAGAGATTCTGGAGCACCAGTCTCTTCTAATGACTCCGATAATCCCACCCGAATGTTGCGCATGCCTGCTAATCTCTCCATCAGATTACCACGGCTTTGTCTGTCTGCATCTTCTACCTTTCTTACCCCCACCCCTCTCTCCTTCCTTCTTTATTTCTGCCCATGTTCTTTCTTTGTTTCTTTCTGCGTGTTTTTCTGTCCTTTTTAATGTCCTCTTGGAAGTACTTTACTTAAAATGTACTTGTTGCTGTACGTCCGCCCGCTTTTCACTACATCTCTTCTTCTGTTGTGGCAGTAGTTTGGAATTCTCTCCCTCTCTCTCTCTCCCAATCCCACCCATATGGTCCTTTTTAAATGGAGGATGGCTTAGTAGGACATTAGAATAAAGGAAAATACATGTTGCACACAGGCCTATAGAAGACATATTTGCATGCTATTATGCAATTGCATGCACCCTATCAGGAAGAACATATCCTATATCCAACACACAAACACATACGCACACACAGACACACACACATGCAAACTCACACGCCCACACTCACACACAGACAGATAGAAACACACACACAGACACAGACACAGACACGCAAATGTAGATATGGTTAGTCAACAAAGCAAAAAAACAACAACACAATTTTCATTGCTTTGTTTGCATTTCTTTCATGATCGCGTCCATCATTCCAGTCTTAGTTATGGTTCAACATTGATGCTTTCATTATAAACAGATCGAACCCGATGTTGTGTTTGTCACAGACAGACCATGTCCAATTCTATATATTCAGTCTCTAAAACATCCCTCTCTTTGCCACTGTGTTCCAAGGTCCCGCAAAATGTCTCTTTGATTTCACAGAA
Source organism: Lota lota (assembly GCA_026745465.1). NCBI lineage: Eukaryota > Metazoa > Chordata > Actinopteri > Gadiformes > Lotidae > Lota > Lota lota. Next base: position 2,256,883 of record JACYXH010000479.1, on the reverse strand, counting down.
ACTGAGTGTGTATGTGTGTGTGTGTGTCTGTGTGTTTGTGTGCGTGCACATCTGTTTGTGTGTGTGATGAAACCTCATACAAGATTCAGCTTTTGGTAAAATAAGTAAAACACACAAAACAAAATGTTATGTCTTTATAATACTTCTACAATATTTTTACGTTTCTAAGACACTTTAACTGCTTTGGTTATCATAATAAATACATTCTATGCCTACCACCTTCCTAAAATAGAGATTAAAAAGGTTGTGCTTCACTACTCCGTCGTGGTATAAACCAAACGCAATAAACTGCCATCAATGACCATGAAACAAAGCCTGAGCCTCATCGCTTCCTGCACCATTACACACAGTGGAGAAAAAAGTCCATCTCCTTTGTCATTTACTGAGCCATTCATTTAAGGCAAGGTGGCTGCTTCACTTCAACAAAGGGTAATTGTTTCAGAAAGATCATGTTTTAATTAAAATGCATTGTGTGTGTGTGTAGGAGTGTCTGTGTGTGTGTGTGTGTGTGTGTGTGTGTGTGTGTGTGTGTGTGTGTGTGTGAGACGCAGAGAGTGTGACAGTTAAGAAGTAAAATGCTTTGAGTCTGTTACTCCATATAATTAAATTAATAAACCTTTATTGTGCTAGATGTGCTCAGCGATGTTGTCTGCTACTCAGCTCTTCTAACAGAAAGACAACCATGTTACAATAAAATGTAACAAAATTTTAAGATATATGCACACACAGAAGCATGGCTTGGTAACACAACTCAACAAATGAGGTGAAGACAGATAAAGAAATGGAACCGTGATGGAGGGCAGTGAAGCATTTCTTCAAGTTGAGTAGTAGTATGACCTAGCAGATGTGAGCCTGATATGTGAGTGTGCACATACGTGCGTACGTGCAAGAGATGGCGTATATGTGTGTGTGTGTGTGTGTGTGTGTGTGTGGCGGGGGGGCATGGGGGGTTGCTGATGTCCATTTCCAGGGATCAGCTGATGGCCATGGATGATGGAACGGAGAGGGGGTCAAGGGTCATAGCCTTGCATTGTCAGCTCGAGCCCCCCAATCCCATGGGGTTTCCACCCTCTCTCACTCTCCCCCATTTCTCTCCCTCGACCGCATCCCTCATGGCCCTCTGTACATTTACATTCATTCATCAGTGTCGCTTGTCCGCCTGGCTACAAAAATGCGCCCCACATATAAGTGGTTAGATATTTCTGTAGCCTCCGCAATGAGTAAAATGCTCCGCGAAGCCACATTTTCTGACTGTTCACCGCTTGACTGCAGTAGAGTGTGACACACATGTGTATCTCTGCAGGGCGCACGTTATATATTTTGGCGAGGTGAATTCAACTTGCAAATCTGCATGAGCGTCGCTTGTATTCCTTGTGTGCATGCGTCTGTGTGTGCGTGCAGAGGACAGGATAGGATCTCCCCTCCCCCTAGCGTTGGCCTACACTCATCAGCCCCCCCACCACCATCTCTCCCTGAACACCCCCTGCCCCAATCCCATCCCCCTCCACCACACCATTCCCCCCCCCCCCCCCCCCCGCCTGTGTAATCCCGGCCAGCTGGCCCTGTTGGCTAATCCCTGCGCTCCGATCAGCTGGCCCACGCATCCAGTACGGGACAGGGGCAGATAGGGGCGGGACACTCGGTGTGTGCGTACGTCTGTGTGTGTGTATGTGTTTGAGGTGGGGGGTGGTGTCGACCAGAAAGCATAAATGGAAGCCGTGTGCTTGCCTAAGCGCAGTGTGTCTGTGTGTGAGCCAGTCGCCTGTTCTTCTTCTCCTCCTTCTGTCCATCCCTCTATCCTTCTCTCCTCTTTCCTCTTCTTCTCCTCCTCTCTCTGGATGCTTATACATATATCCTGTCCTCGGGCTTATATATGTATGTCTTGACATTTTTTGGCTTCCTTTTTTTCGTCCTTTTTGGGTTTGTCTTGAACAGATTCAAATGGATTTTTTTGTTTTTCCAAAAGGGGAGAATTTCGTTTTTTTTGTCTTCCTCTCCCGCAACCTTTGCTCCTCCTTACTCCTACCCCGACTGCATGCCTTCCAGCCTCCTGTCCTGACCGTCTCTCTACCCCCCCCCCCCCGTGTGTGTGCCTGCCTCCCCTGCTCTACCCAACCCCACCAGGACCCCTTGAAGCTGCGCAGCTACAACTACATCCACCAACACCCCCACAACAGCATCAACAAAACACCAGGACCCAGGATGGAGGAGGGAATATTCTGCAGCGTTGCTCTTCTCTGCTCTACTTGCCTTTTTTCCCCCTTCTTCTCTCCTCTAGAGCAAGGATGTATATAATCTGAATGGCTATTTCCTTCTCATGCTACATGTATGCCTTACGTATGCCTAAAGACAGGAAAATTTTGGAATTGAGTGCAGTGGTCACAATTATATAAGAAAGGGATTTAAATTTTAACTACTAAAGAGGTGCTGGATTTGTGCCTTGTTTGCACATTTCATGTGTGTATTTTTAAAACATAGATCTCTATTTGTATCTTTGGTGTATTCAATTTGCGTTATTTTGCAGATAGCATTCAGATGATGGTGATGGCCTTGTTGTCTAGCTCTACCTTTTCAGTATGTACATGCCTATAGTTACATGCGCAGGGAGCAGTGAGTAAGTGAGCGAGAGAGAGAGAAAGAGCGGTAGAGGAGATGGAGGATGCAAGGGAGGGAGGGAGGGAGGGAGGGAGAGAGGAAGGGATGTGAGGAGAGAGAGATAACGACACAGCTTTAACCAACGGTAAGGAAGCACTGCTCGGTCGGGTTGAGCCGCACACCCAGCTCTCTTTAACCATTCAGTTTCCACGGTGAGGATTGGTGGCCATGAGTGGCTATCGATTCATATCTAGCCGTCCTCATTTTCATTTGCTGTGTGCAGAGCGCGGTCTGCAGGAATGGCAGCAACCAGGTAGCTGGGCTGCTGCTGATGCTCTCTTTATGGTGCAACAAAGGTAGCCTCCTCGCCTCTCCTCTCTATGCTGCTCTCTTCCTGTGGCGCTTTTTAATGATCGTTGGTGCTGTAGCATGTGTGTTTGTGTGCTGTACTGTACTGTACAGATCGCCTTAATGCCGTGAAGCTGCTGTCTTCTTTCATGTGTTTTGATGTATTTCTGTCTTAAACATTGTCGGCTGAACTGCTGCGGTGAAACGCGCATCCACGCACACAGAACGCACACACACACACACACACACACACACACAGATGCATGTATTTAGAAAGATAACTCTTCTAATTTACAGAAATTATATGGTGATCATGGCATGTGTCCTGTTTTCTGTGAGTGCATGTTTTAAATTTCTTCATTTGTCAATATTTGTGCAAAGCAAATCCGTCTTTGCATTGACGTGTGAAATGGCATGTCGGCGTGTGACTAGCATGCACTGTACTTTAAGGTGCAAAAAAAAAGGACCGCATAGCCGCTGCTGATCCTGCAGGGGGAACAGATGACAGGGGTGGAGGGAAGAGAGAGAGAACGAGCAAAAACAAAGCGTGGATGAACTAAAAACATCAAAGATCAGGATGGAACCCCTTTGTGTGTGTGTGTGTGTGTGTGTGTGTGTGTGTGTGTGTGTGTTTTGAGGGACAGTTTGGGTTATATTACAAAACCAACCAGGTGTAGAGAACAGATAGATTCCCTCTGAAGAGATGGAGGCAGCAGTATGGTGCACTAACCAGTACTGCTGCAAAAACAGGTCAAGCGAGAAAGAAAAAAACTGAAAACAGCTTGACATCAGCAGGGACAGAGTGAGGTTCGGAAAGTTATTTGGGTTTCAGCTCTTTGTGTTCACAGTGGACCTTGATTTAATTTCAATACAATTAAGGCACGCGGTGAATGCCAAGAGAGAAGCCCCAGTCATCGCTGAGACGTACAGAAGTTTGCAAAACGACTGCTGCGTCAACACAGGTGAATGATATAATCAACATGATGTAAGGAGTACATCACTGACAATTGCAGACACTCTAGTCTTAACACCCCTAAGGTGCTTTACCTTTTACACAAGGATCACAAACATGGGCTTCTGATTATATAGCGTGTTACTCTGGCCACCAAGAGACACAAACCCTCGCCATGTGATAAAGAAAAAAAACATTGGTTTCCACACAGGTCATTGAGGGTGTTGCAATGTCAGAGCAGAGAGTGCAGTATGGGATGGTCTATAAGAACAAGCGTTGGCTTGATGGCCAAATGGACAGAGGGCTCACAGCAGCGGGACGCAGTCATAGTGGTGAGCAGCCAAATCAGAAATCTGTCTGTTTGTGCACGAGTGTGAACGCGTCCTATATGTGAGGAAGGACAGGGCTGTGGCCTTTAAAAAGAGAGAGAGAGAGAGAGAGAGAGAGAGAGAGAGAGAGAGAGAGAGAGAGAGAGAGAGAGAGAGAGAGAGAGAGAGAGAGAGAGAGAGAGAGAGAGAGAAAGAGAGTGACTTATACAGGATTATACAGAAAAATTATACAGGATTTTTTTTAGATTAGGTCAAGTCTTTGGGTTTTGATTTACTGAATTAAGGTCGGATGGTATAAGCGCTTATCCCATGGTTCACGTTTTTGTATCCTATGTACACACTGCCATGTCAATCTCAACAATCTTTACTTTTACTATTATTATTTTTATTTAAATTTAAACACTTCAGTTTGTTGCTTTTTCTTATGTAAAAATAACCTCAATAAAGTATGAACACTATGAACCTTTTTTTGGTTTATTTTCTTGTAACTCCACTTCCAGAGCACACAACAGCTCAAGCAAACTAGGTAGCCTAATAATTCCTTACTATTCCCTATACTCTCTGAGCGGTGTCAAAGGAGACATGCTCTGTAAATAGCCATAGGCAAGAGAGATGCTAGTTGACCTACATCTCAAATTATGCCAGAAGAAAAACATATTAATTGTGTGGATTTCATTCCACATCACATGGATGTGGAAAGATGCCGTTCCGTTCCCCATTATGGCCTGGACACACTACAGATTCTCAAATCAATGACCCGAGGAAGACTTTTCTATTTTGTGGATAGGCCATCAGTCATATGCGTTAAGAAATCTGTGAAAACGCATAGGCCCACAGCGCAACAAGGGGCGGTTTGAAAATAAAATAAAAATAAGGAAATCTGAAAACATACTGCCACCCTCTCAACAAAATGTAGCAAGAGGCACATGCCACATACTGTTGTCAGAGGTCATCAATTGTTTGAAGAACTCGAGGTATCTTGATGCATTTAGATCTGTCCACAGAATGGGAACAATATAAATAAATGAAAAGGCAAAGCTCAATATGTCAATAGTACGCGACATCCCGCAGCTGGTTAGGCTTCATCATTTTTCATCATGATATTTTTGTTATGTAGCCTGTGTTATATTTTATACTAACCATTTAATCAGCCAATAGGCCTATTAGGCTATAAGCTGGTGATCTAGAGGGTTATTTTATTCAGCCTGAGTTTGAAAAAAGTAGCCATTAGGCTACACAAATAGTTAATAGGCCATACAATCAATGGTGTTATTATATTCGACATGTCGTTAAAATAGGCCTATGTCTTACTATCGAATAGCCTTCTTCTTATCATAAAGTTTGGTAAACTGGGACAAATTGTAATTTTAACAATTTCAACAGCTATATACTTAGTCTCATATTGCTGCAGTCTGATTATTATTAGCCAACTATTGTCTGTCACGGGCCGTTGAATTGGGGGTGCTCCTTCAGAAACAAATGCGCAATGCACAAAAAGAGAAAATTCTAATTTGGGCATGTAAATAGAGGTCGGGTTAGACATAGCGAACCGTCACTGATGAAAGAAAGAGATGGATGCCTTATGATAATCAGGGGCACGTGCTGCTGGGGTGAGCGAAGCAAAGGCGCATGCCCTGTAGCCATCTGATAAAGGCAAACCATGACCTTGCAGGAGCTACATTTGGACCCAGACACTAATATAGACTATGGCCAAGACTCTAATCCTAGTTCAGGCAGATCTGTATAAGGCAACAAATATAAGCCCTAGGATACTTTGACTTTACTGGCCTACATCAAAGATAGCCATTTAGGCTGATGCTCTTACTTATTGTGACCATAATCGTAGAATACTGTCTAAAAGTATTAGCCTATTGTATCATGGTGTTGTATGTGGATTTGCTTACTTAAAAGATAGTGTCGACAATATGTGTGGAGACTGGTTGTCATAGCCTACCTACATCGATATGCCTACGAACAGGTAGATTCAGCCAAAAAAGCCCTTGTTTCCTCTTTATACATTTCAAAGTTGGCAACACATACACATTTCTACTATTGCTATGGTGAAGATGAACAGTATTATCAGGCCTATGTCCTTAGAATGTAGCGTTACGCACTTTTAGATTTGAGCGGTACATTTTCATTTTCCTCATCCGCATCCTCCTTCCACTGGTCCCATTTCCTCTATCCCCTCCACCGTCTCAGTTGTCTCCGATTCTAGTGCCCTTTCATTTGCATCCTAGGAGGAGCGAGACGTCCCCAGAGACCCACCGATCAGGGTCACCGGAGAGCCGCTCGAGCAATATGTTCCACGCACCCACATCCAGACGTGACACGTGCCGTCGACGACCCCCACCCCTTCGTTCTGGAACACCCACACACGCAAATGCTAATGTCTACCCCCCCCCCCCCCCCCCCCCCCCCCCCCCCCCCCCCCCCTTTTTACGCGGTGGCTCCAGCCAAGCGAAGGCTTTGGCACTACGTTGTCGTCCATGGAAAACCATACGTGTCCCCATTTCCACTACAAACCTCAAGGGTCCCCATCAAATAGCCTAGCATTTCAGTTAGGCCTATCTCACCCACTAGCTTATTGCTGCAGGGCATTTAAGACTAATGCTACGAGTATCCGTCTGCATATGCAAGACAATGCCTTTTTCTTTTATTACAGGCCAAGTCTGCTATTTTTTCACATTTAAAGACACTATTTGCCTATCACGCAGGTCCAGTCCACACGACGTGCGACATGTTTTGTGCTAAAGAGGCATACGCTTTCTCCAGTTAATATATGCCACTAATGATGAACCCTTGATGTTAAGCAAACGTGCACAGGTCGAAAACAGGAGCCATATTGCACCGACAGAAGATGGCCATAATTGTACTGTACTTATACTGTACTTCAACGTACAGTATAAGGTCTAAGACTACACTTTTGAATGCCCAATGTTAAGTAGGCCTATGTGCAAAACAATGATATTGTAGCTTACCAGTGTCAAACTATTGAAATTAAATTAATTTTCAGTTGCTGCGGCAGCAAAGGAACAGGCATTGGTTGTCAATGGAGATACGTTCATCTTCTGGCTGTAGATTTTTTTTCCTGAGCGTCTAAATATGAACAGGGATAAGATATGAAATGCTGCCCTCATGTGGCCAGTTCGATATTTACATAAACGGCAGAAAAGTCAAAATGGCGGACATCCCAAAAATCCACTTTCCAGGCATTTCCAGATGTAATCAATTGTAAGCATCTTTATCTAACCTAACACATACAGAAAGTTACAAATATATTGGATCACATTGGAACGGGCAGAGTAAAGACATGTGCAGCATCTTTATTACACCACACATACAAATTAGTTATGAAAGAGGACCACATTTTGTTTAGGTTTCTATTTATTTTTTGACCAACAATGACATTCTGCAAGAGGCTGTGATTGTGATAGAATGGAGATTTGAAGGTTCAGAAATTAAGAGTGGGCGCAGATGATAGGAAGTGTGGTTAGAACATGTTGGATACCTGTGAGAATGAATTTGGGTTTAGTATGTAGGTTATGAGAGAAAGCGGGGGGGGGGGGGGGGGGGGGGGGGGGGGGGGGGGTGGACAAACCCAGTCATATACCCTTAAAGAAAAATATTGTAAAAAGAATGCATACACACATGACACAAAAGTAGTTTACAGAGAAAGTAGGGGGAATGCACACAGGTTCTGCTGAGTATACCACATTTATTACTTCAGAACTGATTAATAGGAAGAGTGGGATCAAGGCCACTCGCATTGCCATTTTAAGAAAACGAAAGGAAAAGAAACAAGGGAGAAGCAGCCCATAGCAACAATGATTGAACGTGTCCAACCGAATGAGGGACAAAAACAACGGGGTAAATAAGTTCCGTTAAAGAGCGGCAGGACGGAGGACACTGCGGCCCCTCCACACCCTATTTGTACACGTAAAAATTATACACTGAGCAGATGCTCGTCAACTCAACACTTATGCTTTCAAACTTGCTCCTCCACTTGCCGTCCTCCAACGTCCCCCAGAGCCGACCTTAGAAGTATGCTCAAACAGAAAAACAGGTGGGCCCATTCAGAGGATTCTTGGGTCACTTTAACAAAACAAAATATGTAAAGCGTGCAGGGGACAAGGGTTCTTCCGTGAGCATTGTTGACACCTGCCCATTACTGTCCAATATCCAAATGACGAGGAACCTCTGATGTATCCACGTTGGTTGATTCTCCCTCAAGACAATATGGAGTCAGGCATTTACAAAGAAATGGTGACAAACTGCCCATGACCATGCCGCACTGTTGTAGCAATTACAAAAAAAAAAATCCTACAGGATTTGTATGCTCGGCAAAATTGAGGCCTGCACTTCGAAAGTGAAGAAAAAGACAATCCTTTCTTTTAAGAAAAAGAAAAACGCATACAAAGAAAAAACAAATGTAGTGGAACTGAAGGGTCGGGCAAAAAAAGATTCACCTATGGATTTTAGTTTTAGTCCTATGAATAATCGTTTTCTTTTTACTACAAGTTCCAAGTAAGTCTTTAAAGTCAAAGAAAATCAAGAAAGTCTTCATTAAGTTTTTTTGTGTCCTTGGTTAATTCTTCACCCCCCATTATAATTTCTTAGAGATCTGGATGAGATGGGGTGGACAGGGGCAGAGGGGTCAACAGTGAGGGAGGGGGCATTGCAGTCTTTTTGCCCAGTTACTTGACTCTTCCTTGACGCTCCTGCAGAGGAAAAACAAAATGAACAGATCTGTGATTTACAGATCATGCTTGAGGAAAGGTGTTCATGTAATTGTGATAAAGGGCTATATACACACACACATTAACTAGCCATGAATTATTTACAGTACGATTGTGTTTTTGTCCCATAGCTTTTACTGTCAGACTGCAGCACATTGGCGAAGCAAAAAAAGACTGAAATATATATTATATACTGTCAACAACCCAGGAAAAAAACATCTTGTCAGTACCCATTAAAAGTAATATAGGAAACATTCCCAATAGGATGTAGTGCATAATTCAGGATATCATGCAGATATATGGACCACCACTGTTATCTTTGAAATGGCAGCACTATTTTGCCCCCCACCCCCCCCCAAAAAAATAGAACGTATATATATTTTTAGTTCAATGCCCGTCTATATATGAAAACAATGGCATCATTAAAAACAAATCTAACAAGCATCTTGAAGTAACCTACAGTTGCCTATGAAGTTATGTCAGTGCACCAATACTTAACACATAGGAATAAAGATTTGGATAGTGATTAAATTAGAATACCTGAAGTCTGTAGTGACTTCTGTTGCTTGGATTGCTGGGGTACGGCTCGCTGCCCTGGACCTCCACCTAACACACAAACAGGACGATATTAAACATGTGCCCTCTGGTGGAGATTATGGTGTATTCATTCTGAAATGTACAGAAATAACAGATTGCAAAAAAAATTAAAAGGCTTCAAGACTAGATATTTCAATGTATATTTGAGGTAAACACCCACATTTCTGAAGACACCAAAACAATCAATAAGAAAGGTAACATTTAGCATTGCCCTTTAGAGAGGTGAAAACATTTGCCTATACAAGTTTGGTTGCATCCTTTTTTTCGCCGCTTTCCGCAGTATTGGCATGTGGCATTGATTTAAAAAGATTCTTAATTAAAATTATTGTAAAATGTTTTTATTGCACAGGTGGTCTTTTTCGACAACTTTCCTCATGAACCAAGTCTTTGCGCTCCTCCTATACTAAGAATCTCTACCTACTAGTAATTATAAGGCTGGTTATTAAGTTATACGCTCCAGTTCCGATACATTTTCCCCTTTCTGATGATCGGACATCCGGAATAGTGTGTGTTTTGTTCGCATGCTCTTATCTTAAATAGCAATAGTGCTGCGTTGCAATTTCATTGAAACTTTGCAGCGTACAAACCACCCTTTTAGCGATGCGTCATAACTGGTACTTAAGTGGGTCGTGTTTCCAATGAGTGCACTCACACCAGCGGTGCTTACAGCCACTCGATAAAATCCAGTAATGCTCAAAACCTTTCTTACCACCCATCATATTAAATGCAGAACAAGACCTTAAATCAAGTCTTCCGATGTGTGTTCTTTCTACAACGCGATGCGGCACTCCGAAGCTCGTCTGGTTTGAGCCCTTTACATTGAAGCTCTGCCGTATCTGAGTCGGACAGAGTGGATCCAAAAACCACCGACTTCCTCCACACATTACTTACTCGTGATATTGTAGTTTTACTGTATGTGTTCTAACCAATTGAACCGTTTCAGAACCATGGTGTGTACACACTTTTTTCCCCCTCTTACTGGCAACCTAGGAAAGAAATTGCCTCGCAGTCACATAAATGGTTGCAGTCTTGAGCCCGGCTATATCAAACTCTTAACCTGTGTTTGAGAATCTGAATTGCATCAATTTAATGACTTTTTATTAGATCTTATCTCTAGAGGGCAGCATTTTCCAGCCCTTTTTTTGTGAAAATGAAAACATCTTCCCATCTACATCTATCTTCGTGATCAATTCCAGTACAACAAATGCAAAATGTTATTCAAGATAAAAGTATTTTCTCATCGAGCTACCAAGAAACAGGATATTAAAAATGCAGGAGTTGAATGACTGTCAGCCAAATCAATTGTGTACTTAAGTGTAACCTTCACAAGTAAAAAAACAGGAATACAAATGTCATCTGAAGTTGCGCATTGCCAGTTAATCACCCTTATCAGAATGATCAACAATACAAGGCACGGTAACGCTTGCGTCAGCATTGTTTGTTCTCTGAAAACAAAAAAGGTTGAATCAACGGGCAAAGGACGTCAATGTGTACAATATAACTGTGGAAGCAACAGAAAGAATTTCACTATTTGCATTTTTTTTTAACCAAGCAAACCCTTCGACGCTAAACCCGTCTGATGTTGTGGGTTGGGGTACTGTTCAGTCTTAACACTGGGGGAAACAGTGGCGGTGGTTCAGGGGGTGGGCTTAAGAGGTCTAGTGGCAATTAAGACCACTTGACAAAATATTCTGCTATTCTGACATTATTTTGAAATGTACAAATAAGTATTTTACAGTTATTACTTTCATGTGATTGAACTCCACCTCTGTTTACACTGGTGGTAACAATCAGCTTGAATCTGCTGTTAAATATTTTGTCAGGAAACTAATCAACTAAAGCATGCCCCTACTACTTGTTCGGATATGGGTTGTTGGTATAGATCTTCATATCTTCCTGTATTTCTAGTGTTCACCCTGCAATATTGTGATATGCCTTTGCTACTTTTCCTTTTTAATTTAGTATTACTAGTACAGCACTATGTAGTAACCCTTGCCTTGTCATAATTATTCTGTACAGATTTGACAGTTATCCTGCACATTTGATAACTTTCCCTTTGTAGACATGAACACAACACACCTACATCCCCAAAATCCCTTGAGCCTTCGGCAGCCTGCAATTTTACCTTGTTAACCTAACTTGTTACAGACAATGCAAAGGGACCTACAACCTTCGTTACCGCATGTGTCAGACTGTGGGCATGTTTGATGTTGTGTGAATGGATGATCAAACTAGGCAGAAATAACAAAATCTTCCCGCCAGGGGGATTCTGCACTTCTACTCATCTCACCCAAATCACTGCTCCACTTGGGCTCAAACTTCCCAAGAAACAACAGCCGGTTACCTTTTTAACACACTCCTCTTCCTCCTGGCGCTTCTCGTAGTGAGAAAAGTCGTCAAAGATGGACGTGGTGTGTTTGTATCCGGCGATTATCTTCAGCACCTGCCGAGCCTTGTCCAGTGGTACCTCCTGCGTGTCGCGGGAGTTGGTGACCGGCTTGTTCTCGTTGTTCTCCAGCCGGATGTGCCTCAGCTGGCTGTTGGGAACGTCCTTGACAAAGATCCAGCGCACGTCAAAGCGACCCTTCCACTTGTCCTGCGACCAAACGCCGGCACAGGTGTTGTAGTCCACGGGTGAGCGCATCTCTGCCACACCACAGAAGTGGCCGCTGCCGTTGACACTGAAAAGAAGATAGAGTGGGCCCTTGGCACCCAGCGACCGGTAGGCGGCATCCAGCCTCTTGTTGCCGTGCTCCGTGCTGCACCAGATGTTGTACTTGATAGAGCGGTGGATGTCGTCCTCAGAGTAGCTCTTGATGATGAACACACGGCCCTGCTTGGGGTTCCAGTCAAAGTCCTTGGGGTTGTAGTTGTTGACCATACGCAACTTCTCCAAGACTGGGTGAGGTTCAGAGGGGACTCCGGGAACCACTCCCACGCCGGAGGAAGCGGGAGGTGATTGGCCAGCCACGCCCCCACCACCATCCACAAACCCATTGGCCCGGTTCCGCGGAGGGACCCAGCGAGTGGGTTGGGTAGGTTGTTGGTGCTGGGTAGGGGGAGCAGGTAGACCCTGGGAGAGAGAAGGAGGGGGCATCTGAGCCATTCCTGGCTGCCCATTGGATGGCAGTTGATGCTGCCCCATCTGAGCAACAGGGGGGCCCAACTGTCCATTGCTAAGGGGCAGTTGAGGGTTCCCCCCAGCAGTAGCTCCAGGCTGGGGGGAGGACTGGTTGGGTGGCTGCCCGTTGGTTGGAATGGGGAGCACCTGCTGAGGGGCGGCAGCTTTGGGCATGTTGCCCTTGTTTTCCCAAGTGCCGATGTCCATGTTGTGTTTAATGGGTGGAGGAGGCAAGTTGGCCCCTGCCATGCCACCCTTGATTTTCAGTTTGGGCTGAGGCTTGGCTGGCTTGCTGGCAATGTCCGCCCAGGAGGCAGGTTTAGCTGGGACAATAGAGACAGGGGGCATGCTGGGGGCTCCTACTGATGACACGGGCCCAAGAGGTCCACCACCAGGTAATCCCGAGCCAACCACTTTGGGAGCCATTTCCCCACTGCCGCCAGGGGCAGCTCCACCAATCTTAAGCCCTGCCATGCCCTGGTCCAGGCAATTCATGCCAGGCGCTTTGTTGAGGGGCTCATTAGCGGCAGGGGTAAAGGGGGACTGTCCATCAATCATGGCACCCCCAAGCGAGCTGGGGGCATAGGCGTAACTGCTGCTGTAGCCGGCGCTCTGCGGGGTCCCCGACTGTCCCTGAGAACTGCTACTGCCCCACGCAGAGAAGTCGATGCCACTGGGGAAAAAGTTAAAGCCATGCTGGCCCAGGAAAGGGTTGCTCCCCAAGGGCCCTGGCTGGCCAAACATAGCGTCCGGGAGATAGTGGGGCTCCCCATTGCTTAGCTGTCCATAGGAGGCCAGATAAGGCATAGGGGGGTCCCCACCCGTTGACCACGCTGCCTCATTCAAGGAGTAGGAAAATCCTATGGAGGGGCTGTAGTAGCTTGGCATGTACGAGTCCGACATGGCCGTATAGGCATTGCTCTGCACGGAAAAATAAATAACATTTAAAATTAGGCAGGGGCAAAGACTTAACAGAGCCAATTATTTTAAATGTTAAATTAGCAGAAGCAAAAACACTACTCTCTCTGCTAACCTACCCATAAAAAAAATATAGTGCCTGAATGTGTATTATTATACTGTATTAAAAGCAAGAAACTTGCCCTCTCTCAATAACAAATGGCTTTTTATGTGTTATTTTAACCAGAGAAACATAAAGGCTGAATTATTTGCAGTGGTTCATAATTGCAGGATGGACCTAGCTCTCCATTTCAGCAAAACAGTGAAGAGGAAACATTTAATTGGCAAGAGACATGACAGAGGCCCCACTATTAACCTTGAGTTGTAACAAGTTATGCCAAAAGAAATCTTAAGTAAATAATCAAGCTTTGGTTAAAAGTTGGCAAATTAATCAATAGTAATCGCTGAGCAGCAATGTGCTTCGTTTGTCACTTTTTAATAGCAGATAATTATTCCTGTATTTCAATACTTTGGAAAATAGATATTTTAACTTTTTGTTGTACATGGTTGGCCCAAATATTCTTACCTGTCTGGCCTGAGTGTTCAGGTACGGCTCAAACTCATCATCGTTCAAAGAATCCTTTTGGGTCACAGCTCCGTTTTGCACTGAGAGTGATACACACAAAGGTAAAAGAAAATATGAATGACTACATACAACTAACAAAGGCACTGTTGTAACAGTCAGTGAATAAGAGAGGTGCGATTTTAAGTGCTGCATCATATGCAAAACAAAAAGGCCAGTATTGGTCATGACCATATTACAGCTGCGTCAAATAAAAGGTACATGAGCCACATCCTGTGAAGCTTAGTTATTCAAATAGAAAATACAACGTATACAAGTAACAGCGTAACTATGGCATATAGCCGGAGCTGCGATGTCATGTGGTCCCTTTATTTATTTATTTTGATACGTTTAAGTTCAATAATCGATTTAACAAACAATTGTATGTCATTCTTACAAGTGCTGATGTATGCAGTATACAATATAAGTTATGAATTGAGTATGAGATTTGGACACAGGAACAGAATATGAGAAGACGTGTCGTTTTAAGGGTTGTTTAGCAACCAGCTAGCGTTGGTGTGCTAGCTGGCTAGCAACGATGCGTAGTCTGTTCACGAGCGCGAACAATCCTTTCATAATCACGGTTCGGCTAGCTGCATCACGGCGCTGTTCAGCCTTATGTCAAATACGTCCAGCCGCATTGTACAAGGTGACGTTTTCAAAATACATTGGCATAAAGTACTATGCATTTACTGTAAAAACCTGTCATACCAGTTCTGAAATTGACTAACAAATCCCGAAAAGGATACTGGCAAATATTCCTATCTAGTTAGCCAGTCTGGTAGCCATGTAACGTTATGATGAGGCGAGCCCTTACAGTAAAGGAAGTTCACAAGCAACGGGTTCTGGATTGAGTATAATTACACCCAACATCGTTTGGACATACACGCATGTTACTCGGTCCAAAACCCTAATGTAATCATCCATCCCGTCTAGCATTAGAATTGGCCTATTGGTTGCGAGAATATCGCACCAGCGCACTCCAGATTTTCAAAGCGCACCTCACGCAAAACATCCGCATTCACTCCTCCAAACAATGATACGAGTACATAATATTCTCCTCACCTTTACTTGATTGGCCTTTCGGTCTCTGGATTGGGTCCAGGTGATTCATGAAGGTTTGATTTATGAGAAAAGAGGAAGGGAAAAATAGTTGAAGAATTATATTTTCACCAGTTAGTCCGTTTAGCAGGTGGTCGGGCCTACTTGACTCCTGAAGAGAGCCACTGCTTCTTGCTAAGCTATCCGCGCTAGCCGTTTCGATGCTTTGACTCTGGCCTTCTTAGATGTTCAGAAAGTTCCTCTTTACCTGTTCAATACGGCTGTTGGCTGACATTTCCTTTCCCCTGGAACCTATGCAACTCTATTTGTTTCTAAACAAAAGCTACAGGGTGAAGAAAATGTCAAGCTACTAAATAGTTTAGCCAAGTGCCCCTATCTCTCCGTAGAGCCTGGTTTCTACACAATGGCGGGCTGCAGTTCGCTCGTTCTCAGGGCTGACAGACTTCTCAACATGGCTGGGCGGCCTTCGTCTACACATGATGCAATTTATTTACACCAGACACGCGCCCCTCAGTGGCGCGGAGGATCTGGGCTGTTCACGAGGATTTATTTTAACATGAATAATTTGACATACCTCCCATTTAAAAAATACAAATACATTTGTAATAATAATAATTGAGTGCATTTGTAATTATTAGTTTATGTCATATGACATTCAGTATCACTTTTGACTCGACTGTATTAATCAATGTCGGAAACACATTATGAAGGCCACAAAATTAAATAAACCATTATTATTATTATTATTAATAATAATAAATATTATTATATTATTGTGTGTGTGAGATAGAGAGAACACGTTTGTCTTTGATTATAATGGTGTATAATAATCTATAGTTTCAATATTGTAGCATAAAGGACACCTAAGTCATTAAGACATGTACTCAAGTATCATCAAGAGACAGAGAGTGGCTGAGAGTCTTCTGATATTATCTTAACAAATATGGGGTGTCACTAATCTCACTTTTAGTCAGCCATCCCAATGGTATATTTTTACCTCGTCATTTGTCCCTTTTTAAATATCTTTGTCCTACAGATGGCGCATGTGTAAGTGCTAAAGTATTTTATTTTTTTTTATTACATTTTCCATCAAATGAGAAGATGGAGGCCGTTTGTTCAAGAACAAAATCATTTCACACAGTCTTGGACTGCTTCTCAGAATGGTTCAAAGTGGCGTGATCCTTTTTTGTTTTTTGCATTTCTTTATTTTATCTTGCAATTCTCTTCAAACCAAAAGGTGACGCCAAAATGTAGCGTATTACTGGATATCTGTTCAGAGGGCAGTTGTATTTATCTCTAATTATGTAAAACGATTGATATGCATGTTTCCATTGAGTTTGCATGTTAGATTTGTGTTTCTTTTCTCCAGGTTCTCTGATGGCCTAACTCCCTGAAATCCTGCAATACCGGGGTGGTAGTGGGAAACCTTGACACATCTGCAGGCATTCAGGTTGGGGTAGTTGGAGACCCTCTCTGTCCCCCATATAGTGTATATTGGCTGATGTTGGGATACACTCCACCCCTAAACATTAATCAGAGTCAAGAGGCTAATTGGAATAGATGGAATCGATTAATAACATTATTCATTAAATAATTATAATTTACTTAATTATTAGGTAATTATTATTATTGATGCCGTTAGCTTAAAGGCATTTTTCAAAGTTTTCTTTTCATTTCGTGTTTTAAAAATGGTGTTACTAGTAATCAAACAATTCAAATTGATTTAGGACCTTTACGTAATTCAAGACACTTAGTTTTACCATGCCTTTCATCCTTTAGATGAGCGTGTCAACCAAACAAGAGGTCGGGTTTTACACATCTGAAATGTTTGAACCATCCTATTATCACCCACAGTCCACAGGTTATTTGGCCACATTCAGATACAAATAGAAATGGACTCACATGTGTCTCCTTAGAGCATGGCCTAATTAGCACGTCTGTGTTCATCTTATCGTTTTTATCAGACGTGTTGCGTGAAGAGCTCTTGTCCCCTCTTTGTGCTATTTCGTGGAAAGATGTGTGGACACCATGTAACCCTAGATTCAATTCTCCCTGTCCCTTCTCTTAAAGCAATTAAATTCCCGACTGTAACAATGTCCATGCCACACTCCACCTGACTTTTACTGGGCTCCTCCAAACACAAGGATGGTGTTGAAATCCGGTTTATTGTAGAAGTTTTTAAGTAATGATACATTGCGCTGGTGCTCCGTGTTGCCATGCAGGAGATATCTCCCTGCGTTTGTGTAGTGATGGCTGGTTTAACCTGTGCATACTGATTTCTCAATGTGCACAACGTATTCTCATACAACGGTTCGTATGATATCTTACGAAAAGAGCGATCAGTGCGCCTGGAAAATGCAATATTTTGATATAGATTCGGCATTAAAATGGGATTTGATAACATTTCTAGAGAGAAATGTGCATTTTATTGTCATAATGTTCGTTCAGTGATTGTATTTGACGTTTAGTTAGTTATTACGAAAATTCTTTCAGGTCTCACCAGAAAATTGTTGCTGCTATCGCTGAAAACCAAACATGGTTGACATTCATTTTTTCTCAGTCGAACAGGCTTAATTATTAGGTAATTACGCTTGTTTCGGCATTGAAATGCGTTTAATAACATTTCTCGAGAGAAATGTTCATTTTATTGTCATAATCTTCGTTCAGTGATTGCATATAATGTTTAGTTAGTTCAATAAACTTCGTGGCGTTTTTCATGCTCATTTGGGGTTTTGAGGGAATATAATCGGGGTAGGCTATATTCTGTTTAAGAAATAACCAAAATGACATATTTTTCAAAACACGTATTTCAAACATATGGAACCATGAGCAAAAATGTTTGGTCGGAATCCCCCCACCCACCCCCCATCTATCTATCTATCTATCTATCTATCTATCTATCTATCTATCTATCTATCTATCTATCTATCTATCTATCTATCTATCTATCTATCTATCTATCTATCTATTTCTCTCTCTCTCTCCCTCTCTCTCTCTCTCTTTCTCTCTCTCTCTCTCTCTCTCTCTCTCTCTCTCTCTCTCTCTCTCTCTCTCTCTCTCTCTCTCTCTCTCTATATGCGCTTGTTAACGACCTATGGCCATTATTTCATTTTCTGTAACATGCACTCATATATCCTGTATTTAATACATGAACGTGAAAATGTAATATGAACACAATATTCTTAACAACCCCCGAAATGATTGATTCTTGGTTCCCGTGATAGGATCGGGACGCTGTGATGAGGTACATTAAGGTATACAATGTAAGCACATTTCACGTTGCTTACGAGTTTATGAGTTCTATGTAGAGGTTCATTTACACAAACCTAGATGAGGGTTTATCTCCAATAGTGCACTTCAGTTATTTACATAACAACGTTACGTGTGGCAGTAACAAATGGCTTTGTTTTTGGCGTAAACTAGGTTTAGGAAATATATAAATATTCTAAGGTGCCTTTTGAAGGCAACCCGTAGTTAACACAGTTCAATTTTAATTAAGAAATTATTTTTGTAATCAACGTGACTGTTTTTTTTTTTCAAATCGCTGTCTGAGGGCTAGTTACTTCACTCCAAGAGACGCGTTAGCACGGACCGATTTGGAAGTGACGCAGCCAATAACCCATTCGTGAAAGCAAAACACCAAGCTCATTGATTTAATGAGGCAGGTTTATTTGACACAATTCTTTAATTTATCATGTGTGAAAGGTCATTCCTCATCCTGGGTGTGTATTGACTATTTCCGTCATCCGTCATTGTACCTCATCACAGCGTCCCGCTCCTTAGTTCTTGGTTCCACATGTTGTACTTGTTGTCTAATAAAATATTTAATTTTGGTTATTTCTTAAACAGAATATAGCCTAACGTTACCCTGATTATATTCCCTCAAAACCCCAAATGATCATGAAAAACGCCAAGAGCAGTTTAACTAACCAACTATACAATCACTGAACAAAGATTATGACTCCAATCAGACTTGGCCAGGTGAGGCTGCTTAAACCAGCCATCATCCACACACCCAAAACACCAAATTGAGGCTGGGGAGAATCCCCAACCGACGCCTACTAACCCCCCACCCCCATCCATAAAATTGACTCTAAAACAGGGTTACCAAACCTAACAAAAACAATTGGACTCTTTCCAGGGTTGCCATACCTACAAGGTGTCCCCACATCTGCCCAGTGTGACCTGCCAACCCACCCTCCTGGAGACCGGAGGCCTGGGCTGCTGCCTTGACTGGCGGAGGTGTCAGCGGACGTGGCGGTTGCAGGGCTGTGTGGACGGGGCTGGTGGGGCCGTGACAGCTGGGCTGTGGTGGTAGCTCCTCGGAGGGCCCGTAACAGCTCTTGTTAGGCCCTCTCCCAGGGCGACAGGGCCTTTCCCCATCTCCCTCATGGAGTATGGGGCCTTGGGCTGACGTGCTGGCTGGCAGAGGTGTGGCTCGCCTGGGCTGCTGCAGGCTGACTCCAGGTGCGGCTAGTATGGGATAAATTTACTATAACATTTAAAGGAAAAATATAATAATTATCTTGCCTATATGCTCATTGATCATCAATCAAATAAGTGTGGAGAAAAGCACAAGACTCAGTAAGGGACCACATTCCGAAGGAAATCCATGTGGCACTAACTACCCCTCCTGATAGCCCTCGGGGATGGACCTTAGTTAGTCAGATTTTGACTCCTAAAGTGGTGACCTCTCGCACCATCAGATTCTCTCAGCCAAACAGGAATGCATGGAGAGGGCTTCAGAGTGACCATAAAGAGGAAAGGAGCCCCTTTAACGTTATTTTTGAAGTTAGCTGGCACCAGGTTCAATTAAATGGGTAACTGAGGTGGGGGACACGAGAGTCAATGTCTAGGCCTTAGGCATAGGGTGTTATGATTGGTCAATGTAGGTAGGAGGAATTCACACATTTTGGGAATATAACCTGAAGCCTGATTCCAGAACATGAATTCTTTGCAAACCAACTCAGGTTTTGTTGTTACTTGTTTCAAGTGATAATAAATTCTTTATCTTTCAAACTGCGGTTTTCTCTACCTCTCTTATTTTCTTAAAGTGTTAAAGTGAAGTGTTTATCCATGACACTAGCCGCAGACAGTTGCCTGTGGCAGTTTCTGTGCTGCCTCCCCTGTCCTCCGCTGGGCACCACTGCACTGTTGGGGCAAGGGCTGGTGCTGGGAGGCAACTGTCCATTGTCGCTGCTGGTGACCCAGTGCATCCTTGGACATGCCTTCTGTGCCCCTTGATGTCTGGAGAGGCCCCACTCTGGGTCCCACTATAACAAGGTCCTTTGCTACACGTCACCTAGGTGGCTGCCACACTCCACCTAGATTACTTTTATTGGGCTCCTCTAGACACAAGGACTCGGACGAGTTCTACAACGGTGTCTCCAATCTTCTTGATCCTCCATGCAACTGGCTAGTTCACCAGTGTTTTCCGCTCCTACATCTTTCCACAATACGTCCACGTATGTTGGTGTGGGATGCCCTCGTGATCGACGGCCGTGTGTTGGTTCCCACAGCACCAGCTTGCTGGCTGGGAGCTTCGGGTGTCTCTGGCAATGACTGGCCAGTCTCATTCTCCTGTATGCTACCTTCTCACTCAGCCAGGTGTACCCCCCATCCAGAGACTTTTGTAGGGTGGGCCCCTAACCCCTGGTATTTGAAGTCAACTGTAATTAGAGGTGGATGGTCTTGGAGGATGTTGTAGGTGATTACTTTGGTTTTCTTGGCATTTAGCCTAAGACCAACTGTGGCACACTCTGTCTCCACTCTGGTCAAGAGCTCCTGGGCATGTTCCACAAGGTCCGATATCAGGCTGATATCATCTGCATAGCCCAGGTCCGGTAGAACGGCAGGGAAACGCCAAGACCTCTTAGGTGTAATAGTTAAGTCGAATTCCAGCTCCTGTCCACTGATGGCTTGCCTGAGTGCATAGTCCAAGACTATAATGAAGAGGAAGGGGGCGAGGATGTCTCCTCACTGTTGCCATCTGGTGTTACCACCTTTGCCCTTGTGCCCGCATACATGGTCCCTATTGCCTATTGGGAGGGACACCGCAAGCCTTAAGTATGGTCCTCATCATGCCTCTGTGTATTAAGTCAAAAGCTTTTTTGAAGTCAATAAAACACAGTACCTCTGTCAGGTTGTTCTTTTTCACCTCCTCGATGATCTTCCTTAAGGCTAGGATCTGGGATACAGTGTTTCTGCCCTCTCTAAAGCCATTTTGGTTATTTCTCAGGTGGGGGTCAATGGCACCCCGTATCTGATTCAGTATAATGTGGTTGTACATCTTTGCAATGATACATGTCAGACTGATCTCCAGAGTTAGGTTGCAGATCTCCAGGATGATTTCGTCAAGATCAGTTCTTAAGGACCTCTGGGGGAATGCCGTCCGGCCCAGCACTTTCCCCCTGCTTCAGAGTGGATTTCACTTCGGCGAATTCCCTGACTGCCGCAAATTTAAAGATTTGTAAGGACTGCAGTTATTGTTACTCCATCCTCTGCCTCCACCTAGCTGCGCCGGCTGCTACTACTCCATGTGCCTCTGTTTACATTCTGTCGTCAATCTCCCACGTGCACGTTGTTTTCCCCACCGGTCTTCAATCTACAATCAGCGCACCCTACTTCTTCCCCATTCACCAAGCAGCCGGCGCCAGTTCGTTGTTACGCTTTCTCAAGTTAGTACCTCGTTCCAGCGCTCTAGTTCTGTATTTAGCTTCTGCTCGTTTAACCCGCTTGTCCTTCTTCCCTAGTCCTCCTGATCCCTGCCCGACTTCCATCCTGCTCATCTGTTTGCCTTCGACCACTCGCCTGCCTGACTACCCGCTCGTCTTCGATCCCCGACCTACAGCTGCCTGCCTGCCTCCAGACCCCTGCTCGTCTAACTAACCGCCTGCCTTGCCCTTGCCTGTACCTTTGCCGAATAAATCCCTTTCGACCCCGCTCCATCTCTGCCTCGGTGTCTTGCGTTTGGGTTCTAGTCTCGTACCTTAACAGTTATCTCTTTCTCAGCTCCATCCACTGTTGGGTGCATGCCGATGAGATCTCGGAAGTGGATGAACCAGGAGGTCACTCTATCCTCTGGGCTGCAGCCTGCAACCTGTCCCTCCTTCAACCTCTTGTGCCCACTCACCTCATTTATGACCCTCCATGACTCCCCATACCGTTGTTCGCCCTGAGCTGCCTCCACTCTCCGCACCTTCTCCCTCAGTTCCTCCCCTTTGAACTTGTCATAGGTATTGAAGAGTTGTTGTTTGGCCTCATTCAATACTCCATGCCTCTCTGTAGTTTGTTAGCAGTTGAAGCTTCGTCGCGCCTCCTCCACCTTTGCGTGCGCCTGCACTACCTCTGGATGCCTGGACCTTGGGGAGACTCTGATCCTCTCCATCTTTGGCATGCACTCCCTAGTTGCCTCCACATTCGCTGTGACAAACCGCTCATACGCTGTGCTAGGCCCCTCCTCCATATCCAGCAGTTGGAAGCGGTTCCTCACTTCAACTGTGTATCTGGATTGGAGATCGGAGGTTCCCGAGAATGCCTTCCAGTTGTAGTGGATCCTCGGGCTATGCGTGGGGACCCTCAGGCTCAGTCGCATCCTCGTGGAAACCACTCTGTGGTCTGATCCCACAGAGTGGAAAGTACGACTCTGTGTTCAGGATCTAAGTCCTCCACTTGCGCCTGACCAGTTTGTGGTCCAGCTGACGTAGCATACCAGTAGCCCAGTCCTGGAAGGTCTATCTCTTGTCAATTCTCTTCTGGAACAACGTGGTCGCAGCCAGTAGCCCGTGTTCTGTAAGCAGGGCAGCAAGATGTTTGCAGTTGAGGTTAGTGCTGTCATGGTAAGTGATGGGTGCGTCCTCTGGTCCGATTCTCGCGTTGAGGTCACCCAGAATTGCTAGGAAGTTGGGTAGGGTACTTTTTATATCAGTTGACATTATGCACTGCTGGGGCATAGCAGGTCTCTGGCCCTCTGAAGCTGCTTATCGGTTTACAGGGACAAGGGCTCCACAGATGTCATGTGAATGAGTGGTACCTAAGACAGTACAGAACACAGGGACAGAAACACACACACACACACACACACACGCGCACGCATACATGGACACACACACACACACACACACACAAACGCAGGCATACATGCACACACACACACACACGCACACATGCAAACACACACACATACACACACGTACACGCACTCTCACACACACACACACACACACATACACTCATTTTCTGTGACTGCCTGGCTCCGGACGGAGAGAGAGAGAGAGAGAGAGAGAGAGAGAGAGAGAGAGAGAGAGAGAGAGAGAGAGAGAGAGAGAGAGAGAGAGAGAGAGAGAGGCATAGCGTTAGGGTCATAGGGTTGCTTCAACAGGTGGACCTTATATTTAATATTTGTACACAACTCCTAAAAGTGCATGGTTAGGAATGGTGTTGGTACACATAACAACACTGCAGTTATCTTTCACAGTGAACCGAACCGTGAGTCTCATTCGAATGTCATACCTACTCAAGAGATACAAGATGTAGGACACTAGTAAGCCAATAAGAATGGAAGACCAGGGTGGAATATAGGTAAAGCAGCTATAGAGAGACTAAGAGACAGCTGCCTCATGGAACGATGCTCAGGACAGTAGCATGGCACACACGTATCCTATTCCTCTTTTCAACTCGCTATAATTTCTCGATGCTTGACTCTTTTTTTTCAGGTGGCGTAGAGCTGGCCTCTCAGCAACCAATACAAATATCTTGGAGTATCCGTAACATCACCATTGCCGTAGATCATGGCCGCCATGAACGTTAAATATGGAAAAACGTAATGGTCTTAATTGTGTTTTTGTAATGAATATTGTTATATTTTACTTACAATGCTCTAGTTTGTTTCAATATTCCTTTTTTTAAATCTCTTTCCCACTTTGACCTAAATCCCCCTCAATACCCATGCCACTGCTTGTGTTTAAATACTACAATCTCTAACCAGCGGGCCCAGGGCGGGCAGGTCCAGATCGAGAGGCATTTAAATCCATAGCCCATCATAAAAGGGTAACAGTGTTCCCCACACCAACTACCAATAACATTGACATCTTCAGTCAGTCGCCGTGGCTGAGCCTGCCAGATAGGGTGTATGGCCTAAAGCCGGAGTCTGATCTCACTGCCCATGCCTGGCATTCTGAGGCGGCAACACCATGCGGCCAATGCGAAACAGGATCGGTTGTAAATCTCTCCTGTTTGACCATGTGACATGCCACATTTGTTACTTGTGCCCTCCATCCCTTCCAAGCCTGGTGTCTTCTCCTACAGCCATAGCAGGGCCTGCTAACCTTCCACTGCCCCCCTCCCCCCTCCCTTCTTAGTCCACTGCAGGGCAGGGGGGGGGGGGGGGGGGGGGCGGTGTTGGGCATCAGTAGTGGCAAAGCCCTCTTTATCTGAGTCTCTGTCTCTTGTTGACGGTATATATACACATTCTGAGTGCGTGTGTCTGTATCCGTGTGTATGTGTGTGTGTGTGTGTGCATTTCTGTGTGTGCGTGTATGCCTGCGAGTGTGTGTGTGTGCATGTGTATGTGTGTTTGTGTGTGTGTGTTTGTGTTTGTGCGTGTTGTGGCAACTCGACTAGCATTCGGAACAAAGAAGCCGAGAAACCGCTGCGGTTAAATCCCAGACAGGGAATCCTTTATTTTAACCACTCAATAAATCAAATTAAACAACTTAGGTTCTTCCCGGACCGGGGTAACTTCCTCGTATATTCCCGCCTTCAGCCAGGGATTGGGGGAATAGAGCTCGTCGGGTTTCGGTACGTCGTCCTGCGTGCTCTTCTCGTTCGTCTCCGAGTATCGAGGGATCTCCTTCTCGTGTCCCTTCTCCGAGCGTTCTCCTTCTCGTACCGCCGAGTGATCTCCTCCTTGTATCGCGGCAGCGCGATCTCTCTCCGTGTCGCTGGTGAGCGTTCTCCTTCTCGTACCGCCGAGTGAACTCCTGCTCGTAGCGCCGAGATTTCGCGTCTCTTCCTGCGTCTCTCTCCGTAAGCCACGCCGAGCGCCGCTTATATCGGCGTCGGTCCAGGTGTCTCCCATTTCGCTGATTGCAGCCGATGACGAACTCCGGCGTGCAATCTTCCGGAGAGCGGTGGTAGACTCCACTTACCACCGCTCCCCTGAGCCGCCTGGGGCGCTGTCCTGTGGCCGGGTTGCCACACTCCTCCACCCTTTGATGAAGGCCCGGCCTTCTCCAGACCGCCCATAGGCAGGCGTCGTCGGGGCCAGCCGTCACCCTCTTCGGGGGTCTCTTCCTGGGATGATTGGGCCAGAGGACCCCGTAGGTGGGTCGTACGGCGCGTCTGTGTCTCCTTGGGTGTGGTCGGGAGAACCGGAGATCCGCCCCGGGGTTCCAGAGCCGGGGTAGTATGGGGTAGTCCCTCCCTGGACATTGGCGAGCGATATGGCCCGTCTGGCCACAGCTGAAACAGCGTCGCTCGTCTCGGGGCTCCAGGGAGGGGCGCGGTGGTCTCTGCGTGGGGGAACGTCTCTGGGGGTCGGGTCCACGCCAGTCGCTCCGGTACTTTTCTGCCTGGCCTGGGACGGCCGAGCCGGCCTCCTGGGCCCTCCTCCGCAGCTCGGCCAGCTGTTGGTGGTTGCGCTCCAGCCGCTGGTGGCTGCGCTCCAGTCGCTGCTTGTGGCGGCCCAGGCCCTGCACGGAGGCCAGTCGCTCAGCCAGCTCGGCGTTGGCCGCCCCCAGCTGCCGGCAGCGGGACGCCTCCCTCTCCAGCTGCGCCTGCAAGCTCTTGTTCTGGCGCTCCATCAGAGCGCGAGCCCCCTCCAGGCGCTAGGAAGTACTGCGCTCTGCCATCAGCTCCACGTTCCTCTGGGTCTCCTGGCTGGCCACCAGACCCTCCAGGCGTTTGACCTGCGCCTTCTCAAACTCCAGCTTGGTCTCCAGCTCCCGAACCTTGGCCTCCTGGTGGCCTACCTGGGACCTCTCCACGGTGGACTGCTCCTTGAACTCCAGCTGACTCTGCAGAGCTTGCATCTTCTCCTGGACCTCCTGTTTCTCCTTAAGGGCCTCCTCCAGCTGGGCCTGCAGGTCGCTGATCTGGGCCAGGTTCTGGGCAGCCTGAGACACAGCAGACTTGTGCTTCTTTACAAGCTCATTCAGGTCCTTGTCCTCAAGCTGCTGTCTGAGTCCCAAAACCTCTCCAGCCAGATCATCTCGCTCTCTGGCCAGCTTCTTCAGGGAGTCGGCCAGCTCCTTGTGTTTGGCTCCCCATTCTTTCATCTGCTTGGAGAAATCTTTAGACTGATCCGATCCATCTTCTGAACTCTTTTTTAGCGTGCTCTCAAGCTCCAGTATTCTAGTTCTGGCAGCTTCCAGCTCCAACTGTGTTTCTCTGACTTTGTTCTCAGCGTCCATCTTCTGGGCTGACATCTGCAGTGCTGCGTCCTCGAGCACAAGAGAAGATTGCTGTTCCCTCTCCATTGCAGCCTGGGAAAACTCCTCTTTGCATTGCTCCACAGCTTGCTTAATTCAAGCCATTAGTTCATGCTCTTTGGCAGCAAGCAGTTCGTTGTGTTGTTTCTCCATATTGGCAACAGCCTCCTGAGATGATTTCTTCATGATGGAGACAACCTCTTGCTTGATGGTGGCGTCGGAGCCAGCGGAGGTCGCCAGCGCCTCTCGGAGCTTCTGGTTGGCCTCGGCCAGCTCGCGCTCCCGGTCGTCCAGCTTCCCCTTGAGCTGGTCCAGATCCTCGATGAGGCGGCCCTTCTCCTTCTCCATGCGGAACCTCTGCTCCATCAGGTCTGCCAGCTTGCCCACCAGCTCCCGGCTGCGCTCCTCGGCCAGCTGCACGCGGGCCTCGCTGTCGTCCTGCAGCTGGGCCTGCACGAGCTGCTCCTGCGTGGTTAAGACGTCCCTGGTACTGGGGGGAAATTCCGCAGCCGGGATCACGCGCTGGCAGAAGGTCGCCATTGCCACCTGGAGCTCCGCTTGTCCCTTCCGTAACGCCGTTTTTTTTTATTGAGCGGCTAGATCGTTCATGCCCGCATTCTCCACCATATGTGGCAACTCGACTAGCATTCGGAACAAAGAAGCCGAGAAACCGCTGCGGTTAAATCCCAGACAGGGAATCCTTTATTTTAACCACTCAATAAATCAAATTAAACAACTTAGGTTCTTCCCGGACCGGGGTAACTTCCTCGTATATTCCCGCCTTCAGCCAGGGATTGGGGGAATAGAGCTCGTCGGGTTTCGGTACGTCGTCCTGCGTGCTCTTCTCGTTCGTCTCCGAGTATCGAGGGATCTCCTTCTCGTGTCCCTTCTCCGAGCGTTCTCCTTCTCGTACCGCCGAGTGATCTCCTCCTTGTATCGCGGCCGCGCGATCTCTCTCCGTGTCGCTGGTGAGCCTTCTCGTACCGCCGAGTGAACTCCTGCTCGTAGCGCCGAGATTTCGCGTCTCTTCCTGCGTCTCTCTCCGTAAGCCACGCCGAGCGCCGCTTATATCGGCGTCGGTCCAGGTGTCTCCCATTTCGCTGATTGCAGCCGATGACGAACTCCGGCGTGCAATCTTCCGGAGAGCGGTGGTAGACTCCACTTACCACCGCTCCCCTGAGCCGCCTGGGGCGCTGTCCTGTGGTCGGGTTGCCACAGTGTGTGTGAGTGTGCGTAAGTGCGCGTGTGTGTATGTGTATGCGTGTGTTTGCATGTGGATGCTTGTGTGGATGTATGTGTGTGTGTGTGTGTCTTTGTGTGTGTGTTCTTGTGTGTGCGTGTATGCCTGCGAGTGTTGTGCGAGTGTGTGTGTGTGTGTGTGTGTGTGCATGGGTGTTTGTGTGTGTGTGTTTGTGTTTGTGCGTGAGTGTGCGTAAGTGCGCGTGTGTGTATGTGTATGCGTGTGTTTGCATGTGTATGCTTGTGTCTATGTATGCATCTGTTTGTGTGTGTGTGTGTATGTGCATGCGTGCGTATGTGTTTGTGTGTGATTCTGTCTCTAACCCCGGTGACCCGTGGTAGTATGCTGACAGGGGACTCTGTGTGAGGGGAATGTAGCACTTGTGGTTCTCTCTGAGCGTGCTGTGATGCAGATTATAGTGAGCCTGCGATCAACTGCAGTAAATTCATAAATTGTCTGTGTGCATGTCTGTATCCCATGTCTGTTTGTGTGTATCCCATGTCTGTTTGCGTATATCCCATGTACATGTGTGTCTATACCATAGTTGTCTCTGTTGAGGAATAACCCGATGGTACATTACCATATTACTTCTACAGTTCATTCGATATTATTGTCCACGTAGCTCTGTCATCAAACCTAATAATTGCTGATCCTGGGACCTTCGTTCCCTTATAAACCCTTATAGTACCTCAACAATGACACATGCATGTAAGATGAGACAAAGTAATAGTGACATTTTACATTTGTTTTAGAGATTCAGTGTGAGTTGAATTATTTATTTTCAACTTGCAGTATGTAGGCTAACTGTTACACTGCAGCCATCCTCTTTCATCAACACAATTACAAATTATGTACAGTAATACTTCAAATAATAAAACCAGTACTTGGTTATTTGAAAGGTCGAAGTGCTTCTTGTGACTTCCTCTCCTGACCCTAAATGAATACCCCCCCCCCCCCCACCACCACACACACTTTTCTCCATAGACCAAATTGTGTTAGAGAAACAAAAAAGATCCCAGGTTTAATAAATATAATTGATAGGTTTAAAATAATATAAACGTAAAAAAAGAAACAATTAAGATTGCACATGTTTAATCTTTTCTTTGTAACTTCTTAGAAGAGGAAATAAAATCCTGAAGTGGCTTGAACAACGGCTGGATAGGGATTGATATTGCGTGTCGAAAATGATTAATGATGACAAATAAGACAATTACAAAATGCTCACATTTCCTGCCTTTTTGTCTCCACAAGCCACTTTAATAATTGTATTTAGCATAGGTTGATTAAGCCATGTGTTGATTGAATTTCACTCTAAATCATTTGACCGAATGTTGAACAAAAGGGATTGTTGTAAAAAAAACAAATCTCTCCAAGAAGCCCACAGCAAATTCATTACTCTGCCTGTTGACCATTAGGGAACAGCGACACACACTTGTCCATTCTATCACAGAGGATTCATCACCGACATTTGTGAAGAGGAATCAATGAGTGGGGTCTATCCATATTGTATGTGTGTGTGTGTGTGTGTGTGTGTGTGTGTGTTTCAGCTGACACTCTGTGATGATTCATAACAGCTGGGATAAGTTTGTGTGGAACTGGACTACAGAGCAGCTGTACATCTATGTCCAAGACATATATTTTTACACACACACACACACACACACACACACACACACACACACACACACACACACACACACACACACACACACACACACACACACACACACACACACACACACACACACACACACACACAAACACAGCATAGTGCCTACAATCAACAGGGAACTCCTTGGTTTGGCCCCCTTGGGACCAGGCCAGGCAAGGACCTTAATAAAAGCTTGTTCTTTCAGGAGGGAGCTGAAATGGTTGTGGGGTAATATTCCCAACTTTATTAACCCCCCCCCCCCCCCCCCCCCCCCGCCAGCAGTTCACTAGAGACTGCATCGGGAAACATCTTCCTCTTAATCCAAAAAAACCTCCCCTAGCGTGCAGTACCATAGGCTGACCTTATTCTATATTTCCCAGCCACTTTATTTTCAATGCTAATTTTAATTTGAAAGATCACGTGGTTCATTTACTTGTGTAGAGGGCTTACCATTACTTATTTATGTCCTCATCCGTATTTAAAGCATAGTGTGGTGTTGCAATAGGAATAGTGGTCTAAATAAAACAGGTTTCCATTATTACCTCAACTGGCCTGCAACATCTCAGCCAATGAGCAACCTAGGCCAGAGGGTGGAGCCTAAGTACACTGCAGAGTAACAGGGAGTGATGTAACCTGTGTTTATTTTCAGCATATACACGTTAATATAGACACGCTAACACTAAAACAGTCCTACACGCGCATGTATGCAAACACACACACACACACACACACACACACACACACACACACACACACACACACACACACACACACACACACACACACACACACACACACACACACACACTGCAGAGGAGCAAATGCAGAACGCTGCTGATGCTCATGCAGTCCTGTACATGTGCAGCATTTTACCAACATGCATGGTGCGGTATCACTGCCTAAACAAACACAGCTGTACCGACTGAAATGGATTCGTCTGTATCTGGTGACTGGTGACCGCTCACACCCCTGCTTAATTTGGGCTGCCCCTGGTTGCTGCACAGTCGCATATTGCCATTTATCAGCACATACACAACGATGTACATGTTGTGTGTGTAGCTACTGTGTGTGTGAGTGTGTGTGTCCCTGTGTGAAAGACAGAGTTAGACAGAGTGAGAGAGAATATGTTTGGTGCGATGAACCAAGTTATCCGTACCAATTTATTATTATTATTGTTGTTGTGGATGATTATTAATAATTATAATATGATTGTTTTTCTCTTCTTGTTTAGTGCTTGTGGGTTTACTGTTGCCTTAGAGTTTAATTAAATATGGAATATAATTGAGACAGGGAGAGAGAGCTAGAGACACCGGGAAAGAAAGAGAAAGAGAGGTATATAGAGAGAGAGAAAGGAGGGAGAGAGAAGGAGAGAAAGAGAGGTTATGACAGAGAGAGAAGGAGAGAGAGAAGCAGAAACAACAGAGAAATAGAGAGAGGAGAGAGAGAGAAACAGAAAGAAAGAGAGGCAGAGACAGAGAGAGAGGGAGACGGAGAGAGAGAGA
>JACYXH010000479.1:1920799-2223299 GCA_026745465.1 Lota lota | reverse complement strand
CACACACACACACACACACACACACACACACACACACACACACACACACACACACACACACACAGGGGCAACATCAGCTCTAAATCTGTCCAACAACTGTGTTAACTGTGTTGCTTTGACCTCCCCTCGTCCCCTCCCTCCCCCTCCCTCCCAGGCTCCCATCAGTCTCAGCAGTGCTCCTCACTGCCGCAACTTCATGGACGCTCACAGCAGGGGCCCCACGGCAGCCGTCTCTGGGGGCCCCATTGTAGTCCCCAGCGGCTCCGCGTCCTCTTCCTCCGCCTCTTCGTCCTCTTCCTCGTCCTCCTCAGCCTACCCTCTTCCCCCTCCTCCTCCACGAGAGGTCGCATCCCAGTCTGCTGAGGGCCCAAAGGACAAACAGGAGGCCCCTGACGCTGAGTACCTGACGTCCCGCTGCGTGCTCTTCACCTACTACCACGGGGACATCAGTAGTGTCGTGGACCAACACTTCTCCCGGGCACTCAGTTCCTACATGGATGGGGAGGGCAAGCGACGGGCCCCGGAGCCACACAGCACAGGTATAGGAGACATAAATATTCTAAAATACACACACACACACACACACACACACACACACACACACACACACACACAAACACACACACACTCCCACATGTCAACATTACGTGCACATGTGCCCCTCATCCCCATACATTGTACACAATGCACATGTTATGCGTTGTGTGTTCAATCACACTTTGACATGCCCACACATTCGCTGTCGTGCACATGTTTCCGGATGTGAACGCATCGAGCGTATCCCCCATGTGGCCAAGCACCCACACACATTGTGTGTGTGTGTGTTTGTGTTATACTTCTGTGTGTGTTCCCGGAGCTTCAGAGTGACAGAGATGTGTGTGTGCCTGGTTGTCACTTGGGTGGCATAGTTGTGTGGGCCACAGACATACGACATGGTCAGCTGACATGCTAGTTAAAAGGGAAGGCTGATTATTGTCCCGTAGAGGTCAAGGGTCAAAAAGTCAGGCAGGTCATAATCGGACAGAGTTGTAAAAGGATTCTATGCACACACATTTGTTTATACAGTTAGTATAGTGTATACGTGTTATTGTAGAAGTCAAAGCTAATTATAATTACACACAATTATAACCAATCATTAGCTTTTACATTGCCCTACAAGTTATTTGTAGTCAAAGGTAATGTTTCATACATCTGCCGTTACTCAAACAGAAATGTATCTTTATGACTTAAATTGAAAAAAGTGAACAACAAATCGAAAGAAAAAAAAATAGAATTGCCTTCAAAACGAATCATCACGAATGGAGTGTATCGTTTAATTTGCCTTGCAAACTCATTATAGAAAATGTCTTAAAAGACAACAGCCTCAAGCGATTGCTGTTGTTCTCAGTATATCCATGTAGAGTCTAGCTTGTATATCCCCCCTCTCTCTCTCAGTCCCTCTCTCCGTTCTCTCTATCATTCTTTTTCCAATTCCAGTTAGATGTCTTCATTCAGCCAGTCGGTCGGGGTTCCTGCCTCCCAACAGATACTATGTTTAAACATGGCCGTAAGCGGCCAGCCTCGCGGGCGTATCGCCTTCAAACGGCTCCATGGCTGCCATTCCTCTCTGGCTCCGGCTCCGGCTCCTACCCCACAATGGCTGCTCAGTTGCCTGCCCGACAGTGGGATTTATAGATGTCATGCTCTGTTGTGTGGGATAATGGCGCAAGCAAGAGCAACATGAGCACTCCATGGCGTAGTGTCCGTGGTTGCAGTGACGCTGGTCATTGAGGAATATTTAAATATAAGAAGTATTTCAGTATATATAAGCATGAATTCTGAAAACACAAAGAAGTGGGCAAGGACAACCCGACAGGTGGACCACACTGACACCGAAGTGAGAGATGTGGCCATAACACTCTCCTTCAGGTTTGAAACTGCCACTACTGTGGCCTTATATAGACCGGGTGTGTAAGGATGTCTCCCTGTCACTCTCTCTCTCTCTCTCTCCTCCTCCTCTCTCTCTCCCACCCTCCTTCGCACGTCTGACCCTAATGTCTAAGAGACCTCAGACATATATATGTCTGCATGATGTTGGCAATGGGCACCGTGTGCGTGTGTCTGTTTGAGTGTGATTCAATGAGGAAGATATGTGGGACGAAGCAGGAAGTGAGTCATGTGACCAGCTTTTGATATGTGTTGTTGTGAGGTCACTGTATCATTATCTCTAGCGAACACTCTGACTCCCACTAATCCAGCGCAATACAGTTGTTACATCAGCACGTGTGAAAAAATAGCACGTGTGGCCTAAATTTGACTGTGTTGTCACCCCGCCCCCCCCTCCACCCCTCTCTGTATTCTTATTTTCTGCCCCGAAGCACCGTCACCGAACAGTCGGCGGAGTTTCCCCCCGTCGTTCTGGGACAGCAACTACTCGCCGCCCCAGCCCCGCTCCCACTGCGAGACCGGAGCCTATTCCATGGACCCGTACGCTTCAGGTCTCCGCCCAGGCCTGGCCCACCCACACGCGCACCCTCACCCTCACGCCCACCCGCATGCCCACCCCCACCCGCACGCCCACCCTCATTCCCACCCCCACCCATCGGAGGGCTGGGGTTATGCCCAGAGCCAGGCCTACGGGCCGCCAAGGCCCCTCCACGAACTGTACTCCCCCGCGGCGTTGGAGCCTCACTACGGGCCCCTTCTCATGCCCACAGTCCGGCCCCCGCACCTGCCCACGCTGTCGGGCCCCTACGAGGTGAGCAAGCTGGAAGCCAGTGCCACCTGGCCCGGCCTGCTTGCCCCCGGGGATGTCAGCCAGACCCTGGCCCTCAACATGGACGCAGGTACAAACCCCTCTGCTTTCTGATGTCTTGATGTGTTGTGTTAAACACCCTTCTTACGGCTCTGTAGTAGTACATTTATAGTCATTGTGGGATATATACAATTAATCCACCAGAGGAAAAGTATTAAAGGTATTTTATGAATCATTGAGGAATCAAGGTAAGCATTGTGAGTGAAAACAGTGTCTCCTTTTGACTTAAACACACTTATCGTATGGATATGAATATATGTGCAGAATACATGCACAAATGACCACTTGCCAACAAAAACAGCAAGACAAAGATAACACACACAAACACATATGCACACACACATTAACACACACAGAGTGACAAACAAACACACACATACACACATTCAAACGACAACATCATCATCACAAGCATGGCAGCGCCTCACTCTCTCTTCCTCTTTCTTCTCCTTTTCAATGAGGGGATGTTTGGCGCAGGTACAGACACCATGACAACTGGAGCGCAGTTGTTTGCAATTGTCCCTCCTCATTGTCTCTGTGTGGGTCTTTGTCTCCTCAGGGCTGCAGCATCACAAGAAAGGCAAGGAGCTGTACTGGTTCTAACGAGGGTCCACAGTCACCATCGACCAGTCATTACCCCAATCCAATTAGAGCCCGGACACCCTCACTCTTCCCGCTGTATAGAGGCAGCCCTTCTCTCTTTATCCCTCACACTCTGCAGTCAGTCACCGCCAACACATCCCCCCCACCCACTGCCTCACCACCCACCCTGGACCATGGTCCCCTGCCAGTACATATTCTAGCTCCAGGTTGACATGTATGCACCATGGAGATAAACAGAAGAGAGAGAGATGGAGAGCAAGAGGAAGAAAGACAAGAGAGACAGAGAGAGAGAGAGAGAGAGAGGGCGAAGTGAGGGAGGTTGGTGTTGATGTTGCAGTTGCATTTATATTTACACTCTTCCATTCAGCCAACCTCTTTCTTTATTTTCTCTCTTTATATCTTTCGTGTGCCTTTTTTTTCTTTCACTCAAGCTATATAATTATTTCTTTCTCAGTATTTCCCTCTTGTTCTTTCAGTCTATCCATATTTCTATTTCCTCTTCTCTCACCCTCTCCTATTCTGTTCTCTCTATCCATATTTCTCTTTCATTATCTCTTCCTCCCTTGTTCCTTCAATTTATCCATATTTCTCTGTCCTACTTCCCACTCTTTTCCCCTCATTCTCTCAATCTATATTCCCTCTCTCCCGCTCTCTCTCACCATATCTCTCTCGTTCTCTCACTCCATCTGTGCTGGTAGTCCTTGGCAGGATGTGAACCCCTGTGGGAGAGAAAGCATCCCATTGGACAGCTCTGGAGGAAAGAGAGATGAAGGGATGGATGGAAAGCTGAACAATAGCCTCTCTACATAATCCCTAGTTATTTCTCTCTCTCTCTCTCTCTCTCTCTCTCTCTCTCTCTCTCTCTCTCTGTGTCTCTCTCTCTCTCTCTCTCTCTCTCTGGTCTTTGTTTGAAACAATGGTTTCATGTGGTCATGATCCGCTAATCTGTTTTTTGACCAATAACATCAATGTAACACAAGTGTAACACAAGTGTGACACAAATGTAACACGTGTAAAAGAGACTGACAACAATGGCTGGTTATGCTTTGGAACTGTGATTGTGAAGCTTTTAAAATTATAATTATAATCATAATTATAATTATGATTATAATTATTATGATTATTATGATTATTATTATTATGTTCTCTGGTTTAAAAAAATATATCTTTCTATTTATTTGTGATTCTGTGAATTTATTTGGCCAGTTTCAATAGAAAATACTGTGGTTTCGCTTCTCTGTGTTTCAAGAAAGGTAGCAGAGATGATTGGGTTTCAGAGGGATTCCGATTTTGTGTTAAAGATATTTTTTGTGAGGATTAAAGGTCATTATACAGCAACCATATCCTGAATCAATTTAGAGTCTTTCTATTTTATTTCACCATAATGTGATACAGTTCTGTTTTAGTGTTTCATTTATCAGCGTCTAAAATTGTTTTGAATTTAAACACTATACATATTCTGTTTATTTGTGTTATTATTTTCGTTTTTGTTGCAAAAGAATGTCCCAATATGTCAATAAATATTTTTAGGATAAAATAAATTTGTCCCTTTAGTTTCACAACATAATAATGGCATACAATAACCTCAAAACTAATTCACTATACATTTTAAGACACACAATAGGCTACATATATTGTTTTAAATATACATAAAAACAATATCTTCACTTTTTAAAATAACTTCACAATGAATAAAATATAAATAAGAAGATGAGACATGTTAGAAAGGCTTTAGGCTATAATAAAAAGCTATTTCTATTTCGATTCTAAAGAGGCAATACAGCCATGGTGGACTCATTCGGCGCTTCACGTCGGCGGCTTCCCATTTGAATTCCTCCCTGGATTCACACTTTGTCACCTATAAAGTGGAAACGAGAGCTGAATGCCAGCTATCTGTAACCCGAGAACACACGAGCCATTCCAAGTATGCACAAGTGTCGCGCTCTTATTGATTTGATAATCAGATTATGTGTGGAGGTATGTGATAGTGGGCCACCACACACTAGGCCTAACTATCACAACTTGGTCAGTCGTTATGTCTGACCCATGCTACAGAGCTGTCAAGTATGTGATGCCTCTAAGCTTTGGGAACTCCTCTTGAGTAATTAAATTAGACAGTTTATACCGGGGATAACATTCATGTCGCTTTTCCATTACCCAATATCATATTAATGTTACAGCTGTCCTATATCGTTTCAATAACAGCTTCACGCTGCACAATTTCTGGGGCATATAATAACCACCCTTGCAGCAGCACAGAGGTTATTATCCTGTGTTTCCTATTAAATCAACCAGCACAGCCCTGAGGGGTTTAAATACAATACTATTTTTAAATACAAAAATAACTGGATGAAAAATATGCTAACTTACAGACCTTCGTTGGAAAGTAACAAACTTAAAACGTGTCCATAATTTCAAATCTCTTTAATTTGACCAATCAAAAGATTTATTTCTACCTAGTTCTAATAGAGGTCAAGTTAAAGTAAACAGCGACCTCTCGTGGTTTGTTTATGTCATTGCTAAATGTTTGGTCGTTGCTGGTCGGCGTGATCTTTATAGGCCTTTATCACAGAGGCATAGGGTGCAAACAGGTGTAGCTAACTAAGTTAAGTTTGGGTCTGTATGTGTGCCAGTGCCCATTATTAACGTCATGAGATACCCCTGTGTTCGGCCCCTTCTGTTACACCTCTTTGATAAAAGCCAATTTACCTTGTCTTAAAATCCCTTTCACACTTTGTTTCCTTTTAATGGCACTTTCAAATGTTCATTTTCTAAGTAGAGGAGTCTTTCCAGGGCTTGGTTTGATTGTATTTTCACTTTTTTGTGCAATATTTTGTTGTTGTTGTTATGGTACAGAGCTAGGACCCAAACGCGAGACACCAAGACAGAGATGGAGTGGGGTCGAAAGGGATTTATTTACAGCAAAAGACAAGGGCTAGGCAGGTGGATAGTAGGTCGATGAATGTAGACAGGCGAGTGGTCCTTTAGCAGGGAAGGTAGACAGACGAGTGAAGGCTGGAGTCGGGATGGAACCGGGAGGACTAGAGGAGAAGGACACGCGGGTTAGACAGGCAAGGACTGGGTAACTAGAACTAGAACTAGAACTAGAACTAGAACTAGGACTAGAACTAGAACTAAAACTAAGCTAAGCTAAGCTAAGCTATCACTAGAACACTGGAACGAGGTACTGACTTAGTAAAGTGTAACGACGAACTGGCGCCGGCTGCTTGATGAGGCGGGAAGAAGTAGGGTGCGTTGATTGTAGATTGGAGACTGGTGTGTAGAGCGGAGTGCACGAGGGTAGTTGGTGACGGAAAGGTAAACAAAGGCACATGGGGAAGTGACAGCCGGCGCCACTAGGTGGTGGCAGAGGGTCTCGTTACAGTACCCCCCCCTCTACGACCGCCTCCAGGCGGACGAACGGGGTGAGAGGGGTGCTGCCGATGAAAGTCCCGAATAAGGGAGGCGTCCAGGATACGACTCCGCGGAACCCAGGACCGCTCCTCAGGTCCGTAGCCTTCCCAGTCCACCAGGTACTGGAAACCTCGGCCGCGACGACGCACGTCGAGGAGGCGTCTGACCGTGTACGCCGGATGGTCGTCGATCAGCTGGGGGGGAGGTGGCGCCGGGGACGGAGGAGACAGTGGACTAGAGGAGACGGGCTTCAGCTGGGAGACGTGGAAGGTGGGGTGAATGCGGAGAGTAGGGGGGAGCTTGAGGCGGACGGCACAAGGGTTGATCAGGGACTCAACCTCAAACGGTCCGACAAACCGGGGGGAGAGTTTCTGGGCAGAACCCTTTAAAGGAAGGTCCTTGGACCGGAGCCAGACCTTGTCACCGGGGGAGTACTGCGGGGCCGGTTGTCGGTGCTTGTTCGCCTGGTGTTGAGAGCGGGAGGATGCACGGAGAAGTGCGGAACGAGCACGCTTCCAGGTGCGCTGGCAGCGGCGTAGGTGAGCCTGAACGGAGGGAACAGCGATCTCAGCTTCCAAAGCAGGGAACAGGGGCGGTTGGTAGCCGAGAGAGCACATGAACGGGGACAGACCAGTAGATGCATTGATGAGGGTGTTGTGGGCGTACTCAACCCAGGGAAGTTGAGTACTCCAGGACGATGAGTTGGTGCTGGTCACGCAGCGGAGTGCGGCTTCCATTTCCTGGTTCGCCCTTTCGGACTGCCCGTTGGTCTGTGGGTGGTAGCCGGAGGAAAGACTGACCGTGGTTCCCAGAGCCGCACAGAACGCACGCCAGACCTGGGAGATAAACTGCGGACCCCGGTCCGACACAATGTCCAACGGAATGCCATGGAGACGGAACACATGTGAAACCAAAAGGTCCGCGGTCTCTCTGGCGGAGGGGAGCTTAGGGAGCGCAATGAAGTGCGCAGCCTTGGAAAAACGATCAACGACCGTGAGGACGGTGGTGTTACCATCAGAAGGGGGAAGGCCGGTGACAAAATCCAAGGCAACGTGGGACCATGGACGACTGGGGATAGGCAGGGGTCGGAGCAAACCGGAACGTGGTTGGGTTGATGTCTTGCTACGGGCACAGACGGCACACGCTGCGACGAAAGCCCGGACGTCAGCGTTCATGGCGGGCCACCAGAACCGCCGACGGACGAAATCTAGGGTTCGTGTTATGCCTGGGTGACAGGTGAGTCTCGAGGAGTGTGCCCAGGTGAGCACCTTGGACCTCACCACTTCCGGAACGAACAGCCGGTTGGGCGGGCCAGAGCCGGGGTCAGGGTGTTGTCGCTGGGCCTGGAGAACGGCGGATTCGACCTCCAGAGTGAGCGTAGCGACAAGACAGACAGGCGGCAGGATGGGTTCCGGTTCCGTGCAAGTGTCCTCGGGAGAATGTAAACGGGATAGAGCGTCCGGCTTAACGTTGTGGGAACCAGGTCGGTAGGTTAGGGTGAACCTGAAACGACCGAAGAAAAGCGCCCACCTGGCCTGCCTGGAGTTGAGTCTCTTGGCCGACTGAATATATTCCAGGTTCCGGTGGTCCGTCCATACAATGAATGGCTGGTCCGCTCCCTCCAGCCAGTGACGCCACTCCTCCAGAGCCAGTTTCACCGCCAAGAGCTCGCGGTTGCCGACGTCATAGTTACGCTCAGGCGGGGTCAGCCGGCGTGAGAAGAAAGCGCAAGGGTGGAGCTTGTGGTCCGTGGCGGAACGCTGAGACAGCACCGCCCCCACCCCAGTGTCGGAAGCGTCGACCTCCACGATGAACTGTAGAGTCGGGTCGGGCTGAATGAGGATGGGTGCGGACACGAATCGCTCCTTCAGGTTCCGAAAAGAGGACTCCGCCTCCGGCGTCCACCCGAAGAGCCTCTTGGAAGAGGTTAGGGCAGTGAGAGGGGCAGCGATCTGACCATAGTCCCTGATGAAGCGGCGGTAAAAATTGGCGAAGCCTAGAAACTGCTGAAGCTGTTTCCTGGAGGAAGGCGAGGCCCACTCAGCTACTGCCGAGACCTTGCATGGATCCATCTTCACCTCCCCCTGGCCGATGATGTAACCCAGGAAGGAGACGGACGGTACATGAAAGTCGCACTTCTCCGCTTTAACGAAGAGTCTGTTCTCCAGAAGGCGCTGGAGAACCTGCCGTACATGTACCCTGTGCTCCTCCAGGGACGCGGAGAAGATCAAGATGTCATCCAGGTAAACAAATACTGAGCGGTTAAGCATGTCGCGGAGGACATCGTTAACCAATGCTTGGAAGACCGCAGGAGCGTTGGTGAGACCGAAAGGCATGACTAAATACTCAAAGTGGCCCAGGGGAGTGTTGAAGGCCGTCTTCCACTTGTCCCCCTCCCGGATCCGGACCAGATAGTACGCATTGCGCAGGTCCAGTTTTGAGAATATAGTGGCTCCGTGGAGGGGAACAAAGGCGGAACTAATGAGAGGAAGCGGGTATTTATTTTTTACCGTGATGCTGTTTAATCCACGATAGTCGATGCAAGGACGGAGGGAGCCGTCCTTCTTGCTGATAAAAAAAAACCCGCTCCTACCGGGGAAGAGGAGGGACGGATTATCCCAGCGGCGAGGGACTCCTGGATGTATTTCTCCATGGACAACCGCTCGGGACGAGAGAGATTAAACAGCCGACCGCTGGGCAAGGGGGCTCCAGGAAGTAGGTCGATGGCGCAGTCGTAAGGACGGTGGGGAGGTAACGAGAGAGCGCGGGCCTTGCTAAAAACCTCTCCCAGATCATGGTAGACCGATGGAATGGAGGAGAGGTCGGGAGGAGAGGGTGGTGGAGACTCAGAAGTGAGGGAAGGTTGGGCGGAACAAAGACAGTGGGCGAGACAGAAGGGGCTCCAGGAGGAGATCCGATTCTCCTTCCAGTCCATCTGGGGGTTGTGACGCTGCAGCCAGGGAAATCCCAAGACTACTGGGGTAAGAGGACAGTCCAACACGTGTAGAGAGAGAGACTCGCGGTGGTTCCCGGAAACGATCAGCGACAACGGTACAGTCCGGCGATCGACCCGAGCGAGCCTCTTCCCGTTGAGGGACTGGGCTAAAATTGGGGAATCCAAGGGGGTTGTCTTAATCCCAAGTTGCCTGACCAGCTGCCGATCAATGAAAGATTCGTCCGCTCCCGAATCCACGAAGACTGACAGCGGAAATGATTGATCCATCCATATCAAGACGCAGTCCAGAATGGGACGGGAAACCGAGGGATCAAGAGTTCGACTCGCCAGAATCCCTCGAGTTACCAGCGAGCCGACCCTTTTCCCGGACAGGTGGGACAGGCGGCAACGGCGTGTCCTGGGAGACCGCAATAAAGGCAAACACCAGTTGCCAGCCGGTGTTGCCTCTCGGTCGGGGATAGGCGGGCTCGACCCAATTGCATTGGCTCCGACTCAGGTAGGGAAGTTGGCTCAGGGCGGGGAGAATAAGACCGAGGCGGAGGTGGTAGCGGGGCAGTCAGAGGGAGAGAGATAGATGCAGGAGATGAACGGTGTGCGCGCTCGCGACGCCGTTCGCGCAGACGATTGTCCAGTCGTGTTGCGAGGGAGATTAAGTCGTCCAAATTGGGTGACTCCTCACGAACAGCCAACTCATCCTTGAGGGGATCGGAAAGCGCATTTAAGAAAGCTCCCATTAAGGCCACGTCATTCCACCCACTTTCCGCAGCGATAGTTCGAAAAT
Source organism: Lota lota (assembly GCA_026745465.1). Lineage (NCBI taxonomy): Eukaryota > Metazoa > Chordata > Actinopteri > Gadiformes > Lotidae > Lota > Lota lota. The sequence goes on along the minus strand of JACYXH010000479.1, from coordinate 2,212,751 downwards.
CCACTGCAAAATCAGCGACGCTTCGGGTGCCCTGGCGGACGGAGAAAAGGCGCATGGAAGCCTCTCTACCCCGGACAGGGTGATCGAATACTCTCCGCATCTCCGTAATGAACTCAGAGTAGGAGGAACAGAATTCAGCCCCCCTCTCCATTACGGAGGTCGCCCAAGAGAGGCCTCTGCCACGTAAAGCTCCGACGAGGTAAGCGATTCGGGAGCTGTCGGTGGGGTAGGTTAGGGGCTGGAGCCGGAACACAAGACCACATTGTAAAAGGAAATCCCGACAGGTACCCAGATCACCTCCGTAACGTTCGGGGGCCGGGATGTATGACTCACGTGAGGTGGCTGCCTGGGGAGAGGCAGAGGGTAGAGGCGGCTCAACGGGAGTTGGCACTGAAACCTGGATAGCCTGGACAGCAGTAGCAATCCTTTGGACGACGGTCTTTATCTCCGCCAAATCCTAGTCGTGACGTCCGAGCAACGCTCCCTGACCGCTGATGGCCTGGTTCAAGGAACTGATGTCTGCTGGGTCCATGTTTGGCCAGTTCGTACTGTTATGGTACAGAGCTAGGACCCAAACGCGAGACACCAAGACAGAGATGGAGTGGGGTCGAAAGGGATTTATTTACAGCAAAAGACAAGGGCTAGGCAGGTGGATAGTAGGTCGATGAATGTAGACAGGCGAGTGGTCCTTTAGCAGGGAAGGTAGACAGACGAGTGAAGGCTGGAGTCGGGATGGAACCGGGAGGACTAGAGGAGAAGGACACGCGGGTTAGACAGGCAAGGACTGGGTAACTAGAACTAGAACTAGAACTAGGACTAGAACTAGAACTAAAACTAAGCTAAGCTAAGCTATCACTAGAACACTGGAACGAGGTACTGACTTAGTAAAGTGTAACGACGAACTGGCGCCGGCTGCTTGATGAGGCGGGAAGAAGTAGGGTGCGTTGATTGTAGATTGGAGACCGGTGTGTAGAGCGGAGTGCACAAGGGTAGTTGGTGACGGAAAGGTAAACAAAGGCACATGGGGAAGTGACAGCCGGCGCCACTAGGTGGTGGCAGAGGGTCTCGTTACAGTTGTACTTAATATGGATCATATGCTTATTATAGGAGTTAATCAAACAATGGATGATATTTTTTACTATTGTACACACATGCACATTTTATTTTGGTATTTTGAGTAGTTAAAAGAAAAGGAAACATAGAAAACATTTTTAAATAAACATGTAAGGCAGAATCCAAACCTATTAGGTGGATTTATATGCTTGAACCATAATGATACCTCTTTGTCCTACAGTTTAGGTAGTATCCTTGCAGAACATATTTCCCCATGGGATGTGGTTACAGAGTTCACATGAAAGACAATGAGAAGACAAAATCACAGGCGTTAATCAAGTGGAAGTTGAAACCACAACATAAACCATGTCTATGAATTCTCACTCACACTAACACAAACACACACACACACACACACACACACACACACACACACACACACACACGTCCCCTTTGTTCTGCAAATGTGTGGCAATTTGGAGAGCGCTTGTTATGCAAAGACTAATAAACATTTGCATAAACAGTAAATAAGTGATTTAATAAGCAATTATAAGCACTTTTTCATTTATATATACTATACGTGTGTGTGACTCTCCCTGTGCATTTGTGAATGTGCTCTTTGCCATATTCTACTCTCAATCATAAAGTTTAGAAATGTTACTGACACCTGTAAATGTTTAGCTTGTTTTTAAACCTTCTCTGTGTTTATAGCTTAACACTCTTTTTATAGTGAAACAATATGTATGCTGCTGACATGAATGTCTTGTGATGGACAGACTGTCTAAGAGATAGACATACTGATAGGTAAACAGGCAGACAAAAATCCCTCCTGTAATTATGTTAACATTATCATAACATATTGATTATCATAACAACAAAAAACTCACTATTAGTATTTGGGATTTTTAATAAGATATCTACATTTCTATATTTTAGTACATAAAACAAAACATATCATTCAGTCTCTTAATTCTGTTAAACAGTTTAAAGGCTCTAAGGCTCATGATTATTCATATTGCGTATGTTTCTGAAGACCAAACAGAATCTAAAAGGGAGGTTTTGATATTTAAGGATAAATTAGATATTCCTTTTGACAATGGTTTGCAAAAAAAAACCCTACATTTTGAAATCTGATAAAATTATATTGTGACAGTTAATTTTCAGTTCTCCTAAAATAAATGCAGAGCAAGCAGTCTCTCTCTCTCTCTCTCTCTCTCTCTCACTCTGTCTCTTTCATTTACTATCTCTCTCTCTCTCTCTCTCTCTCTCTCTCCCCACACTTTCTGGATCATCTGATGTTTATGACATGCTGACAAGCCATTATGGTCACCACCCCATAACAGATAACAGTGTATATAAGGATGTTGCTCAGATGGCTTAACTACACTCGCAACCCAAAACAGACAGGTAAGAAGCTTTGGCACACACTATACAGAGAGACAGATGGATGGAGGGACAGACAGACGGACAGACTATTGTCTCCTAAACACATGCAGGTGCTGATAGACAGATGATGGGGCAGTTGAAGAAACGTAGGAACTGAAAGAAACATGGAGAGGCATAACATAGACAAAAGAAGATACAACGAATGTCTTCCAAATGAAAGTCGAGTCAAGTTTGCTTTCCTGCCAGTCACACTGAATGGAGACGTTACAAAGTGAACATTTGTGAACCTGTGTCTGTATGTGTGTGTGTGTGTGTGTGTGTGTGTGTGTGTGTGTGTGTGTGTGTGTGTGTGTCTGTGTGTCTCTGTGTGTGTTACACAGGATGAAGCTTTTGGTGGCTGTCTCTGTGGTGCTGGCTGTGGCCAGTTGTGCCAGCATATCCCTTGAAGACCTGGAGTTCCACGCATGGAAACTCAAATTCGGTAACATTAATTCACATTAATCACAAATCAAAAACACAGAAGTGTGAACCACCTCAATTGTAAAGGTTCCTTTGTGTGTGGACAGAGAAGTCGTACAGCTCCCCTTCCGAGGAGGCCCGGCGCAAGCAGACCTGGCTCAGCAACCGTAAGCTGGTGCTGGTCCACAACATCCTGGCCGACCAAGAGATCAAGTCCTACCGCCTGGGCATGACCTACTTCGCTGATATGGTAGGCACCGCAAAACACACACACGCTAGGGGTTGCACAACTGCCGATTTTTTAAGTCGACCTTTCTATGAATGACGTCATTGACGACTAGTCAATGACGATCACACACACACACACACACACACACACACACACACACACACACACACACACACACACACACACACACACACACACACACACACACACACACACACACACACACAAAACAGAAGGGCTGTCCAAAATGTATTTTGCAAAGATTTCTGCACTGGCAGACAACCAGCTCATTACATTAATTACTTACAGAAGTACAGATTCAGGCCTGTTTACAAAAAAAAACGGCAACATGCCTATTATATTATGCAACAAAAATATATATTCAACCATTCAAAATTCAACCAATTCTTTTTTGCTAAAAAAGACTTGATTTCGAAATTTAAGTACATATTCACCGGGTATGACCGTCTACTACTAAAAATAACGGGTTGGTCATTTAATAAACATGATTAGAACAGGTTGCGATGTTTTTTCCTTTTATGGCGATCAATTCTCTCTTCGGGTAAATAGCGCTAGTCCTGCTGTGCAATTTCATCCAAACTTTGCACAATGCTCAAACCATCTTTGCTTTGTGATATTTGGAAGTAGGTATACTCTCACACTATGGAAGCCATGTGTCTTCTGAACACTGAAGCCCTGCCGTATCCGAGTCAGACCTCGAAAAAGGATCAGTTGATAAAAACTACATTTTGCAGCAGTGGTCTCCGCTGGCTCCAATTCGAATATTCGTTCTGAAAACGTATCGCTTTTCCGAAGCTTGAAACTATGTATTCGGGCCAGCCCTAGTAGATAATTAACAAGGGAAATGTACTACACAAGCACTCCTCTCCTCTTCCCTCCACCTCCTGCTTGGAACGGTGCGTGCAGCGTGTGAACACAGAGCGCATGTTTTGAGGAAAGGAGAGGAGTTGGACGCAGAAGTCGTTGGGTCGACTGCGATTGTGACGGTTATTTGATTTGGTTTGGTCAGAAGCTTTCGTGCTCAGTGCAGCTTCGTGTTTGCTGCGGCCAAAACTCACCAACTGCTGTCTTTTTTGCAAGCGCCACATTGGTAGTGTGTGAAATTACGCGCCAAAGACTAGTAGTGGCTAGGTAGTTTGCTCCAATAATGCCCACAAACGAACAAATCCATAAGTTTCGATTCTGCGTTTACTCGCATGCTCGTGGACTTAGAGACTGAGGCTCGCAGTTAGAATTCTGAGCAAAGGTGGTGGTTGCTTAATACGTAGGTCTGATCACTCCGAATTCTGAGTGCAGAACAACATTTCAATAACTCGCAAGGGTAAGTGTAGGTTTTTTTTTTCTGATTTGAATACAGCATTAACACGTAACTGCGCATGCTCACGGTCAGAAACGGAGAGGTGAGCAGTTTGAATTTCATAGAGTAAGAATGTACGTAGAACAAGACATACAAATGTCCCTTTTCCCCACTGTGCCAAAAACCCACGGTTCAATCACAAATTCACCACCGTGCTCATGACCACGACCGGCCAAATCCTTTAAATCAACCAACACCTTTAAAACCCCCCAGTTATAGATTCACCTTCAAATCAACCAACACAGTTAAAGCCCCCCAGTCATAGATTCACCTTCAAATCAACCAACATCTTTGCAACACCCCAGTAATATATTATTTGAATCAACCAACAGCTTTACAGCCCCAGTCATATACTTTATTTACTCTTAAATCAACCAACACCTTTAAAACACCCCAGTCATAGATTCACATTTAAATCAACCAACACCATTAAAACCCCACAGTCATAGATAGATTCACCTTTAAATCCAACACCTTTTTACACAACAACTGTTGTCTTTCCCCCTGACAGGAAAACGAGGAGTACAAGCAACTGATCACCCGCAGCTGCCTGCAGTCCTTCAACTCCTCTGCCCCCCGCCATGGCTCTGCTTTCCTCCCACAGCCAGAGGGCATTGACCTGCCTCCAACCGTGGACTGGAGGGACAAGGGATACGTCACCGGCGTCAAGGACCAGAAGCAGTGTGGCTCCTGCTGGGCTTTCAGCACAGTATGCATTACTATATATGTGTATGTGTGTGTTTATGTATGAATGCACACAAACATTTTTCATATGTGCTAGCTATACATGTATACTTTATCATCTCCTTTTCTTCCTCTTCCCCTGTCCACAGACAGGCTCTCTGGAGGGGCAGACCTTTAGGAAGACGGGCAAACTGGTTTCCCTGAGCGAGCAGCAGCTGGTGGACTGCTCCGGTAAATATGGCAACATGGGCTGCAATGGGGGTCTGATGGACCAGACCTTTGACTACATCAAGGCCAATGGAGGCCTGGATACAGAGAACTCCTACCCCTATGAGGCTGAGGTTAGCTGACTGTGGATGATGAGGATGGTGGTGGTGATGGTGATGACGATGATGATGATGCAGGGCGTCATTTCTCAGAGATAATTATACACACAAGGATGAATATTATAAAATTTTTACTATTATCCTACTTTATACTGCCTATATGTTTATAGTTTATAGTAACTCATATATAGTGTTATTCAAAACCAAGGTGTTGTTCCAAAGAGGTTGCATTATGTTTCAAGTGATCTTTACAGCAATATATATGCACTGAGGTACAATAATGACACATTGTTTAATAATTGACATTAGAATGGATACGAGGATTATCCATATTTCAGAAGTCCTTTCTAACTTAACTGTAAAGTAATCAAAAAATGGTACCACATTGATGCACTCAATAACACATGACTTCATCAATCGATTAAACTTGATCTATATAGCACTTTTGACACAATGATTACTAATGGCTACCAATGGTTATTCCTAGATGGTTACATTATCAACTCGAACCAGTGACTCACTGATTGCCTCCGTCTTTCAGGATGGAACGTGCCGCTACAACCCTGCCAACGTGGGAGCCACATGCACGGGCTACGTGGACATCAAGACCGGTGACGAGAAAAGCCTGCAGCAGGCCGTTGCCACCGTCGGACCCGTGTCCATCGCCATCGATGCCTCCCACTCCTCCTTCCAGCTCTACGAGTCAGGTGAGAGATGGACATCCATGACATTGACGGACTGTGTGTCCTGTAGACACAATCACATCGTAGGACAAACACAGGTGACACTCATAACACAAATTAGTACAACCATAGTTTTGTAACTGGATGTGTGTATGAATGTGTATAGGTGTGTATAACGAGCCTGATTGCAGTAGCACAGAGTTGGACCATGGTGTTCTGGCTGTTGGATATGGTAGCGACAAAAAGCATGACTATTGGCTGGTGAAGAACAGGTAAAGTCCACATCTAACTGTCCCATTCTAGCTCTACCCACTGACCCCTGAACCTCACATCAGGTGTGTTGCTATGGTAACAAGCATATTCACCTCAGGGGTGGGGGGCAATTAGCAATTACAGCTATTTTTGAGTGCTGTGAATAAAAATAGCCATTTATTATTTTCATAACTGAGGTTATTTTGCCTCTAGACCATTAGTAATTAATTGAGGGAAGACAATGAGCTTTGTTCAAACATTAACATTAATCTTGATTCTTGATAATACATTAAATATTATTGAAAATCTAATTTGGAGAATTAGGATTTTAATAGTCAATGCCAGAAATCGAGACGTTCTCCTAATTCTGAACCATTAGAACTATAACATGGCCCTAGTCGTCTTCCACAGTGTTTCTATACATATATCATAAAGTGATGATTATATGTTGTGTGTTTCTGTAGCTGGGGTCTGAGCTGGGGAAGCAAGGGCTACATCATGATGAGCAGAAACAAGCACAACCAGTGTGGAGTGGCCACCGCTGCCAGCTATCCTCTGGTGTAAAAAGGTGAATGATGTTACCGAAACATTTCTTCCCTCCTATCCTTCCTTTAATTTTCCCTTCCATCAATCCAATCATCCTTATTTCCCTGCTTTCTTCATCTCATTCTGATTGCAGCAGCAATCCGATTGCTCTTCCAGTGTGTGTGTGTGTGTGTGTGTGTGTGTGTGTGTGTGTGTGTGTGTGTGTGTGTGTGTGTGTGTGTGTGTGTGTGTGTGTGTGTGCGTCTACAGCAGACTATCCATTAACTGGCAGTTATGTACTTAATTACAGGTGATGGAGGACATCCCAATGCAAATTATGTTGCCTAATTTGTGTGTGTAGCAATGTCCATACTACACGCCACCTAGGTGGCTCCCATACTCCACCTAGGTGACTTTCCTCGGGCTCCTCCAAACCAATTGGACACAGGGTGGTGATGTTGAAACCGGTTTATTGTGAAGTTTGCGTAGAAATGAGGCATGCAGCTGGTACTCCACGCTGCCATGCCAGAGAGCTCTCCTCGAGTGTGTGTGGTGGTGGCTGGTTTAAGCTGTGCACACTGATTGCTCAATGTGCAACAGGTGTGCAGCCCCACCCAGCTCCAGAGTCCAATCAGTCTGACTCAGGCCAGGTGAGGCCGCTTAAACCAGCCACCATCCACACACACACTCCCACAGTGTGATTTAAAAGGACAAGTGTTGACAGATTGGAAATACACATTTGTATGAATTTATTTAAATGTTAATAAAATGGTTGTCTCTTGTTTACTTGATTTAATTTGGTCTGTTGTCAATGTTGCTGCATGAGTTGAGATGTGGTTTGAGTGTACACAGTGTTATCTTCAGATTTGGAAAAAGCCTGCCCTTATACATATGTATTTGCCATAAAGAAGAACCACCCGCCTATTTTATAAAGCAATAAAGAACTGTAGTTGCATCATTGTCATCATACACACTTTCTTGATAGCATCAGCAAGCATTGTGTGTGTTACAAGTTAATAGGCAGAGTAGCACATCACACATTTTATATAATTATATTTTATATCTGTTAACTGCCTAGGGTCATGGGCGTAACATAAACTTCATGTTGAATCAACTTCGACCTCAGCTTCCAAAAAGTTGGAATACAAATGCAAGGAAAAAGTAAACGATAATACATTTATCAATATTACAAAATAACTCAACACAAAACGAAGACGGTTTATAAGCATTCTTTTGTTGATATTCTCTCTTTATATCCCGACAGCAATCAATAAATGAAATGCTCTGTTTTTTTCTGAATCAGAGTCTGAGTCTTTTTAGCGGTTACTAAAGAAGTCTCTTAAGGATCCATTTAAGTCTGAGTCTGCACTTAATTCAGCCCCACTGGCTATAAGAGTTCCAATTGTTCCTCCTCCACCACCAACATTCTCAATTGCCCTCTCTTCCCCTTCGTCAAAAGGGTCCCCCTCCGACTCTGAATCGCCAATACCTTGACAAATCAAGTCTATAAATTGTTGTGAGGTAAAATATGGCTATGTTTTAGCCATGCTGACGTCCACATGGTGTTTTTGTTTTGTACTCCAATAAACCCAATAAATTACTACAACTTTCTTATGAGACTAATAATGTCAAGTTGCTCAGGCTGGTCTCATACAACGTTCGCATGATATCGTACGAAAAGTTATGTACAATTGTTCGTAAGATTCCTACGAATTTCTAGCAACATGAGCAATCAATGCGCCTGCGCACAGAAAGGTGCAGTTATGGCTTTTCTTCTCAGTGGAAAATGCAATATTTTGATATGGATTCTGCATTAAAATGGGTTTTGAAAACATTTGTTCCGAAAACATATGCATTTAATTGTCATAATCTTTGTTCAGTGATTGCAAATGTTTAGTTTGTAAGTTATTGCGAATATAATATGTATTCGCCAGCAAATACAACGTTCTCTATCGTTGCTATGGTGCTTGAGAAATGTGCCTTTTATTGTCATAATCTTCGTTCAGTGATTGTATATGATGTTTAGTTAGTTAGTTCAAATGCTCGTGACGTTTTTCATGCTCATTTGGGGTTTTGAGGGAATAAAATCGGGGTAGGCTATATTCTGTTTAAGAAATAACCAAATATTTATATTTTATTATACAACAATCATTTGAAACGTGGAATCATCAGCTACATTTTTGTTCGGAATCCTCCCACCCCCCAGTTATCGTATTGTAGCAACCCTGTTTCTATTCGTCCAAGCACCACACAGGTTGTTTTGATTAACTGCCTTTTATTAATGGCAGACACACGTTATCGAACGCTATAACAAATGAACATGAACTTCTCTAAATCTCTAACCGTATATCTCTCCTCCCAAGGCCCGCCCCCTCCCCCTGAGCACCCAATCACAACATTAGCACAATGCACACAAACAACGCAACCTAGAACCGTTACACTGCACCCCCCCGAGAAAGTCCCTCGACCCCGGAGGGGGCAAACAAAGTCTTCAAACCGGCTGGGAGCCCGCCTCCGCCTCCGCGGCCGCTGCCATAGCTGTGGAGCGGCCGAACTGTCTGGAGAGGTCGGGTTCCTCTCCGGTGTGGCAGCAGGGGGGGGGGGGGGGCTCAGAGTTCGGTGTGAGGGAAGCCCCACCCCTGTAAGGGGCAAGCCTGTCCCTATGCAGCGCCACGTTTCTGCCTCTAAGTGGCAGCTGAACCCGGTAAACCACCTCCTCCATCCTTTCTAACACCCTACAGGGGCCCACCCAGTGGCAGTCCAACTTAGGGCACCGTCCCTTCTTCCTGCGGGGGCTGTACACCCACACCAGCTCCCCCGCCTGAAAGTCCCGCCCCTTGGACTTCACATCATAATTCCTCTTCTGTCTGATACCAGCCCTCTCCAGCTGATCCCGTGCGAAGGCGTGTGCAGACTCCAGGCGGTCCTGGAGCCTCCTGGCATACTCTCTCCCAGGGGCCACGGCAGGGGTGTCGTGGGGTCTGCCAAATGCCATCTCTGCTGGCGTTCGCAGCTCCCGCCCCAGCATGAGCAGGGCTGGCGTGCAGGATGTGGAGTCCTGTACCGCTGACCTGTAGGCCATCAGCACAAGTGGAATGTGTGTGTCCCAGTCACGTTGGTGTTCAGCTGAGAGGATAGCAAGCTGTTGTGCAAGGGTTTGGTTGAACCTCTCAACAAGTCCATCGCTCTGAGGGTGTAGGGCTGTTTTCCGGGTTTTGTGCATCCCCAGCCGCTCGCACATGGTGGCAAACACCGTTGACTCAAAATTGCGCCCCTGATCAATGTGAATAATCTCTGGAGCACCAAACCTTGTGAACACCCAACCAACCCAATCAACCAGGGCGGCAACAACCGTCTCTGCCTCCTGGTCAGGGAGGGCATAGGCCTCAGGCCATTTTGTGAAATAGTCCATTGCTACTAGTACATAGCGGTTCCCCTTGTCTGAGCGAGTAAAGGGCCCCATAATGTCTACAGCCACTCTCTCCATTGGTGCCCCCGCTGCCTGCTGCTGTAGCTGAGCGTGAGACTAGTCTAGGGGGTGTGGCAACCCGGTTCCACCGTGCGGTAGTCTCCCCCCCAGTGAACACAAACCGGAAGTCAGTTCGAAGCCAAAGAGGCGTATTTATTCAACAGTTAAATAATACTCATAAGTTAGGCCGTGCCTAACTCCAAACTAAATTAAACAAAGTCCGGGGTCCTCTCCGTCGCTTCTCCGGGGGACGGTCAGATACAGCCGTCGGGGGTTCCCGTGGAGCCTCCGCTGTGCGAGGGGTAGTCCCGCTTGTCGACCGTCCATCGGGGACTACCGGGGTTCAGGACACTCCTCGTGTCACGGCCGGGCGTACTCGTGTCGCCGACGAGGGAACTCCTTCTCTGAGTTGCCGTCGAGAGAATTCCTTTGGTCCGTGTTGCGGCCGAGCGAAGTCCTTCCTGTATCGCCGACAGATATCCTTCGGCGATCGCGTCTCTCGTAGGCGCCGAGGAATCTCCTCCTCGTAACGCAGAGATTCCTCGTCTCGCGTCTTTCTCCCTCCCGTAAGCCACGCCGAGCGCCGCTTATATCCGCGTCTCCTCCGTCGCGGGTGTCGCCCAGTCTCCCTGATTGCGACCAGCGCTAATGCGCTCCGGTGTGCGATATTCCGGAGAGCGGTGGTAAACTCCGTCTACCACCGCTCCCCTGAGCCGCCTGGGGCGCTGTCGTGGGGCCGGGTTGCCACACTCCTCCACCCTTTGACGAAGGCCCGGCCTTCTCCAGACCGCCCAGATGCAGGTGTTGCCGGGGGTTCCTGTCACCCTCTTCGGAGGAGGATTGGGCCATGGGGCCCCGTAGGCGGGTCGGGCGGCGCGTCTGTGCCGCCTCGGGTGTAGTCCATGCCTGTCGCCCCGGTACTCCTCGGTCTGGCGTGGGTCGGCATAGCCGGCCGCCTGGGTCCTCCTCCACAACTTGGCCAGCGGATCCTCCAGCTGATGGTGGCTGCGCTCCAGCCGCTGGTCTCTGCGGCCCCGCCGCTGGTCCCTGCGGCCCAGGTGCTGGTTGCTGCGGCCCAGGTGCTGGTTGCTGCGGCCCAGGTGCTGGTTGCTGCGGCCCAGGTGCTGTTTAGAGGCTAGCCGCTCATTCAGCTTGGCGTTGGCCGCCCCTAGCTGTCCGCAGCGGGTCGTCTCCCTCTCGAGCTGCACCTGCAGGTCTTTATTCTCCCTCTTCAGGGTCTCCAGGTGGTCCAGGACCTTGATCCTCGTCGGGTCTTTCCTGAGCCTTTTCTCAGTCTCCATGGCGACGGGACTGGCCTGCTTCTTAACAGAAGAGAGCTTGGAGGCCGCCTGCCTCTCCCTGGTCTCCATGTCCAGCTGTTCTTCCCGCGGAGCGCTCTTGGCCTCCATGGATGCCTTGTACTTGGACTTGACGGTTCCCTCCAGCACCTGCAGTTTGAGTTTCAGCTCCTTGTTCTGGCGCTCCATCTGAGCGCGAGCCCCCTCCAGGCGCTGGGAGGTACTGCGCTCCGCCGTCAGCTCCATGCTCATCTGGTCCGTCTGCAGCATGGCTCTCTTGAGGCGGTCGTTGACGAGCTCCGTCTTACACTGCTCCTCCTCCAGCTGGGCAATGCGTGCCTCCAGCCTATTTCCTGTCTCCTTGGCCTGTGCCAGGATCTCCTCCTGGGATATGCGGGTGTCCTCCAGTTCCCGGATCAGCTCCTTCATCCGTTCGATGATACGCTCCTTCTCAGCGAGGGATTCCTCCAATGTGGCGAGAGCGGTGTCCTGGTTGGAGGTGTCTACCTGCAGAGACTTGACCCTCTCTTTCAGTCTGCCCACCTGCTTCTCCTTGTCCCGAAGCTGCTCCTGCAGGTTCTCAACCTTCTTCTGAAGGGCATTGACCTTCGGCTCCATTACAGAACCCCGCTTGGTCTCCAACTCCTGTACTTTGGCAGTCAGCTGAGCGTTCCTCTCCTTCTCCTGGCTGCCCTCGTGACACTGAGCTTCCAGCTTGCTGACCTTGTTCCGCAGCGCGTCGCTCTCCTCCTCCATGCAGTACCGCCGCTCCATCATGTCTGCTAGCTTGCCCACCAGCTCGTGGCTGCGCTCCTCAGCCAGCTGCACGTGAGCCTCGCTGTCGCCTAGCTTCCCCTTAAGCCTGTCGTTGGTACTGGGAGGAAATTCCACAGCCGGGGTCACGCGCTGGCACAAGGTCACCATTGCCGCCTGGAGCTCCGCTTGCCGCTTCAGCAACGCCGAGACGGTTACTTCCATTTTTTTTTTTAATGAGCGACTGGACCGTAGCTTGTCGCTCCGTCGGGGTTCCTTGCCGGTTCGGTGGTGCTCACTGGGGGACTCCGTAGCTGGGTCGAGTTGCCCGCATTCTCCACCATATGTGGCAACCCGGTTCCACCGTGCGGTTGTCTCCCCCCCAGTGAACACAAACCGGAAGTCAGTTCGAAGCCAAAGAGGCGTATTTATTCAACAGTTAAATAATACTCATAAGTTAGGCCGTGCCTAACTCCAAACTAAATTAAACAAAGTCCGGGGTCCTCTCCGTCGCTTCTCCGGGGGACGGTCAGATACAGCCGTCGGGGGTTCCCGTGGAGCCTCCGCTGTGCGAGGAACTCCTTCTCTGACTTGCCGTCGAGAGAATTCCTTTGGTCCGTGTTGCGGCCGAGCGAAGTCCTTCCTGTATCGCCGACAGATATCCTTCGGCGATCGCGTCTCTCGTAGGCGCCGAGGAATCTCCTCCTCGTAACGCAGAGATTCCTCGTCTCGCGTCTTTCTCCCTCCCGTAAGCCACGCCGAGCGCCGCTTATATCCGCGTCTCCTCCGTCGCGGGTGTCGCCCATCTCCCTGATTGCGACCAGCGCTAATGCGCTCCGGTGTGCGATATTCCGGAGAGCGGTGGTAAACTCCGTCTACCACCGCTCCCCTGAGCCGCCTGGGGCGCTGTCGTGGGGCCGGGTTGCCACAGGGGCCCTTGTGTGCGGCGCATGCATCGCAGCGGCGACAAAAGTCCTCCACGTCTCTTTTGAACTGCCCCCAATAAAACCCCTGTATGAGGCGTCGGAGCGTTTTAGAGACCCCAAAATGCCCCGCCCCCACAGTCCCATGAGCGGTTTTGAGCACTGCCTCCCTAAGTGCCCTGGGAACAACAACCTGCCACCTCTCCTCTCTGGTGGCCGGCTCCTTCCACGCCCTCTGTAGCACGCCGTCTCTGACACGCAGTGCATCAAACTTGGCCCACAGTCCCTTGATTGCCGGTGGACGGCCAGTCACCTCCTCCCAGGGTGGTAGACTCCCCGACTCCACCCACTGCAGTACAGGCTCCAGGTCCACATCCTGAGCCTGCTGGGTCCTCCATTCCGCCACATCTACCACCTCCAGCGCCTGGGAGGTCGGACAGCCCCCATGCAGCTCTCCTCCTCACACATTTCTCTTTCACTTGCCTCCCTCCGCTCGCAATGGCGGCAACCGCCAGATGCACAGGGCCGGCGAGACAGGGCGTCCGCATTAGTGTGGCGGGCCCCGGCTCTGTGCACGACTGTGAAGGAGTGCGACTGGAGTTCTTCCAACCAGCGGGCGATCTGTCCCTCCGGCTCCCTGAAGGATATCAACCACTGGAGGGCGGCGTGGTCAGTTCTGACGGTGAAGGGCTGGCCGTACAGGTAGTACTTAAAATGTCTTATCGCCATCACGAGAGCGAGCAACTCTCGCTGCGTGACGCAATAGCGCTGCTCAGCTTTGTTAAAGGACTTGCTGAAATATGCCACCACCCTCTCTCCATCCGGCCTTACCTGAGCCAAGACAGTGCCCATGCCAACATTGCTGGCATCTGTGTCGACCACAAATGGTAGGATGGGGTCGGGTGCGGCCAGGATAGGGGCTGTTATCAGCGCCTCTTGTAGAGAGGTGAAGGCCTGTTGACAGTCCTGTCCATGAAAAGTCAGTATCTTTCTATAGAAGGCGATACAGAGGGGCAGCTGTGCAGGAGAAACCACCCACAAACTTCCTGTAGTAAGAAGCAAGGCCCAGGAAGCAGGTGTTGGCCAGTCTTTCACTGCCTGTATCTTTTCCTCGACAGTCCCAACGCCCTCACCGCCAACCTTGTATCCTAGAAATATCACCTCCTTCCTCAAAAAGTGACACTTGTCTGGGTGTAAGCTTCCATGGACCAGGATATCATCCAGGTACATAAGGCATTGCCGCCTAGGAATGTCGGCTAGCACCCTGTCCATCAGGCGGTCGAACGTGGCAGGGGCGTTGCACAGACAAAAGCTGAGGACACGGAACTGCCACAGACCTCCACCCGGATAGAAGGCCGTTTTCGGTCGAGCCTCCGGGGAGAGGGGCACCTACCAGTACCCACTCTGCAGGTCCAGCGAGGAGAACCATGCCGATCCCGCCACCAGGTCCAAAGACTCATCAATCCGAGGGAGGGGGTAGGAGTTTTTCTTGGTCACGCTGTTGAGGGGCCTGTAGTCCACGCAGAACCTCCATCTGGAGCTGCTCTTTTTGGGGACCATGACCACTGCTGCAGCCCACGGGCTCTCTGACGGTTTGACAATCCCAGCCTTCTGCATCTCCTCCAGCGCCTTGTCTGCAGCCTCTTGTCGGGCCAGGGGAAGACGCCAGGGACGCATTTTGATAGGTTGTGAGTCACGGGTGTCTATCTTGTGCTGAACCAGGTGCGTCAGGCCTACCTCCTCCTCATTGAGGGCAAACAGGTCCTTGAACTCCATCAGTACCTGCCACAGCTGCATCTGCTGCTGGTCGGTCAGCCCCTCACTGTTCTGTCTCCAGATCTCCCTCACCACAGACAGCCGGTCTGCTATTCCCTTTGTAGCCGGGGAGATCAGATGGTTGCTCTCCTCCCTCGCAGGGATCTGAAAGGGGCTTGGGGTTGGAGCGGTGGTGGGATGCGGGTGGGCATGCGGAGGAGGGTTGGTACTGCGCATTACATGTGGTTTTGAGGTGCTAACAGGCAGTAGGTGCGGCACACTGGGTTGTGGGAGTGGGACTATGTTGACTTTAGGGCCCCTAGGCAAACTAAGTGTGTTGTCACTCAGATCTATGAGGCAGCCTGCACTTCTCAAAATGTCCACACCTATTATACAGGACTCTTGCACCTCAGCTACCCATACCTCAAAGCTCACAGATACCCCCCCCCCCCAATTTAAGGTTAACCTTTGCCCTACCTCTCATGGGGGCTAAATCCCCGGTTACCATTCATAGCTGTACTGAGGTCTTTTGTACTACTGTACTGCTTGGGAGAATGTCGGGCCTGACTAGTGTTGCAGTGGAGCCCGTATTCACTAGTGCCGTGCATGCAACCCCCTCCACTGTGAGGGACATGGCAAAAGCCCCAAGCACAGGTCCAACCCACCGCAACCACTGGACCCACGGTGTCGTCTGCTTCTGGGGGGAGTGAAGCCCTGTTCCCCCAGCTGTGCTGTTGGGCTCCTCCGCTGGTGGTCGATACAGGTCGGGTACCTTCAGGGGTCCGTATCTTCCCGTTTATACAGAACCCCGGTCATTTCCCTGGGCTCCGGAAAATGTGGGGCACTGACAGCGTAGATCATACATGTCAATCTCAAGGCCCGCGGGCCACATCCGGCCTGCTGGACAATTGTCTCCGGCCCGCGATATAATATTTTATGTCAATCAGAATTGGCCCGCCGGAAAATAGCACGCACATCATTAATACTACAAATCCCAGACTGCACTGCAATAACTGGCGTCAGCTATTGGTTGAGACATGAATCAACGGCGGCAAGCCCCTTTATTGACAAACTCTCCAGTCTCACGCTTATTCTGTCACTTCGGATAAACTTTAAGCTAACTCTAGCCCTCCCAAAAATGGCCAAACGAAAGGCGGACATTGAAAACAGGGGCTTTCAAGACAGATGGGAGGCAGAGTATCTGTTCACTAACACAAGGGGTAAATCTGTTTGTCTTGTATGCGGAGCTGTTGTGGCCGTAATTAAAGAATACAACATAAGACGACACTATGAAACGAAACACGGGGACGGGTACAAGGAACTGGACACACGGCAGAAGCTCCAGAAGGTAGAAGAGTTGAAAAAACGTCTGGTGTCACAGCAGGCTATGTTCAAAAAAGCTAAATCTCAAAGTGAAGCTGCCGTTAAAGCTAGTTTCATTGTGGCTGAAGAAATAGCTAAATCGGCCCGGCCATTTACCGAGGGAGAGTTTGTGAAGCGATGCATGATTAAAGTGTGCGAAGTCGTGTGTCCTGACCAAAAGCAAGCATTTTTAAATGTAAGCCTTACCAGAAACACCGTTGCTGACCGGACATGCGAGCCTGCTACCAATATACAAAATTAGCTAATGGACAAAGGAAAATATTTCATTGCATATTCCTTTGCTGTGGATGAGAGCAGCGACACAACAGATACTGCCCAGCTGTCAATCTTCACCCGTGGAGTGGACTCTGACTTGCGCGTTACAGAGGAACTTTTGGGAATTAAATCAATGCACGGCACAACCACGGGAAAAGACATATTTGAAGAAGTATCTAATTGTGTAAATGAAATGAAGCGGCCTTGGGACAAACTGGTAGGACTGACAACAGATGGAGCGCCTGCAATGTGCGGTAGAAAGAGTGGATTAGTGGGCAGAATGCGGGATAAGATGCGGGAGGACAATTGCGCAGGTGAGCTGACAGTTTACCACTGCATTTTACACCAAGAAACATTGTGCGGCAAAGCGCTAAAAATGGAACATGTGATGAGCACCGTGACACAGACTATTAACTTTATAAGAGCCAAAGGTTTAAACCACCGCCAGTTTAAGGCATTTCTGGAGGAGATCGATTCTAAAAATGGTGACGTCCCCTATCACACAGAGGTGCGCTGGCTAAGTCGAGGGAAAGTGCTCAACAGATATTTCGAGTTGCGTGAGGATATCTGTCAGTTTATGGAAAGCAAAGGGAAAGACACCACAGAGCTCCATGATGAAAAGTGGCTGTGTGAGCTGGCATTTCTGTGTGATATAACGAACCATCTCAATGCGCTAAACCTCCAGCTTCAGGGACGGGACCGTGTGATCACAGACATGCATGCTGCAGTGAGGGCTTTTAAATCCAAACTGCGTCTGTGGGAGACGCATATGTTGGAAGGAAACTTGGGTCACTTTCCGTGCTGCCTGTCGATGACGCACAAGATTTCTGCCGCTATTTTTCCAAGTGCACATTTTGCTGAAAAACTGGGCATACTTAGTACCGAGTTCACACGGCGATTTGCCGACATCGAAGCGCAGAAAACTAAGTTTGAACTTCTCAGTAATCCGTTTGCGGTTGACGTGGAAAAGGCAACATCCAAATGGAGCTGCTCGACCTCCAATGTAGTGACACACTTAAGGCGAAGTATGACTCTGGGCGCCTCACAGTTCCCACATTTCATCCCTGAAACGATGCCGCAATTCTGCCTACAAGCTGCTCAAATGCTTTGCATGTTTGGTAGCACATAACTGTGTGAGCAACTTTTCTCTTTGATGAAGATGAACAAAACATCACACAGGAGTCGTCTCAGTGACGGACACCTTCACTCCATCCTGAGAATTGCCACAGCTCAGAGCCTGACTCCAGACATTGATGAACTTGCAGCTAAGAAAATATGCCAAGCATCTGGCTTGGGCTAATGTGCATCAGAGCAAAATGTACTTAAATGTTTTTGCATTTTTCTCCTGTAATCACAAGGAATACTGTTAATAGTTATGTCTGAAATGTTTGCAAATTTTCAATAAAATAAGTTATTATTATTACTACCAAAAACATTTTCATTAGAAATGACTCAGTGGAAAACTCCTGACAGATAATGCCACTGATATGTCTTATTTGAAATTTGATTACATTACATTGTTAAATCTGTAAGCTTGGTTTGTTCTGAATTCTCTTAGGTGCTTTTGGAGAAGTTAAGTTAATTTGTGATAATACATCTGAAAAAACATGTTATTTTCAATAAATATCGACTGTTTGGCCCGCGACTTGGACCCATTTTTTTTTTTTGGCCCCTTCTGTGATTGAGTTTGACACCACTGGCGTAGATGGCCAGGTTGGCCACACCCCCAGCAGACCATGGCGTGGCGCCGAGGTGGTGTAGGAAGGCAATTGTGAGTGGGCTGGAGGGTGGCAGCACGGATCAGTTCCGTCAGGTCCGTGACCCACGCTGGCTTTATTTCTGCAGCATTCTCCTCAACAGCAGTTTTTCGACACTGCAACACCATCAATCAACCGGCAGTCTGGCAGCACCGCTCCCACAGCTTCCTTCTCCAGGGCCAGTTCCAGCGCGTCCTGTACGGTCTGGGGGCGTGCTAGTTGTGTCTGCACACGTAGCTCCCTGGGCAAGAGCACTTGAATGAACTGGTCTCTGGCCAACTCACTCTGGACCGGCGGCGGCATGTGGGCGTAGGCCCGCCTAGCGAGGCATTCAATATCATTAGCCAGCGTGCGAAGTGGCTCACCCGGTTGCCTACGCCTATTGCACAATTCAGACCTAAGCACGCCTGGTTGCGAACACTGTCCAAAACGTCTCTACAGGGCACCGGTCAAAGCCTCATAGTCCTGTCTCTCCTCAGGGCTAAGTACAAGGAGGCATGACAGTGCATCCTCCGTAAGGCATAATGCCAGCTGCCAGCTTTAACCTCCCTGGACCAGCCTGTAGCCTGTGCTAATAATTCAAATTGTGCTTGAAATGCTTCCCAGTTCGATTTACCAGAGTATTTCGGAGTCTTCACGTTGAAAGCAGTGTGGGGTGCGCCGGCGTCTCTGTTACCGCTCGTCTCCTCCCACCGCGGTGCTGTCGCGGCGTCTCCGCGACGTGTTTCACCGGGGCCGAACCTCACTTCAGCTGCTAGCCTCCTCGTGGACTCATTCACGTTGTCTCTCTGCTCCATCACCCGGCGGAGTTCTCGTGCGTGGTCCCGCGGTAATCCGTATGCCCCCAGGGACTCATCGTCAGGATCCTCCTTCTTTATCTCTGGCTTTGTACCGGACGCCATCACTATCGTTTGCTCAAGCAGTTAGCCTCATGCGCTAATGCTAGGCGACGGGCAGTGAGTGTGGCAAAGTCACGTCCTTCGTTTTGTCCAGTTGTCGTTTTACTTCTGACACCAAATGTAGCAACCCTGTTTCTATTCGTCCAAGCACCACACAGGTTGTTTTGATTAACTCCCTTTTAATAATGGCAGACACACGTTATCGAACGCTATAACAAAGGAACATGAACTTCTCTAAATCTCTAACCGTAAATCTCTCCTCCCAAGGCCCGCCCCCTCCTCCTGAGCACCCAATCACAACATTAGCACAACGCACACAAACAACGCAACCTAGAACCGTTACAGTTTATATCCATATGCGCTTGTTTACGACCTATGGCCATTATTTCATTTTCTGTAACACGCACGCATTTATCCGGTATTTAATACATGAACATGACAATGTAATATGAACACAATATTCTGAAACCCCCCCGAAATGATTGATTCCTGGTGCCCGTGATAGGAGCGGGACGCTGTGATGTATACAATGTAAGCACAGTTCATGTTGCTTACGAGTTTATGAGTTCTATGTAGAGGTTCATTTACACAAACCTAGATGAGGATTTATCTCCAATAGTGCACTTCAGTAATTTACTAATCTAAAGATAAATGATTTAGCCGGATTTTTCTCCAAACCATAGAGCATTCGTTGCCATAAAGACGGTTATTGTTTTGCTTTTGGCAAAAACTAGGTTCCGCTGCTAGGAAATAGACGGATATTCTAAGGTGCGTGTAGAGCATTCGCAATGTGCTGTTTGAATGCGCTCCCATGGCAGCCACCGTTCTGGCTACTGTGCATGCGCGGTGGTTGGTGCGCCCCTCTGGGTATTCTGTTAGTCACGTAATGTTGGTCTAAGACTTACCATTGTGTTAAAATAAAAGTACTACTGTTACAAAGTATTCCCTCCGTATCAGGTCATTCAACATGGTGTCAGAAGTGAACACGGACACAATGGACTATACAAGTCTTACAAACGAATAGGAAGATTAACTAACCGATCAAGCGTGGACAACCAACGTTAACGTAGCTAACGAGCTAACGCCACGAGCAAGTGTCACTAGCAACGAACGTGCACCATCGTGATGGCTGACGGTTTTCGCAGACCCGAACCTATACTCTTTAATGGGAACGTCGCAGAGAACTGGCGAGTGTTCGAACAAGAGTACGACATTTTCATTGCGGCGGCACACTCTGACAAGCCAGCCCGCACACAGGCATATATTCTCCTCAATCTAGCAGGATCGGAAGCCATTGAACGAGAGAGGTCATTTGTATACGTGGTGGAGGTGAGAGCTCCCGTGGACGGAAGTGTCATCACTCCGGCCGAGCCAAAAGAAGACCCAATATGTCTGAAGAGGAAATTTCGGGAGATTTGCAATCCTCAAACCAACATTACGATAGAAAGGCACAAGTTCAACACAAGGTGTCAGAACCAAGGTGAGACCATTGAATCATATGTCACTGATTTAAGGATCAAAGCAAAGAGCGCTAATTTTGGAATTTTGCAAGATGAACTCATCAGAGATAGACTCGTATGCGGCATAAACAATGACAGTCTGAGAAAGGTTTTGCTGTGTGATAGTGAACTGACTCTAACCAAGGCTATATCTGCATGTCGAATACATGAGCTGGCAGAACAACACACAAATACACTATCATCACTGCAAACACCAGCCAACGTTGACGCTGTACAGTACAGATTTGCAAGGAAGCAGAGCTTTGATACAAGACGAACATCACAGTCAGAGAGGAATGCACAGCCTATCACAAATTGTAACAATTGTGGAGGTAGCCACGCAGCCAAGCGAGAAAATTGCCCAGCATATGGTCAACAGTGTCACACATGTAAGAAATGGAACCATTACAAAACGTGTTGCAGATCAACACAGCAGCACCATAGCCCATAGCACACAGAGATGTAGGAGATCTGTCAATCAACTAGAACCAGCCCGAGCCACGAGTGGTAGCGACGATGATTCATACTATGTGGATGGAATAACGCTGGAGAACGTTGACACAGTATACTCTCATGCTAAGGAGAAAAGTGAAGCATTCACCACTGTCCACGTCAATGGCAAGCCCATCGAAATGAAAGTCGATACAGGGGCAAAATGCAACGTCATGTCATATGATACATTCAAAGGTGTGAAGAACAGGGAAGAAATAGACTGTTCAAGAATCAACAACTTGGTGGCATATGGAGGAAATCAGATTAACACTGTGGGTTCAGTTGTCCTGTCATGTCACCTAGCAGGCAAGCCATATGCACTACAGTTCTACGTCGTGGAGGGAAACGTCCAGCCACTGCTAGGTTTACCAGCATGCATACGCATGGAGATAGTAACACTGAACAAGGAAGTTCATCAACTCAGCGTGAATGACAATGCAACACTCTCACGCTCTGTGTGTAACAGCACTAAACCACATCAACAGAAGGAACCACTCCAGCTCTACCCAGTTCCAGACCTACCGTGGTCTACAGTGGCAACAGACATCCTGGAATGGAATGGTAAACACTATCAAGTGCTCGTAGACTCATATTCAGGTTGGTTTGAGATCGACCAACTCAAGGACATCACAGCAACATCAGTCATCACAAAACTGAAACGACATTTCTCGGTCCATGGGTCACGCACATACTCATCTCAGACAATGCTAGACAGTACAACAGCCAGCAGTTCAAGGACTTTGCCAGTGGGACTTTGAGCACGTCACTAGCAGCCCAGAATTCCCACAGAGCAATGGCTTAGCTGAAAGGGCAGTCCGTAGTGCAAAACAGCTGATGGAAAAGTCAAAAAGAGATGGAACAGACACGTTCCTAAACTTAGTAAACCTGAGAAACATCCCTCGAGATGCACAGCTAGGCTCACCGGCACAGCGACTTATGTCAAGGCAGACACGTACCACACTCCCAGTCAGCAAACAGTTGCTAGAGCCTACAGCCTGTAACACCCAACAAGTCCAGGCTCAACTCCTAAAGAAAAGACTCTCCCAAAAGCGGAGCTATGACAAGTCAAGCCATCCACTACAGGCCCTGTCTGAAGGTGAAGCAGTCAGGATGCAGACCCCCCAAGGGTACAACCGCATGGGCATGGTAAAAGAGGTCTGTAGGGAACCAAGATCCTACCTCATCCAGTCTGAAGACAGGGAGTACAGGAGAAATCGCAGACATATCCTACCCGTAGCCGAGCCACCTCCAGAGTTATCTACCGACGCAGACCCGCAGCACTTCAATCCAGCTGTGGAGGAAACTCCCCATCCCTTTGCAGAGAAGCCCAACCGCATAAACACTGAAAAGACCCCAGCTCAAGAGCCCATAGCTCTGATGCCAACACGCAGCAGTGGGAGTCCATACCAAACACGCTCAGGTCGTGTTAGTAGGCTGAACCCCAAATACAAAGACAAAAGAGTGATTTGAATTTGTGTGGACATTAAGCACAACATGCTCAGTGTTGTAAAATGTTCTGAAAGAATGTCATATAGTATTGAGTTAGATTACATGCCATGTTTTGTTTTCTTCCATACCTAATAGCTTGTTTGGATAAACATTGAAATGTTATTATTTATCTTAGCCATGTTCTGTTTTGTGTTAGGGCTACAAGCTAAAGAGAGAGGATGTAGAGCATTCGCAATGTGCTGTTTGAATGCGCTCCCATGGCAGCCACCGTACTGGCTACTGTCCAAGCACGGTGGTTGGTGCGCCCCTCTGGGTATTCTGTTAGTCACGTAATGTTGGTCTAAGACTTACCATTGTGTTAAAATAAAAGTACTACTGTTACAAAGTATTCCCTCCGTATCAGGTCATTCAACAGTGCGCCAGACAGAGCAGCGCCTCCCGAGTGCCGCCGAGGCAATGACCCCCTCATGTGTGAGAGGTCATTCTTCATGCTCAGTGTGTCTTGACTATTTCTGTTGTTGAGTGCAATGATCATGGCAATCTGCATATTTATAGGAATAAGGAATAGAGAACCAGATTAATAGTTGGTTAATCTGAAATTTAAAAGATGGAATGTGGAATCTACCTAAATTATCAACCACATTATTGAGTGCGTGAGAAGATGTAAGAGTTTCTAGTATGCTCTTAAATTGCGTGTGTATGTGTCCGGGACCAAGTTACCACGGCCCACTTTTGGTGGGTGATCTAGGGGACTGGTACACTTGGGAATGAACTAAAGACATGGTGTCTTTTTTTGTATGAAAGAGGGCCTAAAGGATATACAAGATTATCAATTTGGTGGTTCCAGCCCAACTGGAAGTGAGAGGTCATGTGGAGATGTAAAGAAAATAATTATTAATTAATGTGAGCCTGGAATTGTTATGGTGCGGGTCGGGGAACCCAAGTGCAGGACACCACAAGGCGGAGATAGATTAAGGGTTTATTTGTAGGTAAGCAGGCAAGGGCTAAGCAAATCATGGTCGGGCAGGCGGAGGTTCGGCAGCAGGCAGGCAATAGGCAGACAGAGCAGAGACGACAGGCGGGAGGTCAGGCAGGCGAAGGTTCGGTAGCGGGAAGGCAGTCAGGCAGTCGAGGGTCGGGTAGCAGGAGAGGATCCGGGAAGACCTGGGCACAAGAAGAAGGCAGGTTAGGAGCAGGCGAGGAACAGACAGCGCCATTAGGTGGTGGTAGAGGGTGGCGTGACAGTACCCCTCCCCTCTACGATCACCTCCAGGCGGATGCACAGGAAGGAAAGGGTGCTGGAGGTTGAAGTCCTTAATGAGGGAGGTGTCTAGGATGTGGCTCCGGGGGACCCAGGACCGTTCCTCAGGGCCGTAACTCTCCCAATCAACCAAGTACTGGTGGCCCCGGCCGCGACGACACACGTCCAAGAGACGACGCACTGTCCAGGCTGGGTGGTTGTCGATCATCCGGGGAGGTGGCGGAGCTGGGGCGGGAGGAGACAGCGGGCTGGTGGAAACGGGCTTGATCTGTGAGACGTGGAAGGTAGGATGAACAAGGAGGGAGGCAGGGAGTTTGAGGCGGACGACACAAGGGTTGATGACAAACTCAATGGTGAAGGGACCGATGAAACGAGGGGAGAGCTTTTGAGTTACTCCCTTGAGTGGGAGGTCCTTGGCGCGGAGCCACACCTTCTGACCGGGGGAGTACAAGGGAGCCGGAGGGCGATGCTTGTTTGCCTGGCGCTGGGAGCGAGTTGAAGCTTGGAGGAGCGCAGCCCGTGCACACTTCTAAGTACGTTGGCACCTACGCAGGTGGGCCTGGACTGAGGAGACCGAAATCTCTGCTTCTAGAGAGGAAAACAGAGGCGGCTGGTAACCCAAGGAACACATGAAAGGGGAGAGACCCGTGGAGCCGTTCTCCAGGGAGTTATGTGCGTACTCAACCCAGGGAAGCTGAGTACTCCAGGTGGTTGGGTTTGTGTCAGTGACGCAGTGGAGCGTGGTCTCCATCTCCTGATTTGCTCGTTCAGACTGACGGTTTGACTGGGGATGGTATCCTGAGGAGAGGCTGACCGAGGCACCCAGGGCTATACAGAAGACCTGCCAGACCTGGGAGGTGAACTGGGGACCACGGTCAGACACAACATCCACCAGAATATCATGTAGGCGGAATACGTGGGAGACCAGGAGGCCCGCGATCTCCCGGGCTGAGGGTAGTTTGGGGAGAGCCAGAAAGTGGGTGGACTTCGAGAAATGGTTGATGCCCATGAGAATCGTAGTGTTTCCCTCCAACGGGGAAGGCTGGTGATGAAATCCAGGGCAATATGGGACCAAGGGCGACTGAGAATGGGCAGGGGCCGGAGTAAGCCGGAGCGGGGCAGAGTGGAGGTCTTATTGCGGGCACAGGTCGGGCAGGCCGCGATAAAGGCGTGGACATCCACGTCCATAGTCAGCCACCAGAAACGTCGGCGAACGAAATCCAGAGTACGTGTAATCGTGTACGGGTGGCAGGTAAGTCTGGAAGTGTGCGCCCAGGAAAGGACGCTCGAGCGCTCCGCATCCGGGACGAACAAATGATTTGGTGGTCCAGTACCGGGGTCGGCTCCGCTGACAGGCGAGGTCAGGCAGGCGGAGGATCGGTAGCGGGAAGGTAGTCAGTCGAGGGTCGGGTAGCAGGAGAGGATCCAGGAAGAGCTGGGCACAAGGAGAAGGCAGGTTAGGAGCAGGCTAAGAACAGAAAACGGGACTCTATATTGCTGGAACATACTAATGACTCGAGGAGTGTAAACAACGAACTGGCGCCGGCTGTTAGGAAGGCAGGGAATAAATAGGGTGCGGTGATTGCTGATTGATGACAGGAGTGTAGACCAGAGTGCACATGATTGTTGATTGGGAACAGGAGTGTAGACCAGAGTGCATGTGATGAAATGGCAGCCGGTGCCACTAGGTGGTGGCAGAGGGTGGCGTGATAGGAATGCCTTGTTAATAAAATATGAATCAGGGCATTACGGTCTGCTAAAATTATAAATTTGGGGGCTCTGGCCCTACAGGAAAGGCTAAAAAAGCATCATCAAATCCTCCATTGAAACGCATTGTTAACACAAGCCGTTGCTAGAAATTAATCTAAATTAGTAGACAAGAGATAGAAATTTAGCCATTAGACCTTTCAACCAGGGGGCGTCTTGGGATTGCTCTGTGAAAATATTGGGTCGCTTAGCGAAAACCCTAACCCTTACCCTAACCCTAAATCATGCCCCCCACAATTGTACAGTAAGTTATTGTTTCATAATTGTACAACCTATACTTGTATTTCCTTGCATTCTGCAATGCATTATGGGTAGAAAATCAAAATACAAAATTAACCAGTATTTTTCAGGTATAATTACAGGTTAAGGTTGTTAAGAGTGTAACCAAGCATTTAACAGTTAGATGTTGTGATTTTGATGTGGAATTTAGTCCAAATGTTTTTTTACTGGTATTACTTTATTTAAATGAAATTAGTTTATTTCATGCAACACAAAAAAAACATAATGGTTTATAAAGTTGGGACCATTTTTAAGCGTTGAACGCCATTTAACACAGGGGACACAACCAACCAACCAACCACCACCGTCGTGTCGTAGCAAATTATACAACTCGTCGCTGGGCTGATGTAAAAGGCTAAGACAAATGGATATCCGTAGTTGGTTTATTTCATATGCTGCAGCATACAAAAGACGCAGTTTCAAAGGCAACTCCACACTGGGCAGAGTTCTCGAGAAAAGGCGCGCCGAGCAAAGGAGGGAACCCCTTTTTGTAGAGTGGAGTAAACAACATGTAAAGATAACACTAGATGACGCCATCATCCATAACTGGTTCAATGCATAGCTAAGGCCAGACCCCTGGTCGTAGCTCAACATATATGGCGCCACCTATTATTTATGGCGGGTACAACGTACGGTCAGGGTAACGCATGATTTAAGGAGACACAATGTTTAGGAAGAGGAGCTTGCCCAGGACGTTCTCCCATGAGAACATAAACAATGTCTAGGGAGAAGAAAAACATGCAACTGTGGGGAGTTAGATAGTTAAAAAGATAGATAGGCTACTATGGTGTGCACATAACAACTTGAGCGCTTACACCAACTAGTTTAAGCAAGCTAACTTTGGAATAGGGCCTGAAGTCATTTTCCCACCACACTCGGCAATGCCAGTCACACCACGAGAGACGGAGGACAGAAGGATTTCTTACGCTACTCATACGGTGAGATATATGTGCTTGTTTTTCCATATCATTCAGATAATCTATAAAGTTGTTTGATTTATATATAGTAAAAGTCCATACAATTTCACAGGAAGCATGACAAGCATAGTGGAACCCATGACTGAACCACTAGTTTCGCTAGTACATGTACATGTACTAGTTCAAATAACGCAAGTTAGCATTGGGGCTGCAACAGCATTTAGTTTCAGTTATTAAAACTTAACGTAAGTTATTAGAAATCATTGCTTGACTCATTTGTTCTCGTCTGCTAATTTAGCCAATGTGTCATCTTTTAACTTGTATGTTGTTAGCCAACTAAGCTAGTCTGGTGTCTCGAGTAAAACTATAAAGAAATGCAAGTTTAATGTAACCTTGTATATATGTAAATATATGTAGACAACTTAAGCAAAAACAATGACTTGATATAAAGTTGAAGCCAATATAAACTGTACATCATTGCAGGCGACCAACGCAGGAACCGTCTAATGGATGGACGAATTGACCAGTTCGCAGTGACTGAACACACACATTCTCACTGGGTAAGTGTTCCTTCTAATTTGTATAGTTGAGATTTATTTATGTCGTGTTCTTGTGATTTATACTGTGCGAACAGTTGGCAGCAAACACGTCATCTGGGTGTATGTATATGTATATGTATATATACCACTGCTCGAAAAAATAAAGGGAACACTTAAACAACACAATGTAACTCCAAGTCAATCACACTTCTGTGAAATCAAACTGTCCACTTAGGAAGCAACACTGATTGACAATAAATTGCACATGCTGTTGTGCAAATGGAATAGACAACAGGTGGAAATTATAGGCAATTAGCAAGACACCCCCAATAAAGGAGTGGTTCTGCAGGTGGTGACCGCAGACCACTTCTCAGTTGCTGTGCTTCCTGGCTGATGTTTTGGTCACTTTTGAATGCTGGCGGTGCTTTCACTCTAGTGGTAGCATGAGACGGAGTCTACAACCCACAAAAGTGGCTCAGGTAGTGCAGCTCATCCAGGATGGCACATCAATGCGAGCTGTGGCAAGAAGGTTTGCTGTGTCTGTCAGCGTAGTGTCCAGAGCATGGAGGCGCTACCAGGAGACAGGCCAGTACATCAGGAGACGTGGAGGAGGCCGTAGGAGGGCAACAACCCAGCAGCAGGACCGCTACCTCCGCCTTTGTGCAAGGAGGAGCAGGAGGAGCACTGCCAGAGCCCTGCAAAATGACCTCCAGCAGGCCACAAATGTGCATGTGTCTGCTCAAACGGTCAGAAACAGACTCCATGAGGGTGGTATGAGGGCCCGACGTCCACAAGTGGGGGTTGTGCTTACAGCCCAACACTGTGCAGGACGTTGTGCTTACAGCCCAACACTGTGCAGGACGTTTGGCATTTGCCAGAGAACACCAAGATTGGCAAATTCGCCACTGGCACCCTGTGCTCTTCACAGATAAAAGCAGGTTCACACTGAGCACATGTGACAGACGTGACAGAGTCTGGAGACGCCGTGGAGAACGTTCTGCTGCCTGCAACATCCTCCAGCATGACCGGTTTGGCGGTGGGTCAGTCATGGTGTGGGGTGGCATTTCTTTGGGGGGCCGCACAGCCCTCCATGTGCTCGCCAGAGGTAGCCTGACTGCCAGTAGGTACCGAGATGAGATCCTCAGACCCCTTGTGAGACCATATGCTGGTGCGGTTGGCCCTGGGTTCCTCCTAATGCAAGACAATGCTAGACCTCATGTGGCTGGAGTGTGTCAGCAGTTCCTGCAAGAGGAAGGCGTTGATGCTATGGACTGGCCCGCCCGTTCCCCAGACCTGAATCCAATTGAGCACATCTGGGACATCATGTCTCGCTCCATCCACCAATGCCACGTTGCACCACAGACTGTCCAGGAGTTGGCGGATGCTTTAGTCCAGGTCTGGGAGGAGATCCCTCAGGAGACCATCCGCCACCTCATCAGGAGCATGCCCAGGCGTTGTAGGGAGGTCATACAGGCACGTGGAGGCCATACACACTACTGAGCCTCATTTTGACTTGTTTTAAGGACATTACATCAATGTTGGATCAGCCTGTAGTGTGGTTTTCCACTTTAATTTTGAGTGTGACTCCAAATCCAGACCTCCATGGGTTGATAAATTTGATTTCCATTGATACTTTTTGTGTGATTTTGTTGTCAGCACATTCAACTATGTAAAGAAAAACGTTTTTAATAAGATTATTTCATTCATTCAGATCTAGGATTTGTTATTTTAGTGTTCCCTTTGTTTTTTTGAGCAGTTTATATATATATACAGTATCTCACAAAAGTGAGTACACCCTTCATATTTTTGTAAATATTTGAGTATATCTTTTCATGTGAAAACACTGAAGAAATGACACTTTGCTACAATGTAAAGTAGTGAGTGTACAGCTTGTATAACAGTGTAAATTTGCTGTCCCCTCAAAATAACTAAACACACAGCCATTAATGTCTAAACCGCTGGCAACAAAAGTGAGTACACCCCTAAGTGAAAATGTCCAAATTGGGCCCAATTAGCCATTTTCCCTCCCCGGTGTCATGTGACTCGTTAGTGTTACAAGGTCTCAGGTGTGAATGGGGAGCAGGTGTGTTAAATGTGGTGTCATCGCTCTCAAACTCCCTCGTACTGGTCACTGGAAGTTCAACATGGCACCTCATAATAAGAGCTCTCTGAGGATCTGAAAAAAAGAATTGTTGCTCTACATTAAGATGGCCTGGGCTATAAGAAGATTGCCAAGACCTTGAAACTGAGCTGCAGTACGGTGGCCAAGACCATAAAGCGGTTTAACAGGACAGGTTCCACTCAGAACAGGCCTTGCCATAGTCGACCAAAGAAGTTGAGTGCACGTGCTCAGCGTCATATCCAGAGGTTGTCTTTGGGAAATAGACGTATGAGTGCTGCCAGCATTGCTGCAGAGGTTGAAGGGGTGGGGGGTCAGCCTGTCAGTGCTCAGACCATACGCCTGGTCTGGGGCTGCATAAGTGCTGCCGGCACTGGGGAGCCACAGTTCATTGAGGGAACCATGAATGCCAACATGTACTGTGACATACTGAAGCTGAGCATGAGCCCCTCCCTTCGGAGACTGGGCCACAGGGCAGTATTCCAACATAACAATCCCAAACACACCTCCAAGACGACCACTACCTTGCCAAAGAAGCTGAGGGTAAAGGTGATGGACTGGCCAAGCATGTCTCCAGACCTAAACCCTATTGAGCATCTGTGGGGCATCCTCAAACAGAAGGTGGAGAAGTGCAAGGTCTCTAACATCCACCAGCTCTGTGATGTCGTCATGGAGGAGTGGAAGTGGACTCTAGTGGCAACCTGTGAAGCTCTGGTGAACTCCATGCCCAAGAGGGTTAAGGCAGTGCTGGAAAATGATGGTGGGCACACAAAATATTGACACTTTGGGCCCAATTTGGACATTTTCACTTAGGGGTGTACTCACTTTTGTTGCCAGTGGTTTAAACATTAATGGCTGTGTGTTGAGTTATTTTGAGGGGACAGCAAATTTACACTGTTATACAAACTGTACACTCACTACTTTACATTGTAGCAAAGTGTAATTTCTTCAGTATTGTCACATGAAAAGATATACTCAAATATTTACAAAAATGTGAGGGGTGTACTCACTTTTGTGAGATATCCCTGCCTGCCTGCCTGCCTGCCTACCATTGCCGAACCTCTGCCTTCCCGACCACCCGCCTGTTGCCTAGTCCCTGCCTGCCTGCCTGCCTGCCTGCCTACCGTTGCCGAACCTCTGCCTTCCTGACCATCTGCCTGTTGCCGAGTCCCTGCCTGTCTGCCTGCCTCCCCGTTGCCGAACATTGCCTGCCTGACTACTCTTAGCCTGCCAAATAAATTCCTTGGCCCCCTTATTAGACTCTGCCTGTTCTGTGTCCTGCATCTGGGTCCGCTTGTTCTGCCGTACACATAACAATATGCTGATGATATTATTTTATATTCCTCAGCTCCGTCCCTAGGAAGAATTGTTTATAACCTGCAAAAAGCATTTAACTCCTTGCAATGTGAACTTCTACACCCTAAGTTATTTTTGAACTCCATCAAGACAAAAGATATGCTTTTTTCTTAATCAAGTCCTCAGATCAAGACTCTGATCAGAGGATTTGCACTCTATATGGCATTCAATTTCAAATAGTAAACTATTTAATAACTATTTAGCCACAATTATCTTGATATGATTGAAACGTTTAGATGAATTGACTAAAAAACGAATAATTAAGCTGGGGTTACTATACAGAAACAAGTCATGTTTTTCTCATGGCAGTAGAAAGCTGCCATATATTATTTTGACCAGATCTGGACTATGGGGACATTATTAATATGCTTCTTGATCTGCTTTAAAAAAGGTGGCCTCTGCCTTTTTCTGCAATGCGTTTTTATTACCGTTGATCATTTTTGCATCAATCACTGTCACCTATGTGAGGCAAATGGTCTGTCGTCCCTGTCCACTAGAACAGTGGTTTTCAAAAATGTTGGGCCTTAGGCACACCACATATAAATCCAAAACCTCAAGGCATACTCTAGCGAGGTCTATGCTACTCTGAAGGGGTTCGAACAAATGAGGTGACACAGGAATCAGATGCAGCGGTTTTTATTAATCTGGCGCAGGGGACACCGAGTGGCCAACCTCCAAGAATCGGGCTCCACTACACACACGTTGCAATAGTACTGAACATTCAGTAATGAATAAAACAGTCTCCGTGATCACTTATCGCCTGATGCAGCGAGAGCACAAAACCACGTTAGTATTTCTGTTCCCCCGGTTGAGCCGCTCCGCTCCTCAGTCTCCAGCCGGCGCTACGCCACGTACCACATATCCCCACCGCCCCACTTAGGCCGGGGTGCTGTCCGGCCGACAGTCAACTCCCCTCCCCCCTGCTCCGGCAGACGGGAGAGGAAGTCAGCCACCACCATCTGCGCCTCCGGCCTATGGACCACCCTGAAGTTAAACGGCTGTAACGCCAGATACCGTGGGTTGGTGTCCTCATAAGGTGGAGCCACTGCAGGGGGGCGTGGTCCGAACAGAGGGTGAACGAGCGCCCCAGGAGGTGATAACGCAGGGCTGATTGCCAAACAGTCCTTCTCCACTGTGCTGTACCTCCCCTCTCGGTCTGAGAGCTTACGGCTGAGGTACAGCACTGGGCGATCCATGCCCTCCACCTCCTGGGACAACATGGCCCCCAGCCTTCTGTTTGACACGCCCATCTGCAAGACAAAAGGCAGGTCAAACTTAGGCGTGTGCAAGAGTGGCTCCCCGCAGAGAGCCTTTTTAACCCTCTCAAACGACGCCTGGCACTGCTCGGTCGACTGGACTGGATCTGAGGCACCCTTTCGGCTGAGGTCGGTCAGAGGGCTGGTCAGCTCCGAGAAGGCAGGGATGAACCGCCTGTAGTAGCCCGCCAGGCCCAGGAATGCTCTCACCTGTTTTTTGGTCTCAGGCCGTGGACAGTCTGCGACCGCCTCTGTCTTCTCCACCTGCGGGCGCACCTGCCAGCCACCCAAGCGGCTTCCTTGGGTTGGCCGTGAGTTCCGCCCGCCTCAGTGACTCAAGCACCGCCGCCACCCACTGGATGTGCTGCTGCCAGGTGTCACTATGAATAATGACATCGTCAATGTAGGCAGCCGCATATCCAGCGTGCGGATGCAGCACCTGGTCCATGAGACGCTGGAAGGTGGAAGGAGCTCCGAACAACCCAAAAGGAAGCGTTCTGAATTGGAACCAACAGTGCAGAGTGGAGAAGGCAGATTTGTCCGTAGACTCTGGAGACAAGGGAATCTGCCAGTAGCCAATCTAGGAGTTCGTCGACCCATGTCATTGGATACGCATCAAACTTTGACACGCTGTTTACCTTGTGGTAGTCAACACAGAACCGAATGGACCCATCAGACTTGCGAACGAGCATGATGGGACTAGACAATCTGCTGGGCGCCTCTTCTATTGCCCCCATCTCCAGCATTGATTTTAATTCTGCCGGAATAATTTTGCGCTTGTGTTCCGGCAATCTGTACGGACGTGACCAAACAGTTGCACCGGGGAATGTCTCGATGCGGTAGTCAATGAGTGCCATGCGTCCCAGCAGGGAGGAGATTTCCACAAACCGTTGCTGCAGCTCACTTCTTCCCCTGACTGAGTGTCCCGATTCACTCGATATAGCCTGTCCCTCACCATTGCAAAGTATGGATGTGATAGCACGGTCTCGGGTGACACCCTCTGGCCATTGATGGAAACGACATGGTCGAAGGCGAAACGCAAGGTATTGTCGCGGGACTATTTGAGGGGAAAGTCATCCACTGGGGGATACACCCGTATTACCGGAGTTTCCTCCTGAGGCCCCTTCCTCTCTCTGACCTCTGGAGAGCTCGCGTCACCACTGACAATGGCGCACATGTCCCTTCCTGTCGGGAACGCCCCCCCCCCCCTTCCTTCACTAACCTGCTAAAGCCCGGCCAATCAGGGGGCGCGATAGCCGGGAACAAACTGCGGCCTTGACTTTATGCTTTTTTCCATCCCAATGAGTTTCTACGGTCACCACTGGATATTTGTGCACAGCCCCATGAATACACTTTATCTCCACCCACGATGCTTCCACCAGCGCCCCGGGTCGAACCAGGCTTTGGTGCATCAGGGTTTGACAACTCCCCGAGTCCAACAACACCTGATATACTCTCTCGCATCCTTACTGGTATGCAATACCTACCCTCCTGATCGGGAGAGGAGGCAGACGGCGCGGCAGCCCGGACCACCTGTCCCACCTCCATCTGGGGGCACTCCCACAACCTGTGTCTGGGCTGGCCGCACCGCCAACACTCCTGTCCCGCCAGATGTGGGGCTCTCTGCAGGTTCGGAGACCCAGAGTCTGAAGCCGGGCCGAAGGGAGATGATACCGGCCCGGCGGGTTGGACCTGGGATGGGGTACCGGTGGTGGTGTATGGGGTACAAAAGGGTGAGGGTGTGGTTGTGGGGTGTGTTCCTGGGCGTTTCCGGGGTTCTCCGTGGGCTGGGGACCGGTTGGACAGGGGGTGCGGATGGACCCTCTGTCCCGCCCCGCGCCCGGCGGGACAGCGACAGATGGTCCTCCGCCAGGGTGATGTCGGTGGGCCGATGGCACTGGACCCACTCGGCCATGGCTGCAGGTAGGCCTTCAATGAATCGATCCAGCACCATCTGCTCCACCACCTGCCGGCTGCTCCGCTCCTCTGGCCGGAGCCACCAGCTGGTGAGCGTAGGCAAAGGGTCTGCCCACGTCCTCCATCCTAATTTCCTTGAACCACCACCAGTGGCCCTCTGGAGGCAGCCCGAGGCGGTCCAGCAACCCCTGATCTTCTGTGGCGTAGTCCCCCCGTATGGTGGCGGGCAGCCCGTGGGCGGCGGCAAGGGCCGCTCCTGTGAGGAGGGGCAGCAGTCGGAGGGCCCACTCCGCCTCCGGCCACTCACACGCCACCGCAGTCCCCTCGAATAAGTAAGCCTCTTATCGTCCTGGGGGGACATTTTTGGCAGCGAGATCTGCATCCGCGGGGTCACAGCCCCGTCGAGGGGTCGGCCGGCTGCTGCCGTGGGCTGCAAGAGCTGCCGGAGTAACGTCCGCTCCTCAGAGTGTTGGGTGGCGATCTCCAGGAACGCCTGGGTCTGCTGTCGGTGGGCCAGGATGAGTCCTTCCTGAGTCTCCGCAATCCGGCGCAGAGCCTGGGTCAGGGGAGACTCCCCTGACGTTACCTGCCGACGATCCTCCATGTCTTCCTCAGAGTCCTGTTCAGGCGCCACTGTAGCGAGGTCTATGCTACTCTGAAGGGGTCCGAACAAATGAGGAGACACAGGAATCACATGCAGCAGTTTTTATTAATCTGGCGGAGGGGACACCGAGTGGCCAACCTCCGTGAATCGGGCTCCGCTACACACACGTTGCAATAGTACTGAACATTCAGTAATGAACAAAACGGTCTCCGCGATCACTTCTTGCCTGATCGCGCAGCAGGTCCTGACCTCACTGTAGGGAGAGCACAGCACCACGTTAGTAATTGTATCCACCTTCCTAATTGTGCTCATCTCCTACAGCTGCGTCTGCTCCCCTTGTTGAGCTGCTCCGCTCCTCAGTCTGCAGCCGGCGCTAAGCCACGCCCCCCACATACCACACATACCAACTGATATTCATGGTAATCGATTATGAAGAATGTCACCACATTATTATTGTTATTAGTGAGATTGGCCCCACATTGCACATAAGTAAAATAGTAACTGTCAAATAAGTCTATAATAAAATAGATATAGGGTCATTTAAATCAGACAAGCAATCACATCATTTCTAAAGAAATATTGGATTGAAATGGATTGTAGGGACGGGTTTGGGAGGGGAGAGAACTTGGAACAGAATCAGTGTTAAAATATTCGCAAATAAACATAGTCCAGGGGTACACACACACACACACACACAAAATATAATAGGTGCAACTAAACACAAACCAGAACTCCTTTAATTAAACAACAGTCTTTTCACAGGGTTTATAACACCAACCCTTACAAATATTTACTAAAATAGGCCAGGCCATCAAGGCACTAATGAGGCATTAAAAGCCCAACAATTATGACTCAGATACCGTCACGTCAGGACACGACCCATATTCATAAAAGCAGTAATTTGGCCGTAGATATGTTGAATCAATATTACTTGGTTTTGTGGGATTTGTATATATATATATATCAGTTTTTCATATTTCAACTATTGTATAATCTTGATAGTCTCTCAACTCCCTACTAAGACTCTAACTCTAACAAATAATAATTTTGTATTGTCAAACTAAGGCAACTACTTTTCTCAGTGTATCAACACATCTACTGGGCGCTCTGGTCTTCAGCCACCACTGTAGGATCAGCAGCGGCAATCGTTTCTTTACCTGAACTGCAGACCAGGTGAGTCCAGAACAGCTTGTTTCTATTTTAAATGTATGTACTTTATATATAAAGACATGTAACGTGTGTAAGTCTTTCAAACAATGCTTATTGCGTTTGCATATATATCTTTCTGTTGTTGCTAGCATACTACATGCTGTTAGCTGTCAGCGTCCTGCAACTTTTTGAGTGCAAAATGAAGAAACTAGCACTCAATGGCCTTCCCTCCCCGAAGGAAACATGTCTTTGTTAACATTGTTAGTACATTGTTGAACAATTATTCTTGTGCCTTATACGTTGTTGTATTCCCTTTCAGGTGCAGTGAAGAGATGGTCCACAATTGTTCTTTTTTAAATCATTGATCAATGTACGCCTAATACTTTTTACGCCTGATTGATATTTACTTTGATCATAAAATCTTTATAGTTAGTCAAATGGCATAGGCCTTCCGTTTGGGTTAACGCTGGATTACAGTCATATATATTTGTCTCGCATTAGAACTTGTAAAAAGTATGTATATTATAGAATCCGTTTCAACTTAATTGGAAGATTTAGTATTGAATTGTATTCTGGTATAATGGTCACTTTTGGGTCGTCGACATAAAGACTTCATGTTCACGACGTCCAGTCGAACTCCCTGATCGCCGTGTGCAGGGTATCATGGTATGATTTTAATAGAATTAAAAGCTACAGGTATATTAAATTATTATATTAATTATATTATATTAATTATTAATAATTAAAAGCTACATGTTCGTTTTTATTGTGTGCATTTTTTGGTAATTTACACAATAAACACTGCTTTTCCGTGTATAACACATGTCAATTGTGGGCCGTCGATATGACATCGGTCAGATAAACTAAGTTGAAATATAACTCCCATCTACTCCTTGTCACTTCACCCTCTGCCACCACCTAGTGGTGCAGGCTGCCATTCCTCCACGTGCCTTTGTTTACCTTCCTGTCACCAATTTACTACCTCGTGCACTCTGCTCTTCACGCCAGTCTGCAATCAACAATCAGCGCACCCTATTTCTTCCCTGTTCTCCTAGCAGCCGGCGCCAGTTCGTTGTCAACACTCTCTGAGTTCGTTACCTCGTTCCCGCATATTATATACCTGCTGCCTTGTCCTCGCCTGCCCCTAACCTGTTCTTTCCCTGTGCTTGGATCTCCCCGGACTCGTCCCCGTTGCCTGCCTCCCGATCTCCTGACTGCCTTCCCGTGAACAACAACTCGCCTGCGTGACGTCCCACCTGCCTTCGCCCACTGTCTGCTCGCCGCCCGCCTGTTAACGAACCCTCACCTGCCTGACCACCCGCCTGCCTTGCCCCTGCCTGTGACCTTCAATAAATCCCTTTTACCCTTCTCCTGTCTCCGCCTAGTGGTGTCCAGCATTTGGGGTTTCAAGTCCGTACCGTTACAGTACGAACTGGCTAAAATGGACCCAGCGGACACTGACCCACTACGCCAGGTTATCTCCCACCAGGGAATCCTACTCGGGCAACATGACCAAGCTCTTCGGGAGATTTCGTCCACTCTCCAAGAGCTAACATCGGCGATCCGAGAACTCCGTACCCCCGTGCCAACCCCGGTCTCTCCGCCTCTATATCCCTCTGCTCCACTCCTCCCGGTTTCTCCACGTGAGCCCTTCATCCCAGTCCCCGAACAATATGAGGGCGATCTGGGTTCCTGTCACGACTTCCTCCTACAATGCGACCTGGTGTTCTGACTCCAGCCCCAGACCTACCCCACTGACTGCTCCCGCATCGCTTTCCTAGTCGGAGCTTTACGAGGAAAGGCTCTCTCCTGGGTTACCTCTGTTTGGGAGAAAGGTTCCGAGTTTTGTTCCTCATACGCCGAGTTCACTGCTGAGATGCGGAGGGTTTTCGATCACCTCGGTAGGGAGGCCTCTCTGCGCATTTTCTCCATCCGCCAGTGTTCGGATCTTCGTTGTTCAGCCCTCCGAAAAGGCTCACCAGGAAGCACGCAATATTATAACTCGTGTTTGTCTTTAATTTTTTATTTTAAATCAAATGACCACAGGTCATAAACCTGAAATACAACAAACAAATGACAATATATTATTCAAATATATAATATAACAATAATGTCAATAACGAAAACAAATAAGCCTGCAACATCGTTACCACCGCCACCAGAAACCAGCCGAGTGCTTTGAACAATTAGCACAAGACAAATAAGCCTGCACTCGGCTAACTTCCACCGACAGTGAGGCAAACGTTCAGTACTTAATACAAGTAACCTAAACATTAATAATTAACAAACTAGTTTCATACCAACGGGCTGTGCTCCTGATGCTTGTTTTCCGTGGTTGATTACTAGGTGCCGTAATTTTTGTCGTGAAGCTGCGCATGCGCACATAACGTAAACATATCTAAACAAGACATCATGAAGCTGCGCATGCGCACATAACAGAACATAGCTAAAAGAACTTACTCGTTCTCATTTATTTATTTATTTATTTTTTAATTCTATTTCCATTCTGCGCTAGAAGTCTCAACACCTCCCACTTGGCCGACTGATCGAAGATCCAAGGAGGCCACAGTCTCTTGAGTCCCTCAGTGAGAATTTCAAAGTAAAGTCCAGCCGTTGTAGGCATTCACAAACAAACAAGTAATAACTAAGGAGGTAGGCTCCACCACCTTTCCTCCCACTGAGTGCAGGTTTGCCCTTGAAGCACTCAGTTGCCTCCCAGGGTTACCCGCTAGCTAAGCAAAGAAGACAGAGTCACAGTCTTTGGGTACCCATGGCGAGGACTTATCTTACCTCCTCTTGGTCTTCAGCAGGAATTAAGATCACCAACCTCCGCACATCCCTGCGGATGACGATTGTCGTGTCTAAGGTAGAATCCTTTCTCTGGGCCCTGGGAACCATGGGAGCATGAAGACCCATGCAGGTTGTTATGTCCGCATCCCGATCAACCCCCTTCTCGTCCGGATACGTTGTAGCAACCAGGCCGAGCCGAAACTGCCCCCTTAGAGCAGTGAACCGGGAGTAGGCCTGAAGAAAGCTCTCAGGAGATTGGTCGCCGACGAGATCAGCATGGACGGCTCTGGAAGTCACGCAGCAATACACGACACCCCAGACCTTTTTCTTGGTTCTCTTCTTAACAGCGGCCCTCACTTCAAAGGGTCCAAAGAGGTCTGGTGTAGCATACTCGAATGGGTTTGCTCTACTGGTTCGTTCCTGAGGAAGAGCTCTCATCACTTGCTGGCACAGCCGGGCTCTTTTCTTCTTGCAAGTGATGCACCTGTTGATCACCTTCTTCACTGTCCCCCGACCTTGCACAACCCAGGCCTTTCTTTTAGTGTGCAGCAGTGTGGCAGCTACCCCTTCATGATTCGCTTCGTGAGCTTCCCTCGCAAGTAAGGTCCCCAGCCATGACTGGAACGGGATTAAAGGTAGTGCGGTTCCGTCTTCATTCCAAGACTGGACTCTACCACCACAAAGTAAGAGTCCATTGTTGTCATCTTTAAACACGACAAGGCGGTTTAAGGTTGTATCCTGAAAGTTCATGCCGTCTTGGGCTGCAAGGGCTAGGTCTTGGAAGGTCGCCGTTCTCTCTTCCGCAGACAGTCTGGGGCCCTTCACCTCCCACTTTGCTGAGCTCGAGGTTCGGTAGCTTGTCCTCATCTTTCCTCTCTTCTTTGAGAGATTTACAGAGGTCATCACACGAGGTTTGTCAGTCTCTGGTTCACAGCCGACTCCAAGTGCTTTGCTTTCTTCGTCTCGCATCAGGTTGGGTAACACCAGTGTTTTGGGCACACTCACAGTTGTCTTACTGATACTGGCATCAGTTGTGATTGCGGACCTCCCACTTTGGCCTGATAAGACCCATGGCTTAAGGGAGAAGCCTCCAGCCTTTAAGATCTTTTCCTCTCCTTTGGTGATTGTCTCCAATATCCGCAAGTCATTGTGGGATGTCAAGATGTCATCCACATAACTATCTTCTATCACAACTCTGCGCTCCTCAACCATGACTGCAAACTGGGGCAGGTCGGCTGTTTCCCTCTCCAGTTGTTTCTCCGTGTTTAAGAAGGTTACTTTCACTGCACATCGATTGTCAGGCAGCGTTGCGGGGTCTCCTTTCCACGGGTAAGCTGCGTCCCAGTGAGGAGATTCGCTGTGCTTGTAAGCTTGCACGTAGGTGAGACATTCCTTTATTTTCTCCAAGTCTCTTTCCTCTCCTAGGGTAATTTCTTTGCCTCCAGGGGGGCACCTACCACACCTGCAGCCACCACACAGAGGATCACAGGCGGCTCCAATACTGTCCCACGACCATTCAAGAACTTCTTTGTTGGTAGTTGCAGTGTTTCGGAGGATTGAGTCTCCTTCTACCGAAACTCCCCTTGGTCCTTCCGTCTTCACGAGAATCTCGTTGTACGCCCTTGAAGCTGTTCTCATTGACCTAGCAAAATGTGTTTCAGACCTGTGCACTGCTAGGTCTATCACTTCAAAGAGGTCAGGATGCGTTCCACCAACAGTCTTCCCAAGGGGGCCATCCCAGAGGACGAGGTCTCCAACTATTCTGACTGGCTGTGGGACCAGGCGACCCTCCCTGTGGCTAATCAACTGGTCGATCTTTTCGGGCCGGACCAAGTCCTTGAGTGGAACATTTGGAAAGAACTTCTGCAGTTGCTGTGGCGTGACAGCTTGGTTCACCTTTGCAACATATTCCAAGCCGTAACAAAGGAGTTTGTGCTCTACTATTGTACCTTTGGGAGCTTTTACTCTCAGCCTCAGGGTATACTTCTTGGTAGTAATGGTTTTCTCCATCCCTTCAACACCTTGGACAATCAACTTAATGTTCTCACCATTTAGCTTGAGACGCTCTGCTGCCTTATTAGAGATATAATTAGTATCTGAAGCGAGATCAATCAACGTACCGACTAGCTGGCCGGAGTTTGTCGTAACATCCATCAGCATCATTATGACAGGGCACTCTTTTGGCTCACAACCAGTGCTAGCACACACTTTTGTCATGATCTTATTTGAAAAGGCTTCTTTGAACTCTGCTCGCAGCTCTGGAGAAAGTTTGGCAAGGAGATCCTCCTGTTTGTTGGTTAGTCCAAGCCTCCTTTTCCCCAATTTTGCGTCGCTCCGCTCACCGCTCTTTTCCTCTTTCTTCTTGATCAGTGGCTTTGGACAGAGCAAGTAATTGTGGTCTGAAGAGCCCTCTTTCTGACAGTCATCCTTTGAGCATAGATACTTTTGTGTGCAGCCGCTATCCTCACCATGAAGGTGCAAGCACTTAAAACATGCTCCTGCTCTCCTAAGCTGAGCCTTCTTGCCTGTCAGATTGAGCTTCTTGAAGACCTTGCAGGCGAACAGCCTACCTCCGTGCTCGTTGTCTCCACATGTGATGCATGAGCTTGGTTGAGAGCTCTTTAGGGTGTTTCCTGATTTGACTCTGGTGAATGCCCTCCTTTCCTTTGTCTTGTCGCTTGACCTCTCAGTGTTGTCTACTGGGCTAGGCTGTAGCTGGTCTAGCTCCTCAAGAATGTCCTCCTGCTTCTTCAAGTATTGCAGTAGACAGTCGAAGTGGTTGCGTGGTGAAAACCCGCTTCCAGGGTCATTTTTGTGTATTAACCACTTTTCTTTCAGTGAGTCAGGAAGCTTACTTTCAATCGAATGCACGACCACTCTGTTCTTTACCGCATCTTCCTCCCCTAAGACTTGTAGGTCACGAAGAGCTCTCTCCACAGCTTGAATCAGTTCGATTGTCTTCCTCGGATGGTTTCCTTTGATGGGGGAAAGTCCTTGCACTTCTTGTGCAATCAGCAGCACTATTTTCGGCTTATTTCCGTACTTGTTGTCTAGGAGCCTGAATACATCGTTGGCGGATCCACAGCTGGACAATACGAGGTCCCTCTTGACTTTTTCATCCAGGCTTCCCAAGAGATGGAATTTCTTCACACTTTCCAATCCATGAGGGTTTCCCAGACATTGCAAGTCCTCCCATTCAGCATAACCAGCGGTAGTAATTCCTCATATTACCAGCAAACATGGGCAAGCGTGCACGTTCTAGGCTGATCTGGGGCCTGTAGTTGTAAGCCCCAACTGGCTCCTCCTTCTCCACAATTTTCGCTTTTCCCAGTTTCTCTTCGTCGTCGGATTGAGAACCACCTTTCCATGCCCACTCATCCCACAGTTTATCCCGCCTTTTCCTCAACTTCCGGATCTGGTCCTTTGACTCAGTTGCCTTGGACCGAGGGATCAAGTCCTTCCACTCATCCAATCCTCTTTCAAAGTTGTAGACCTCCCGTTCCAGGTTCCTATGAATCAATTCACATTCCCTCCTGGTCATAAGGTGGTGGTCGGTTGCCTCGGCCTGGTCCATGGCTGATCCAGCCTCTTCAGTGAGGGTGGTAATTTCCGCCTTAGCAAACCTTGTCCAGAAGCTGATTAGTATGACTTGTTCAGTTTCATCAAACTTACAGTCACATTCAGCTGTTTTTTCATCAATGTTTTCCGCCTTCATGTTGGCTTCATAGTCATCCACTTCTCTCAGGGCCGTGGCATACTCAAACCCTGCATCTCTGA
This sequence comes from Lota lota, assembly GCA_026745465.1. Taxonomy (NCBI): domain Eukaryota; kingdom Metazoa; phylum Chordata; class Actinopteri; order Gadiformes; family Lotidae; genus Lota; species Lota lota. The sequence continues at coordinate 2,170,113 of JACYXH010000479.1, read as the reverse complement.
CTCTGGAGTGATCCACTTTAAAGTTCCTCCACTCACTTTTCATTTCACTTTCCCCCAGTGCACTAGCTCTGGAGAGAAGGTGATTGGTTCTTTTAGTGAACGCAGTCTGGGCTGCTGACCGCTTCTGTTTTAGCTTCTCCAGCTCCTCCTCTGATGCTGCCATCTTGCCAACTTTTCTAGCGTTTAATTCAAGTTCAAGTGTTTTCCGCCAACTGGGTTTTCAGTAGTCTTTTAACTGTAGACTCTATCCTCTTCTTGGCTTTCACTCGTTAATGATTTGCCTAGCACGTCAGCAGATGAGCAGACAGCTTTTTTGGGTGGACTGTTTGCTAATCAGAAGTTAGTCTCAAGACGAATTTTCTAGTCTTTGTATAATCCATGTAAAAGGAGAACCATGGTTTATGACTGTTCGGATCTTCGTTGTTCAGCCCTCCGAAAAGGCTCACCAGGAAGCACGCAATATTATAACTCGTGTTTGTCTTTAATTTTTTATTTTAAATCAAATGACCACAGGTCATAAACCTGAAATACAACAAACAAATGACAATATATTATTCAAATATATAATATAACAATAATGTCAATAACGAAAACAAATAAGCCTGCAACATCGTTACCACCGCCACCAGAAACCAGCCGAGTGCTTTGAACAATTAGCACAAGACAAATAAGCCTGCACTCGGCTAACTTCCACCGACAGTGAGGCAAACGTTCAGTACTTAATACAAGTAACCTAAACATTAATAATTAACAAACTAGTTCCATACCAACGGGCTGTGCTCCTGATGCTTGTTTTCCGTGGTTGATTACTAGGTGCCGTAATTTTTGTCGTGAAGCTGCGCATGCGCACATAACGTAAACATATCTAAACAAGACATCATGAAGCTGCGCATGCGCACATAACAGAACATAGCTAAAATAACTTACTCGTTCTCATTTATTTATTTATTTCTTTTTTAATTCTATTTTCATTCTGCGCTAGAAGTCTCAACAGCCAGGGATCTCGAAGCGTCGCGGACTTCGCCGTCGATTTCCGTACCCTCACTGCGGAGAGTGGGTGGAACGAGGAGGCCTTACTGGGGGCGTTCTCGAATGCGCTAAATGACCCCATCAGGGATGAGTTGGCCACTCGGGAGGACTCCTCTAGCCTGGACCATCTCATCACCCTCGCTATTCGCCTGGATAATTGGCTGCGCGAACGGCGACGCGAGCGCACACTCCGTTCTTCATCAACGCCCCTTTCCTGCGGTTCCACAACCATCTCTACCTAGGCCCATTCTTCCCTATCGCGAGCCAGCGCCCATACCGGAGCCCATGCAGCTTGGACCCGCCCGTCTCACCCCTGAAGAGAGGGAGCGCAGAATCCGATCCGTGTGCTGTATTTATTGTGGTCAGTCTGGTCACTTCCTGTCCGCCTGTCCCGCTCGCCCGGGAAACGGACCGACTCGTCAGTGACTCGAGGGGTGCTGGTGAGCCGAGCTCTCAATCCCTGCTGCCCTCTTGTGGCAGGACCAGTCTCTTCCGCTTTCTGCCCTCCTGGACTCTGGAGCGGATGAGTCCTTCATAGACCGGGAGTTAGTTCGCCAGTTAGGGATCGACACCACTCCCCTCAACTCCCCAATCGAGGCCCAGGCCCTAACTGGTAAACCCATAGCCCGTGTGGAGCATCGGACGGTCCCAGTAAATCTTTTGATTTCCGGTAACCATCACGAGCCCATTTCCTTCCATGGAGCCTACTTCCCAGTAGTTTTGGGTCTTCCCTGGTTACAGTTGCATAACCCTCACATTGACTGGAAGGAGGGCCGGATCTCCTCCTGGAGCCCATTCTGCCTCGCTCACTGCTTACGCTCCTCCAAACCTCCCACACTCAGGAGTCCAAGTCCCCACCATCTTTTCCCTCCGATCTGTCATCAGTTCCGGAGGTATACCACGACCTGGGGGAGGTTTTTAGTAAGGCCCGCGTACTATCTTTACCCCCCCCACCGCCCCTACGACATGCGATTGACCTTCTTCCTGGCCCCCCCTGCCCAGCAGCCGTTTGTACAACCTATCCCATCCCGAGTGAATCAATGGAGCAGTATATTCTGGAGTCTCTAGCCGCTGGTATAATCCGCCACTCCTCTTCCCCAGTTGGAGCCGGATTCTTCTTCGTCTCCAAGAAGGATCGCTCCCTCCGTTACTGCATTTATTTCCGTGGCCTCAACAATATCACGGTCAAAAACAAGTATCCTCTACCCCTGATTAACTCTGCCTTCGTCCCTCTCCACGGGGCGAAGGTCTTCTCCAAGCTCGACCTACGCAACGCGTACCACCTAGTCCGCATTCGGGAGGGGGACGAATGGAAGACGGCGTTCGACACACCGCTCGGCCACTTTGAATATCTGGTTATGTCGATTGGGCTCACTAACGCCCCAGCAGTTTTCCAGGCCCTTGTGAACGACGTCCTCCGGGATCTATTGAATTGTTCTGTATTCGTATACTTGGACGATATCCTCATTTTCTCCGGGTCGTTGGAGGAACATCAGGCCCACGTACGGCAGGTCCTGCAGCGGCTTTTGGAGAACCGGCTTTTTGTAAAAGCCGAGAAGTGTGAATTTCATTTCACCTCTACCTCCTTTCTGGGGTACGTCATTGGGCAGGGGGAGATAAGGATGGACTCCTCCAAGGTCTCGGACGTGGCCGAGTGGCCCACACCCTCGTCCTGCAACAGTTCTTAGGGTTTGCAAATTTCTATCGTCGCTTCATCCGTAGTCAAATCGCAGCTCCCCTCACCGCTTTGACTTCCACTAAGAGGTCCTTCCGGTGGACAACCGAGGCAGACGCCGCCTTCCTGGCTCTAAAGAAACGTTTCGTGTCGGCGCCCATCCTCATACAACCAGACCCCTCCCTACAGTTCGTGGTTGAGGTCGACGCGTCTGACACCGGCGTGGGCGCCGTCCTCTCGCAGCGCTCCTCCGGCGATCACAAGCTGCACCCATGCGCCTTCTTCTCCCGCCGGTTTAGCCCACCTGAGAGGAATTATGATGTCGGGAACCGTGAGCTTCTAGCCGTCAAGTTGGTGCTAGAAGAGTGGCGACACTGGTTGGAGGGAGCGGAACAACCATTTATTGTTTGGACCGACCACCGCAATCTGTCCTACATTCAGTCTGCGAAAAGACTAAACTCCCGGCAAGCCAGATGGGCCCTATTCTTTGGCCGTTTCAGTTTTACCTTAACCTACCGCCCAGGCTCTCGAAATGTCAAGCCCGACGCTCCCTCCCGCCTTCACTCTCCCGAAGACCGGACCCCGAGCCCATTCTACCGCCCACTTGCCTTGTCGCGACCCTCACCTTGGAGGTCGAGTCTGCCGTTATTCAGGCCCAGGGAAATCAGCCTGACCCCGGTAATGGTCCTCCCAATTGCTTGTTTGTCCCGGATTCCGAACGCACAAGAGTTCTTTCTTGGGCCCACACCTCCAAACTATCCTGCTACCCAGGTGTGACCCGTACTCTGGACTTCGTTCGCCGTCAGTTCTGGTGGCCAACCATGAACGTGGATGTCCGTTCATTCATCGCGGCCTGTCCCACCTGCGCTCGCAACAAGACCTCCACCCAACCCCGCTCCGGCTTACTTCGGCCCCTCCCCATTCACAGTCGTCCGTGGTCCCACATCGCCCTGGACTTTGTCACCGGTCTCCCCCCTTCAGAAGGGAACACCACTATTCTCATGGTGATCGATCGCTTTTCTAAGTCCGCCCATTTTCTAGCCCTCCCAAAACTTCCCTCTGCCAGGGAGACCGGATCTCCTCGTGTCCCACGTCTTCCGTCGGCATGATATCCCGGTGGACGTCGTTTCGGACCGAGGCCTTCAGTTCACCTTCCAAGTCTGGCGCGCCTTCTGTGCTGCCTTGGGGGTCTCAGTCAGTCTCTCCTCTGGATACCATCCCCAGTCCAACGGCCAGTCGGAGAGGGCCAACCAGGAGATGGAGGCCGCCCTCTGCTGCATCATCGAGACCAACTCCGCAACTTGGAGTTCTCAACTTCCCTGGGTGGAGTACGAACACAACACCCTTGTGAACGCCTCCACAGGTCTCTTTCCTTTTATGTGCTCTCTGGGGTACCAGCCGCCCCTGTTTCCCTCCCTGGAGGCAGAGATCTCTGTTCCCTCGGTCCAGACCTACCTGCAACGATGTCAGCGCACATGGAAACGCGCTCGGGCTGCGCTTCTCCAGGCATCGTCTCGCTCCCAGCGGCAAGCTAATAAACATTGCCTTCCGGCCCCCCAGTACGTCCCGGGGCAGAAGGTTTGGCTTCGTGCCATGGACCTTCCCCACAAGGGTTCCACTCAAAAACTCTCCCCTCGTTTCATCGGCCCCTTCCCAATCGAATCCATTATCAATCCCTCTGCTGTCCGCCTCAAGCTCCCCACCTCCCTCCGTGTTCACCCCTCTTTCCACGTCTCCCAGCTTAAACCCGTCTCCTCCTGTCCTCTGTCGCCTCCCACTCCAGCCCGTTACCTCCCCGGATGATCGACAACCACCCTGTCTGGACGGTGCATCGTCTCCTTGACGTGCGTCGTCGCGGCCAGGGCTACCAGTATCTTGTCGATTGGGAGGGGTACGGGACAGACGAACGTTCATGGGTCCCTTGGAGCCACATCCTTGACCCTACCCTCATCAAAGACTTTCACCGTCAGCACCCTTCCCTTCCTATGCGTCCGCCTGGAGGTGTCCGTAGAGGGGGGGGAGGGGGATACTGTCACGTCACCCTCTGCCACAACCTAGTGGCGCCGGCTGCCATTCCTCCACGTGCCTTTGTTTACCTTCCTGTCACCAATCAACTACCTCGTGCACTCTGCTCTTCACGCCAGTCTGCAATCAACAATCAGCGCACCCTATTTCTTCCCTGTTCTCCTAGCAGCCGGCGCCAGTTCGTTGTCAACACTCTCTGAGTTCATTACCTCGTTCCCGCATATTATACAGTATACCTGCTGCCTTGTCCTCGCCTGCCCCTAACCTGTTCTTTCCCTGTGCTTAGTTCTACCCGGACCCGTCCCCGTTGCCTGCCTCCCGATCTCCTGACTGCCTTCCAGTGAACAACCCTCGCCTGCCTGACGTCCTACCTGCCTTCGCCCACTGTCTGCTCGCCGCCCGCCTGTTAACGAACCCTCGCCTGCCTGACCACCCGCCTGCCTTGCCCCTGCCTGTCACCTTCAATAAATCCCTTTTACCCTTCTCCTGTCTCCGCCTAGTAGTGTCCAGCATTTGGGGTTTCAAGTCCGTACCGTAACACTCCTGAAAACGACCCTCTAGCAAAGTCGAGGACCGACATCATTTCGACGCTTGACGGGACGTCAAAATGTTCTCTTTTATAAAAGAAATCGCAGTGAGTTCTTCACAATTTCTGCACTAGAAGGTCACATCATGTGCTGCTTTTTGTTTACAAAGCCATATTACATTGACTAGCCAACTACCTCACATCTCTATAGCCTATATGGGAGATCTGGATTTTACCTCGCGCTCAGGACTGCATTATGTTTGAAGTCTAAAACCGACCTGCAAAATACTGCTTTCAATTCAATGCCGGTAAAGCATGGAATGATGTACAGGAAGTGCTGAGGATGGACACCCTGGTACCCAATGAAAATCAGACCTTGGTCTCAATGTGTTTCCCTTGTGAAATAAAGGTTTAAATGACGAACATAATACGTTCATATTGCTTATGTTTCTAAACACCAAACAAGTTAAAAGTGATGTTCTGATCTTTTTTAGAACAAAGCTAAAATATGTTTGACAATAGTGAGCAAAACATCTTGAGATCTGGTACAAAATATTTTTGATAGATTCAGGTTCTCCTAAAATAAATAGCAAGCAGTCTGTTTCTCTGTTAGGGTGAGGTAACAGGCGGACCCAAACGCAGCACCCAAACACTTCAATAGTTTATAGCCAACAGGGGTTCATTGAAACAAGAACTGAGGGTGGGGGACGACGACATGTTGAGGCTTCTTCTGGGTTGGTGTGAACCAAAGGCTAATCCGGAGATGGAGAAGGGGAATCGGGCTGGAGATCCAGGGTGTGGCAGGCAACAAGGCAATCGAGGCAGGCAGGGTACTGAGCTGGTTGGCAATCTGAATCACAGAAAAGAGAACAGGTAAGCATGAGTAAAAAAAACACAGGAAAACCACAGGCAGCATAGATGCCAGCGGACGTTACAACTGTTAGTGACGGTACAATCTGACGATGCTGAAGAGGAAAGCCAGGTATGATATAGTGCAGAGATGATTAGATGATTTGGTTCAGGTGTGCCTACCAGGAGCTCAGGATCAGAAGATAAGTGAATTTGATGGGTGTAATGGGGGCCGGGCCAAGTGAGAGTGGGAAATACTATTACAAAAGAGCCAGACAGTGTGTGACACCATTAAGGTGACTACCCCATAACAGGTTTATGAGTGTGGTTCTCTGACACAAAACCTAAACCTCAACAGGTGGCTTTACTACATTCTCTACCCAAAAAGGACAGCAAACAAGCCTCATACATACAGACTCTTGTCTCTTAAATACATGCAGGTGGTGATAGAGAGACATAGAGGCAGTTGAAGAAAATTATGAACAATCTGGCAGACTAGCAAACACACCTCCGAATGCGCACACATTCACACATACACACAACCACTGACAGTTGTGGCATGGATGGAAGTGAACACTGAAAAAGATGGAACATAATATAGAGCAAAGAAGATGGTATAACAGTCATCTTTTTTCCTGCTTGTCACACTGAATTGAGATGTTGCATAGCGAACCTGTGTATGTGTGTGTGTGTGTGTGTACTTGCAGTTATTGTACTTTATTACACAGCTTTGTTGAATACTCAGTCTGAATACTACAGACTGACTATGGTCACAGTTCTACAACCGTAGATTCAAATGCACTATTTATATTAGCAGAAGCAATACATTCATCCTGCCATGGTTTATTTGGCATTAATGACTCACTGTACATTAACACTTACTTACTACAGGTAATGGAGGTTATGAGGGACGGAGGTGGGAGAATGATGTCAGTAACTTTTCGTGATCCAAAAAAACAAACGTCAGCCATTGCAAAACCTTTATCAGGCCTACAAGACATGTTTGGTATACATTTGTATTAATGTATTAAATGTATTTACATGCTCTGTTGTCAAAGTCACTGCATGGGTTGAGAAGTGGTTTGAGGGTTATCTTGAGATTTCGAAAAAGCCTGCTGTTATACATATTTCATACATATATGTTTGCCATAAAAAATAACCCTCCCCCCACCTATCTTATAACACAATAAAGAACTGTAGTTGACTTGCATCATTGTCATCATACACACTTTCTAGATAACATTAGCAAGCTTTGTATGTATTATCTTACGAGTTAATAGGCAAAGTAGCACATCACACATTTTATATCATTATTATTCATATCTGTTAACCGCCTAGGGTCACAGGCGCAACATAAAATGATTAACCTCCACCTCAGCAAGAAATAGAATGCACGCAGAGTAAATTGATATGATACATGTATTCATCTTACAAAATAACTCACTTAACTAAGACAGGACTGCTGAAAAGGAGCTGCAACTAGCCGAGTGATACCATTCGATCTCACCAGTTCACATTCTGTTTCTCTCTGCAGATCAGTATACCCTCGAGGCCAGACTGATATTCTTTACGAAACACACACGTGAATATCTGGATGGTCTTACGAGGCTAGCAAATGGTCTCCTTGCAGGAGCCTTCCAATACCAGCTGCCCCCTTGCAAAGCAACCGACTTAACAACACACAACCGATAACCAATTAACTCATTAAGCCACGCAGAAACAAACAGATGGAGAAACAAAGACAGGACAGAGTGAAGTGTTACAAAATGCAAAATACACAAACACACATATAACTGAAACATCGTAACATATTCATTATAATGTCTTACACAGTCCTATATTAAAACATTGTTATATCTTTACGGTCTTAATATAATCACATTCTCTCCATCTCCACTACTTACCACAACTGTACAATTTCAGGGCATCACCACTGGGCTAAGGTAGAGAGACATACTGATTACATGCAACAAACCAAAAAAGACAGAGGGGAATGTTACAGTGAAGAGCATGGTGGGTTGCTATTGTATTGCAGTATTGCAGACAATACCATGAGGTTTTAATGTGGTCTCAGAAAGGTCCCATTTCAAGGTTGCACCCTTGTACCTGTGCCATGTGAACACACAAACAACTACTGTGCAATCATTGTCCACATTACTGCTATAATCTAACATCCTACTAAAATAACATCATTATTTTAACCTTTACGCAACCAGGGAAGCTCTCAAATGATTCATTTCAGCAGCACCCTGCTCATTAACCTAACCAGCGTGTCTCTGGAGGTGGGCGAGGAGCAGGACAGCAGGAGGATGCTCATGACCACACTTCCCTCTCAGTCACATGAACGCTACGACAATAGAACAGAACAGAATCAAATGGAATAGAATGAGAGCGAACTTAATACAAGAGAACAATAGGGTACAATGTAATATAATACAAGTAAAATATAATACAAAGGAATACAATATAATACATGAATATAATATAATTGAACAGAGCAGAATACAATTAATACAACAGAATGTTCCTAACACAATATGACTAAACAGAATAAATAAATAACTATTTTATTATTGTTTCAAGTGGCTCTGCACGTGTAGTGTTTGTGTGTGTGTGTCTGTGTTTGGTGTGTGTGTGTGTGTGTGTGTGTGTGTGTGTGTGTACACACAGAAAGCAGATAGCTTTGCAATCACACTGATATTTCCCGCTATGTATTGTTTGTATGGTACAGCTGGCCATTAGTAACGATTGAGGCATGCGAGAGACTATGAAATGGTATCTTACATAGGCTGTAAAAGCACCCTGAAAATGATGTTTTCAAAATATACCATTATTCAGTATTGATCCTATGGTGGCTAACCATTAGCCTGGCATCGCCAGTCGAATTGCAAACTGCAATTAGTCTGGGACTTCTCCATTCATTTTCGATTTCCAAAGGGCGTCACCAACGGACACAGACCAAAATGCCTCTGGACTCAATTGGATAGGCCTTCAACCAATCATAGCAACGAAATGAGTGATGTATAACTGAGCGACAAAAAAAAACATATTTCTTCTCAATAAAAGCTTTAAGTGCTGTCGTTTGTTCTTCTTTTAGTGAAAATATACCATACAGTTTGTTTAATACTGTCTCGATAGCGTGGTTAACAGACCGTTCTTTATCAGCGGCAGCCATCTTTGTTGCTGTTGAAAATGCCTTTGCGGCACTCCTCTGCACCGTCATCGTATTTATCCCACCTCATATTTGATAAATGGTTGTGATTAGTTGGTCTATCTCGTACCGGACAGAAATCTTTTTGCATGGGAGTGGAGCCAGACCTTATCTGCAGAGCAAATGAAACATGAGCTTGTGAGATTCGTCTGGTTCCCAGGCTAGCTAACCATGACATTTGATGGAAAACATGGAAGCCTACTCTGTACATGTAGCACAAAATATGGCATATAGCTTTCATTACTAATATGCGTTACACCAGACACTTTGAAAAAAAAGTATTACTGTTTTGCTTTCTTTATACCATAAAACTGTACCATAAAAACCGTATTGTATGTAAAATTCTTCAGAACTAAGGAAAGCCGGAGGGCGAAAAGTTTGAAATTATCATAACTTATTCTGACAAATTATTTAATTTTGGCCACTCCAAATTCAGACATGCAGTAAAGAAAAAACTTTCAATTTGTAAATCAAAGTCAGTGGCGGGAACGTAATTGGCTTATTTTCTCTCATGAGATGGGAGACATCTGTTTTAATCATGGGCAAACAGTTCCCCCGATGTAATTAATGAAATTGCATGAAGTTGTAATTTGCCAATCCTAAATGTCACATTAGGTCTGATTGTGAAAATATTTGGTAGAAGAGAAAGAGAAACAGAAGAGAAAAAGGGAAAACCTATTAACATATACAGAATGTATGGCAAAAAGTGACCTTAACCAACACCTCCATCTATTATTTCCTTCTTCTCTCAATAACAGAAACGTTAAACAGGCTGTTTAACATGAAATTTGTTGAAAGAAATACTCAAACAAACTTTGGTGGACCTCCTGAGAGAAAACATTGACTTGGGGGGGGGGGGGGGGGGGACATCTGCATTAGGGTGGTGCCATCTGGGGTGGTGCCATCCGTCTGAGAAATGACAACCCCAATGGATTCCTTTGAACTTAATTAAATGTCTAGTAGGTCTACAATCCAGCGACATTCGTGTTGTTCTTAATAAAACATATCCGCTGAAAGTAGAAAAGCACACAAGTGATGAAAAGAAAGAAAAACAGACAGAGAGAGAGAGAGAGAGAGAGAGAAGCTCAGAAGAAAAGGTGAGGGAAATTAATTGCTTTGCTAAATCCTCATGCAACAACCGAAGCCATTGCAAGCACCACAAAAGGTAATTACCGGTAATCAATTTGAATCAGTTTTACCCTTCCCCGGGAAACCAATTAGGCAATTTAATTCGGCTTTTTTGAGACTAGGACGTCCAATTCGCATCCTGCAGAGACGGACAAGTGAAAACACTGGGAGGTGCCGACAAACAATCACATATTGATCTGCCAGCAAAACACAGCGAAAAATGAACAGCAACAGGGGAAGTCTCAAAGAAAGACAAGAGAGCGAAGAGAGAGTGAGGAAAAGGAAAATGAGATAACAAACCATAGGAGGAAGCTAATGTAATGAATGTTCACACAGATTCACACACCAGGGGATTCGGGTTAGTCCCACTGTGTTTACTTAGAGCAGAGCAGAACGTCTACACCGTTATCGTAGGAGCTAGAGAGGATTTCAGATGAAAGAGAATGTACCTTTTAAACACACTTCTGAATTGATTTCCCACCCTAGCTCTTTTAATTTGTACAAAAACGTCTCCTTGTCATATCGTGATTATATGGGTTACCCGTCAGGTAAAGCACCGTTGCTGAACCACTAGAGGGCAGTGTCAGACAGCCTATTGTCTTGTAGCTGACGCCTCCCTCCCATATCAAAACATACCAACCACAGTCGTTCAAAGAATGAATTTAAAGTCAAATATCTTTCTTTGGTTCCTGTCACATGTCCTTGATAAATCGGTCTGGTCTATCAGGAAGCGAAGAGAGCCACGGATGAAAAGGAGGGATGCTTGGGAATCAGTTGCTGCAGCATCCCTTAGCATACTGGATTAGCATCACACACACACACAAACACACACACACTTGCATGCACACAGGCACACGCACATGCACGTGCAAACACACACACACTTGCACAAGCACACAAACACACAAGCTCATGCTTTCATGGACAAGGACGTATGCATGCACCCCAGCACACACCCACTCACACACACAAACCTACAAATATACTGACAATCATACATATGTAGGCACAACGACAAACACGCAAACCGAACAAACATACACACACACACACACACACACATCCATACAAACAAACTCAACGACATTTCATAACTATACACTTAGACACACACACATACATAGACACACACTGGGGACCCATTCACTTCGTTTCCACGCTCCAGTGAGCCCGCTGTAGCAGTACACCATGTCAACACATTCCATAATGCTACACACACACACACACACACACACACACACACACACACACACACACACACACACACACACGCAGCATCTGCCTAATCAACAGTGTCACCAGACATTTCCTGTAGATTGCTTCTTCACTTTGCATGGAGGAAGATGTCAGTCAGCTGGGGTCTGCCATCGTAGTGAGGGAAAATAAAAGAAACCCACTACAACAACAACAACAACAACAACAACAACAACAACAGCAACACAACGTTTCCTATCGGGCTACAGATGTGGCTGACTCTCCTTGCCAAAGTGATATTCAACCCTTCATTGTCCCATCTGGCTGTGTATGTGTGTGCTTCTGTGTGCTTGCATATGTGTGTGTATGTGTGTGTGTGTGTGTGTGTGTGTGTGTATCCATGTGGGTCCGACACGTGTTTGTGAGGAAAATGTAATGTCAACTGGGTTGTCACGGTAATGGGAAAACATTTGTGATTGTGAGTGACGGGAGTTCTGGGCGACTGGCCTCACGCACGCAAGGGGGTGCATGCCCACCCACACACACACGCACATGCACCCACCCACACACACACGCACATGCACCCCCCCACACACACCCACATGACGCCTTACACACGTGCACTCATACTGAGGCATGCAGGAGTGTGAAGATACACACACACACGCACGCCATTTATTTGACACACAGACACATAAACCTAATACAGACACTGTGCAAGGAAATTAGTCAAATGGTGTGAGCTGTTAAAAAAGGACTTTGACATTGAACAGTTCACCAATTCAAGTTAGCTGTTTGAAAATAAAAACATAAACAAACCCCTCTCTCTCTCTGTCTTTCTCCCTCTCTCCATCTTTATTTTTCTCTCTCTCGCTCTCTCTCTTTCTCATATTTTCTCTCTATGTCTCTTGACCTCACTAGGCCAATTAAGCCCAGACAATGCAGTGTGCAGGTTATTGTGCGATTGATTCATGGCTGATTAACTGAATGGGTCCTGATGATGAGATGGCTTGGCAACGGCCTCTCTCTGTTTCCCTGACAGACTGGCTCTCCTCGCAATGACGCTGCATTGGAGAACAAAGCGATAATGTGTAATGTGACAAAATATCTGTGTGACAATATATGTTTATATGGTTGTATGTGTATGTGTGTGTTTCTGTGTGCTCTGTGTGTAAGAGAGTGTTTCCATGGTTGTGTGCGTGCATATGGATGTATATTTCTATGGTTATATATGTATGTCCGAATGTGTGTGTGTGTGTGTGCGTTTATGATACTATGGTTGTGTCTATGTGTTACTATGTTATGTGTGTGTATGTATTTATATATGTCAATTTCTACGGTTATGTATGTATGTCCACATGTGTGTGTCTGTGTGTGTGTGTGTGTTGGTGTGTGTTGGTTACTATGGTTATGCATGACTATATATTTATATATGTCCGTTTATATGGTTATCTATGCATGTCAGAATGTGTGTGTGTGTGTGTGTGTGTGTGTGTGTGTGTGTGTGTGTTACCATGTGCTCTCTTTACTGTAGTACAGTGGGAGGCACATAAGGTGGTTCCAGTGTTCCTGTGTCTGTGGTTGTTTCCCTTTGTTGCCTGTGTAGATGCACCTATGTGCAATCCACACCCCCACTGTCCTCCGTTTATAGCAACACTCTAATAACAGTAGGCTGTGACAGATACACCACAAACAGAGAGGCTGGAGAGTTGTAAATGCTGTGTCTGTATCCTTCCTATTGTTAACTTTAAGTCTATCTTGTGCTGCGCTGTTAAAGGTTATGACCGCACTAATGTCGGTTAGTAAAGTAAATCAAGAAAATCTCATGATTAGCTACAGCCTAATGAAAATTACCATGGCGATTTTGATTTGGGTGCTAGCTTGATCCCAATTATCATTCAGAAAATATGAATTATGAATTTTAAGTAGTGAGACACAAAGCTTCTTATACAGTGTGCTTAGATGTTCAAGATAAAAACTACAACATTGGGGTTGTATTAGCAAACAACACTTTCTTTTCCAGTTATTACTTTCTTCTTTATTTTAGTGGTACGGTGGCAGCAAATATAGTTAGGAGTTACTGTCTGCCTGAGTTACTCTCCCCTCCTAGGAGGAATATCTCCCTCATTCCCTCTTCTGTCATCTTCTGTTTACGCCGTGATGCATCTTATCGCTTGACTGCCGCTATTTTCCAAAGCCAAAAATCTTCACCTTCTCCCATAACACACAACAGCACTCACGCACGCACACACACATACGCATATGCACGACCACACAAAAACATACAGCCTTCTCTTACCCCAGCTCCCCCTGCTCTCGTGCCGGGGCAGATTGAGCTGCTGTGTCAAGGTTCAGGTCATAGGTAAATTGCCTGGCCGCAGTGGCGGAGGCCATCCTTGGGAAAGTGGTGGTCTGTCTGTGCTCGGGTTGTCTTCCCACTTTATGGTTCCTGACATTTAGTTAGGTGATGGACCCCAGACTCCCTTCCCCCTTCAGTTGTGTGGGTACGATGTGTATGAAGACAATGGTGCCGATGTGTGTGTATTTGTGTGTGTTTGTGTTTGTGTGTTTGATAGTGTGTGCCTGTATTTAATTGTGTGTTAAATGCATTTAGATGTATTATCCATTATAAGCATTACTTAACAAATATCTTAATATACATTTTATTTTGTTTCTTTTATATTGCATTACTTTAAAAAAATATATACGTAAAATTGTGTGTGTGTGTGTGTGTGTGTGTGTGTGTGTGTGTGTGTGTGTGTGTGTGTGTGTGTGTGTGTGTGTGTGTGCACGCACGCACATGTCTGTATTTGAGGTTAATGTATATATATATTTTTTTACTTTTACATTTTTGATGTAGGCCTAAATAAGTGTGTGTGTGTGGGTGTGTGTGTGTACATGCCTGTGCGTATCTGTGCATGCTGTAGTGCTATCCACTTTCCATTATGTCCTCTATTATTTTAATCTGGTCCTTAGTCTCCTCCTACTCCTCCTCCCTGGCTGACCTCCTCCTCTCTCCTTCATTGATGGCCACAGCTAATAAGGTTTAATTACAGGCTCATTAAAAGAGTCTTCAGAGAGAGGAAAGGTCTTGGGACGCAGGCGGAGGGAAGAGCAGCGGCGAGGGCATTGCTGTCGCCAGCAATTCCTTTCGTTAAAAAACATACACACACACACACACACACACACACACACACACACACACACTCACACATACGCAGACACAAACATGCATATTCATGAATATGTACACACCATTAAAACAAATGTCAACACAGACATTGAGTTGTCTGCACGCTTACACACACACACACACACTCGTACACAAACACACACACATGCATACTTTTTAATACATAACGTTTGTTTCTTTGTAATTGTAATGTTACAGCATGAAACCGTGACATCTTCTTCACATCTTACAAAAATTATCATTGAATTTATTGTTTTTTTTATGTCTGCTAAAATAGGCTATATTTAAAGGTAGGCTATGTTGTAATAATTAGTATAATGAATAATGTAAGAACTGGCTAATTTCCAAAGCCATAGCCAATATCCTTTGCTTTAACTTAAAACATTGGCAACAGTCGTGGTCAACTCCACAACATCTCATATACAAAATGTAAAACATTTTAGAGTAAATCGAGGTAATGACACCAGAGATATGTATGATGTCTCAGAATATATCTATAATTCACGTGTTGCGCCTTAATAGCCCTGATTGCGTACGACAATCAGGCGATTCCTGCTACAAGTGTGTTGCAAGCACTTGTAGCATGAAGCAAAATCTTTACCTCTGATTTAGAAGCCACTTACGATGCATTAGCCTAGCGGTAATTACTAGAAACTCAATTAGAAGAAACCACTGAAGACCTAGACCAAACTGGAGGGCTTAAGCTGCAACGCTGGTAAATGGATTAAGAGTTAATTTAGTGAGTCAGAGGCTAAAACAGCCATCACCAATGTTTTAAGTTGTAGAAAGGTAACCCTGAGTGCTTTGAGCACATTCCCCCGGCTGAGCGATTTTGTGGTTGGTTCTCGGACGCATTTTCCATCAGTTTGTTGTGTTAAACTCTGTTTTAAGCAGAGGAGGTTCAACTGTCTGCACCCCTCATGCTCACATTGAAACCTGCAAGAATGCTCGTCTACATTCCCCCCCTTTGTGCGTGTGTGTATGTGTGTGTGTGTGTGTGTGTGTGTGTGTGTGTGTGTGTAGGACCATCAATTATCATTGTGTTGTGTCTGCAAGTGTTTCCTTCTTTGTTTCTCACCATATGTTTGTGTGCATCTGTGAGTGTGTTAAAAAACAACGTGACTTGTGTATGTATGCAGCACTAGAAGAATAGCTGTTTTGTTGACATTGTTGTGTCGTGTTGTGTGTCAGGTTGCTCTCAGTTCAACATGGTCTCATTCATGTTCATCCATATGTTAGTACCTAGAGGCGTATGTGTGCAACTGTGCGTAGGTTAGACAAGCTGAAATAAATATCTTTATAACAGTCAACAGTTTGTGTGTTTGGGTGGATGCATTCGCATGAATGTGTGCATGTGTGTGTGTGTGTGTGTGTGTGTGTGCTTGTGTGTTTGCATGCATGTGTGCATGTATGTCTGCATTGGGCGTGTGAATGTGTATATCCTGTGTGTGTGTGCTTGCTTGCATGTGTGTGTGTGTGTGCAGATGTCTGCATGGTGCCTGTGTGTGTGTTTGTGTGTGTGGGACACCTGTGCATGCTGAGCTCCTACTGGGCCCCTACTGTACAGCCTGCTGCTGTGTGTGATCGAATGATTCCATCCTTTCTCTACGCAGCCTACCACAGAGGGGAGGGAACAGCGAGCAGATGGACTGTACCTTAGGAGAGAGGTGTGGGTGGTCCATTCTGCTCCTCTCCTTTCCGTGGATGCGTGCCCATTGGCGTGCGTTTGTGTGCTGGCATGTGTGTGCCTGTGAGTATTAAGTCTAGTGTTTTCTCTTTGTGAGTGTGTATGTGTGTGCGTGTATTTATGCCTGCGTGCGTGTCCTTTGCATAGGTACTTTTAGATGAAATTGGTTTTAGCCTTGATGTGAGCATAATGAGGCAGCATGTAATGTGTGTGTGTGTGTTTGTATGGGTATTTATGTATATGTGCAGGTGTACATGCATTAGTGGAGTTTGATGTGTGTGTGTGTGTGTGTGTGTGTGTGTGTGTGTGTGTGTGTGTGTGTTGTAAACTGTAGTAAACTGTAACATTGTTTTGAGGGCCAGATAGTGGTAGAGCAGAGTTCACTTCCCTAATGTTTCTGACATCACAAACACACATACACACACACACACACACACACACACACACACACACACACACACACACACACACACACACACACACACAGAGACAGAGACAAACAGAGAGACAGAGATAGAGACAGAAAGAGAGACCGAGAGAGAGACAGAGAGAGAGAGCTAAGACATTTTCTGATGCAAATCTATTTCATGTAAGAACCTATTCAACGTATCCTCATACAACGGTTCGTATGATATCTTACGAAAAGTTATGCAAATGTTTTCGTATGATTCCTACACATTTCCAGCAGCACGAGTGATCAGTGCGCATGCGCACCAAAAGGATGCCGGACATGGCTTTTATTCTCAGTGGAATATGCAATATTTTGATATAGATTCAGCATTCAAATGGGTTTTGATAACATTTATAGCAAGTAATCTGCATTGTTTTGTCATAATCTTCGTTCAGTGATTGTATGTGACGTTTAGTTTGTTAGTTATTACGAATATTCTTTCAGGTCTTGCCAGACATTTTTTGGAATACGTTTTCTATCGTTGTATTCTAAAAAAACAAACATGGCTGACATTAATTTTATTCTCAGTGGAAAATGCAATATTATGCTTGTTTCGGCATTAAAATGCATTTTGATAACATTTCTCGCGAGAAATGTGTCTTTTGTCATAATCTTCGTTCAGTGATTGTATATGATGTTTAGTTAGTTAGTTAAACTGCTCGTGGCGTTTTTCATGCTCATTTGGGGTTTTGAGGGAATATAATCGGGCTAGGCTAGATTCTGTTTAAGAAATTGCTAGAAATGTTATCAAAACACATTTTAATGTCAAAACAAGCGTAATATTGCATGTTACCAATGTTTTCTGGTTCTGCACTCCTTGAGGCAAGCACACTGATCATTCGTATTGATGGACATTCGGAATCTTATGAAAGATTGTGCATAACTTTTCGTAAGATATCATACGAACGTCGTATGAGACCAGCCTGACCTATTGGACACTATATGGAGTGACCTATATTTTATTGTGGAACTGAATATATTCTTGAAGGCAATTTCCAAAGTGAGTTTACGCTTAGATGGAAGCAATACAAAACTATATTTTAATCATTACAAAAAAACATGTTTCAAATGAGAGGTTTATCAATTAAAACAACATGATCACAATGGAGTGAGATTACCTCAGTTCTTTATGAGTGACTATTAAACAACAACCAAGTGGATGGCATGGGACCAAGTTTATTTTTAGAATTCTTTATTTATTAAATTAAATGAAAGAAATTATGAAACACAAGTTGGACCACAATCAACATTGCAATATTTATTTTTAATTGACTGGTATCTGCAACTCATTGCATTTCAGGATTTTGGTTTAGATAAATTTCACGAGTTTTTCACGTTTAATTTCCAGAGAGGTTTAGTGTAATGATAATGTAGCGAGGTCAAGGCGCATCAATGCACTATGGAAGTGGATTTGGAACCAAGCCATGGTGCTCAGGGTCCAGCCTGTTCTCCAACCTAAACGACAGAATGGGTTGTTTGCATGGGTCGTCCAAAAGGACATACAATATTCAATTTAGGCGATCTAGCCATGCAGGAAGCGATTCACAAAGCATCATCAAATGCGCCATTGAAACACACTGGAAATAAAATGCATTGCAATAAATGCATCTAAAGTCATTGGAAAGAGATAGGAACTTGGCCATTAGACCTATCAACCAGGGGGTGCCGTGGGATCGCTCTGTGAAAATCTTGAGTCTCTGCAAAAAGGGGCCCTCGTGCAGCGGCTTAACCATAACCCTAAGCCACGGATCCCCCCCCCCCCTCCCCCCCGGGTCAGAGAGGGCCAAGGTTCGGTGTGGGGGTCCTAGTCAAGCCCTGGAACAAGGTTGTCAAGACTCAGGGCAGTACGATCTTCCTATCTCAAAACTGCCTTTTACACCACGTTCTGATCAACTTGGTCTCATGGGTCATACTGCTGAGAGGGTCTGTCAAAAAAACTGCCTGTTTGGGCAAACGTTTCTCAAGCACTAGAAATCCAAATCTCGGACCCAGGGCAACATGTGAATTGATTTTGGCATCTCTAACCGCCAGTTTCATGTTCTCCATTTCCTGTGGGATGGAGATAGAAACTTGTGCCTTAAGTTATGTTAAGACAGCTGGCCCGTGGAAAAATTTTTCATATATGGGGTCAAAAGGTCAAAAGGGGCCCACGCCACGTCCCTTATGAGACACAAAGAATTCTGTGCATTTTGCTCATAACTTATTTTTTTTTAATGAGATAAAGGTCCGATTCTCAGATATGCATGTTGGAGCGGTGGGATGTCGGCCTAGGAAGTATTTTAGCTAAAAATCTCAGCAGTGGGATGAGAGGTCACGAGATGGAGCATTTTCTGAGGCTTTTTGAGTTACTTTCTGTAGGGTTAGAGCCCTTAAATGTATTATCTCACTTGTCCTTGAGGCCCTCTTTCATATAAAAGAGACCCCAGGTCTCTTCCTCAATCCCAAGTGACCTTGACCCGTAGGTCACCCACTAATTACATAACTTCCTGTAGGGCTAGATGTATAGTATATTGTCTACTATTTTAGTAAACCTTAATGCCCTGATTCATATAAATATATCTTACTCCCAAGTCATTCTGCGCCCCCACGAATGGTGTGTTTGCATCACTACCTGTAGGTCTACCCCCATATTGATAATTTTAGTAGTCTTTGGAAAATCTGTTTCGTCTTCCTTTTACTTTCTTGATACATTAACACTTCTACAAACTTTAAAGCAGGATGTATTTGTCATGATTATCTTGCACAACAAAATGTCTATATAAAATTAACCTTTGGAATGGATTTTTCGGCGGAAGCAAAGCGGACATAAACTTCCAGTTTGCCCCACAAAAACACGTTGGCCTAGACTGTTCCTAAGAATAATAAAAATGTAATCCGTGGGTCACTCAAAAATCTACGTTTTTATTGAATGAAAATAATCTAACAGCAGCATTTATTTAACTGATTATCATGTTAAACTAAATGTGTTCATAAAATGAACCTTTCGAATGGATTTTTTGGAGGAAGCAAAGCGGACATAAACTTCCGTTGTGTCCCACAAAAACACGTAGTCCTAGTCTGTCTCAAAAAAGAATAAATGTCATCCATGGGTCACTCGAAAATCTAAGTTTTTATTGAAAGAACATCATCAGTAACATAAAATAACCCATAGCATAGCAACTTAGATGACGTTACACAACGCAAAGACAATGATTCAAACAACATGCAAGCTGCGTGGTTTCAGGGATATGAATCACCACGGCGATGATATACATTTTTGCATTAACTAACAAACTAAACATCATATACAGATTACGAAAATAAAATGCATATTTATCGCTAGAAATGTTATCAAGGCGCATTTTAATGCCAAATCTATCTTAAAATGTTGCATTTTCCACTGAGAATATAACGAATGTCATCCATTTTGTTTCGGCAGAAAGAACCTTGATATACGTGATGTATTTCTGTTTCTTTGAACAGTCAATAGGGGGTGCTGTACCAGCAAATGTTCATGGGTCGTTTTGGACGACCTAAACAAACAACATATTCTGTCGTTTAGGTTGGAGATCACGTTGCAGGGTCTGCTCATCTCCAGTGAGTGTTGAGAGGAATATTGAGATTATGATGAGAGGATTTAGCCGAGCTAATTAAGAGCAATTTTTTAATGCCATCCTAATCATGCAAGTGGTTATGTCATTTGACGTAAAACTTGGGTGTAAAACTTTGCTTGTTGTTGAGTACTTAAAAAGCCTGTGCTGTCCTGAAAAGGAACAAAAAAGCAAGCGGTTGAAGCATGAAAATTAAACAACTCAATGCATCCTATAAAAGAAATATACACATTTTAAAGAAAGGAAACAGTTTCATCAACAGAGTCCAAACTATGTGGGGAAACTGGGGATGTAGCAACTTGTAGTTATCTGTTTGGATTTCTACTCCTCGTTGTTGCTGATTTTGAGACAACTGCACATATAAACAGGACACTTTTTGTACACATTTTCTTCAGTAATTCAGAGATGGCTCACCTACCAATTCCCCAATCACAAAATATAGACCCAATCACTAGAGGGACACGCCACACAGCTGGCAAGAACCAACCCATCAGCTAGGAGACGTAATTAACATCCAAACGCTTCCTCCAACGGTTAACGTTATCCTTACAGCTCTGCCTGATGGCTGTATGGTCCCTAAGCACAAACTATGAGCACAAGCACAACCAGCCATTCCCGACCAAAGAATGAGTACATGCAGTAAATTCCTTCTTTTCGCACTCAACAACCTTATTCGGCTATGTGTCCCCTCCCAGGCTGACCAGAGGGCATGACGATCACCTGAAGGGCAGGAATACAACAGAACCTCTGTACTGTCAGGTTTTGTATCTGTTTTTATTTGTCTTCCTGTTTGTTTTAATGATTGGGCCTGAGGCATATGCATGTTTATCCACCCCTGGCGCTCACATACAATTGCCAGAAGAAATCCACTGTGGCATGGGGGAGCGAGGAACACAATGCAAAAGCTCCCTTTTAGGAAGCAGAGATAACTTGAGAACTCAGCGGTCCACCAAAGGTAGAAGGTTGTATGGTCGAAGATTTAGAGCCAATGCTGGAAGATATTGCTGGCTGCCTTTGTCCGAGTGAACAATGTAGCAGTATGATTAGATACTAATGTCATTAATGTCATTAATTATCATCTTGCTCAAGGATGCCTACAGGTAGACAGTGGACCTTGGGGTTCAAACGAAGAACCTTTCATCTGGGAGTCGAAAACCCTACAAGTTGTGCTAGTGTAGCCTCAAGTTCCATTCCTACCATTAACGGGGGAAATCCCTTCTATAGTGATGGCACATTTTCTCCCGTTAGTTCTTGTTGCAATACTTCATCGAATGATACAATCATGAGGTATCTCAACTGGAGATAACATAATGCTGCAGTAAAGCCCGGCCCAAGACATATCTGGAATTAAAATGAACTAGCTCGCTGCCTGTAGCATCAGAACTATCTTCGGAGCCCAGCAACAAAGACAAATTTTGCAAATAATTCTAGCTTTTGTACAGACCTTTTTATTTGTTTTTACTCAAAAAGCAATTTCAGCAACAGATATCATTTTACAGGGACAATGCTTTTAAATCTTTGGCAGTTCCTTAAAAGCCAGATTTCACATTTAAGGAATTGCTTGCAGTGTAGTCGTTCTTTAAACAAGTTATTGGTCCATTCATGTATTTTCTTTTAGGGGAAAATGGTGTAACTAGTGAAACTGGGGAGCTATGTTACTTTGCCTGTGTCGTGGTTGTCAGCACAACAGTAAGAAATCATATTGCAAAGGCCTATTGCAATATAATTAGTAAAAAAAGATTACATTTACAACATCTCAGACCCTTGTAAGAAAATGTATTAAACAAATACAAATTAATGGAGAGCTCAAAGGTCATATAGTGCCACGTGTCTCCCCTGTACTAGTTAGCCTATAAATAATTGCAAATATTTTTGCTGTATGTTGTATTTAATGTATTTTTAATTTGCATTAAGCTATTCGAGATCATTTCTGACTAACCTAGATATGCTGTGCAAGGTAGTTTCAACCCTCATTTTCAAACAAGCCGAAAAAGATACACTCCAAAATTAGCATCAGAGATCTGGCTAGTTATGTTTGCTAATGTGCGACATTTACAAAACAAACGAACGCTGTAGAAACTATGGCGACAGCACTGCATGCTTTCCCATTTACGTGATGGTCTACTGCTTGCTGTGCTTGATATTTGGAACAGCCGTTAGCTGCTTGCAAATATAATTTGCTATGTGTGTTCAAGTAGTCAATGCAAACCCCTCCCTCGCTAACACAGACTATAGCGTTGATGGAAGCTATCATCAAATTGGTTGCTATGTTTCTCTGAAAACGGTGCACCTTTTTGCTACAAGCGCTCATTCACACACACACACACACACACACACACACACACACACACACACACACACACACACACACACACACACACACACACACACACACACACATACACACACACACTGTGAGCTGAAAATGCTCTAGATCAAATGGAAAATTTGATTTAGTTCACGTTTTGAAACCATTAGACGAACTGCTAGTGTTTCAAGATTCCAGAGAGTTCTGGAACCTTCCTCTAGGTCCACACGCAGGGATTTCCCCTTCTGTGGGACGAAGGCCTAGTAGCTGGTATCTTTATAAAGGTCATACGTGACTGTTAATGAGTGTATGCGCTACGCTGTCTCTGGAGCTTGCTAATTGAGCTAGTGCCAGCCCCTCCGCTGTGCGCTGCAGCTTTAGGGAGGATCGGCTGACAAAGCGAGTCTGTCTCTCTTACTCTGGTGAGTGGCGTTTCAAGCCCTGACAATGGTGCTAAACCAGGATTATGATGGACGCCCCACCAGACAGACACATCCAAGCCCATCGCCACCCCCACCCTGGTTGCAACTGCTCATACAAAGGGGGAATTAGCATATTCCCTGGCACAAATATCACTCCCTTAATTGCAGCTGTTTCAGCCCACCCTTCTCTCTCTCTCTCTCTCTCTCTCTCTCTCTCTCTCTCTCTCTCTCTCTCTCTCTCTCGTCTGTCTTTGTTTTTCTTTTCCCTGTTTTTCTCTCCTCATCACCGCTCATTGTTTTCTCCACGCCCACTTGTTCCATCGTTCTGTCTTGATCATGCAGCCATTGTCTGGTTTGAGCGGCGGTGCTGGTGTAAATGGTGTGTGTGTGTGTTTGGCATGCAACTCTGTAGGAATGAGGATGTCAGTCTCCGGTAATGCTCATGTCATCAGCACTCTGGGTGCTGCTGGGCAGAACTGCAATGTCGTGCCGATGCGATGTAGGTCTACATATCTGTGGACTTGATGTCCTCCTATATGTGTGTGCTTGTGTTTTCATATTCTCCCAATCCATTCCATTCAATTTTTCCTGTTGCCTTTCATGATTGTATTTAGTTTATTTTGCACCTCCTGAGTTTACGTGTGAAATTACTTCGTTTTTCCTTAAATGCGACGAAGACTGAGGTTGGCCAGTGTGTGATAGCTGATTTAAATGTTTATCTCTGATGCTTGTTTGCTATACCACCGCCGTACCACACTTGTCTGTTTCTTGGCACAAGCTTTAAAGAGCAAGTGATTTCCACTGCCACTGTTTCAGCTGGAATTAGAACATTGGGGAATTTACAAAATTGCGTTTTGAGTTTAGAGTTATATTATTCGCGAGAAGGAGGGCGAAGGGGTTTGATTGAGACTGAGATGTCATCCCCATGGTATCGGCCCACGGCAACTTTGTGACTTTTTACGACTTTACTTAGCTAGCTATCTAGTAGCCTACTCTTCGTTGAGCAATATAGTTTCAGCGGTATCATTATGATTAATGTCACGGGTAGTCTTTTGAGGTGGAGGATTTCTCTCCCCGCAATCTCCTTCATCTGTCCCCGAAACATGGAATAGAGTAGGTCCACAATCATGCCTGTTTGAGCCATTAACGTTAGCTCCGCTGGCTCTATAATCAGCCAATGGATGAGCAGGACAGAGCCAGGAAAGTGAACAACTGGTAGTCACAGATAAAGACTATTGTAAAAATGTTATCAGTTTCATGTATTCCTTTGACAAATATTTATAAATATTTACATCAATGTTTGACGATGCGAGTAACACGATTACAAATATACAACCACTCCGCTGAATCATCCTACACCCCACCGATAATATCATAGATCAATACCGCTCACCCATTCTGACAGGTGCACTTGTAGGCATTGTGGATACATTACTCTAGACCAGTGGCGGCTGGTGAAAAATATTCTCGGTGGGGCTGTGCCATACTTTTTTTTCCTGTAACCATCGCGATATATTTTAACACAAACTGCAGGACACCAGTGCTCAGTGAAACATTCAGTAATTATTTAATGCCAATATTAAAAAGTTGAGGCATTCTTACACAAAAACATATTACACAAACCCAAGCCTTTCATTTGCATTTAAAGTGAACTTTTCACCATTGGTAGTAAACAGGCAACGCAACAGGCATGCTGTCAGAACAGAGTGGAAAGTGGACAATAACATGAAATTATTATAAAGTTTATAGGAAATCTTACACTGTATAAAAGGATATATAATATAGAAATGGATATCAAGTGGATGAACTCAAACCTTTGACTGGAAGAATAGCATACAGCATTTTATGATCATACTAAATGTGACTAATTGTTAATGTGCTCCAGAACTGCAACAATTAATTGATACAAAACAACATATATACAGTAATATTAGCAAAGACACTATTAAGACTTTCTAGAGTACCATATATAACTGGATTTTTTATGCTAAGCCAGGTCAACTATATACAAAGAAACATGCGGCCAGAGCTGCTCTGTGTGTGTGTGTCTGTCATCTTATTTGTACAGGAATTTTGCCCGTCTGTCCTTCTGAGTGGCAAACCTCTCAATGACCCTTTGATTAAAGTCAGGAATGTCCCTGACAAGTTTCTTCTCCATGGAGAGCATGGCCAGAGCGTTCAGGCGATCCTGTGTCATGCTGTTTCTCAGGAAGGTCTTGATCCTTTTCAGTGTAGAGAAGCACCTTTCTGACTCAGCAGTTGTCATGGGTGTGGTGATGAGGATCGTGAGGAGGCTGGCAGTCTCTGTGAAAGTGCTCTGAAGGTTGTTCTCCATGAAGAACTGGTACAGGGGCACTGCACCACTACAAGCCTTGAACTCACTGTTCTCATAGATGAGGGACAGTTCGGTTTTGAGCTTGGCCTTGGTCAACATGTGGTACGCCTCCACGGTTGTTTCAAGCGCTGTATCGGGGAACTTCACACTGTGTTGTGGGAACAACTCTCCGTGCAATAGTGTTGCGCTGATGAGGTGCTGGGTGAAGGAGAACCTCTCTTTGGCATGACTCAGGATGGTATCACATACCTGTAAAAGATACATCATCAGCTTTAATTAGCAATTAAGCTATTTTGATGCAAGTGATCCTGACTGACACATGCCTATGTCCAACTCAAGTATATGATTACCAAGGTGCTGATTGTTCAGGGTTTTGGCTACATACTACCAGGCCTGAAAAAAGTTCTAGGGGGAAACACTGACAATTACATCACAACTTACCTCTATAGCCAACCTCTGTTATTCTCCTGGTCCCAGCATCCTCCGTCGCTTGATGGGCTGTTGCTGCTCGTCAGATGCGCTGTCCCCACACAAAGAGGGAATTGAGGCCCTGGGTCCAAAAAATAAAGTTTAATTTGATAACTTGCAATCAGACTTCTTAACTCACTGTAATTCCCCCTCAACACACAACCAGTGACTTATATATATATATATATATATATATATATATATATATATATATATATATATATATATATATATATTTTGTTCTGCTGTGCACTTAGCAATAAAGTTAATCTTCAATAACAACTAGGCCTCTTCTAGAAATTGACCGGGTGGACACCTGAATAATTATTACAAACTGTGTAGTACTTTCCTGCATTATTATCAATGTCTGATTGTGTCTTCTCTTTCCTTTTAAAATACTAAAACAAATATAATTGTGACGGCTCTATGATAATCACTCACTTTGATGACCAGACACATTTAGGCTTTTAAACTGTTGTAAGTGAACTATTCATCTTTCTAACAACATCTTTATCAGCCAATAGTAAATATAGTTATTTACCTGATTGTTAGCATGCTGTCTGTGAACCTCTGGACAAGTGCTTTAATGAAGACAGGGTCGATGTTCCTCTTCTGCAGCTGGCTGAAAAGCATGTCCACATTTGGCATGATCTTGTGGAACAGTGCCAGGAAAAAACAGAAAGCCTCGTCTTCGAGCATCCTCACAAAGCCCCCCGCCTCTCTGACAGTCGGGGCATCAAAGTTCCCAGAGTCTCTGATGGTCTGGAAACACGTTAGGAGGTCATCCCTGTACTCGTACCCAGTGTTTACAGCGCGACTGTGGAAGTTCCACCGTGTTGTAGAGGCTCTGGGGTGTCTATGCGCAACCACTTCGTCAAGCACGGTGGTTCGCTTGGGAGACCTGGAGAAGAAAGCAGAAAATCCTGCAAGGTCGGAAAAGAAAGTGCCGATCCTGGGGATGCGTGAAGTAGCCTGCTGCATGATGAGGTTCAGCTGATGTGCATAGCAGTGGACGTAGTGCGCATTTTCGTACACATCCACTATTTTACGCTGCACTCCGCCGGTGGCTCCCCTCATCACACTTGCTCCGTCGTAAGCTTGGGCAATAAGTTTGGCCTTTTGTCCATGTGAGAGTATGGTGCTGAGCCTCTCCAGCAGCGCTGTAGCGATGGTGTCGGCGGTTGCGTTCTCGATCAAAATGAACTCGAAAAAACGCTCTTGGACGTTACTTTTAGCATCGATGTAGCGTATCACAAGCACCAACTGGCAGTGGGTGGAAACGTCAGTCGTCTCGTCAGCTTGAATGGCGATAAAATCAGCACTCTTTACTTCCTCCAGGATGTAATCCTTAAGCACTGACAGCATACAGTCCAACAGCTCGTTCTGTATCGTCTTTGACGTGCCCTTAAAAATGGTAGCTGTCGAGGGTGCTCCTCCAGCACACTGTCGAGGGAGGCAACAAAATCCACTAAGCCCCGGAAAATGCCGGGGTTGTCCGAGGAGTCAGTCTCCTCGTGCCCACGCAAGGCCAACTCAAAAGCCCCACAGAACTTCACACAATCGATAATTTTGGATAGAATGTGCCTGTTTTTATCCACCTCCTCATTGTGTTTCCTCACCGCAATCCTGTGGCCGTCATCCAGCTGCGTAGCAATGTTCACCCTTCCTAATACAGCTAGCTTTACAGAGTTGTCCATGTGTGCCCTGGTGTTCTCATGTTTCTTTACCTTCTCTGACAGGTGCTTCATATCCCTCACTCCGGTACCTGTCCATGCTGAATCTGACCCCGTCGTTTTAAAAAGCAAGCACGGAAAGCAAAATAAAGCATTAGCATCAGTGCACCCAGCTAGCCAAGCCTTCCTGGTGTACCAGCTACGGGAGAAGCCGCGCATATACTGCTTCCCTTTCTCGCTAGCCTGCTGTCTGATTGAGAGGTCAGGTTGATCTGGGCCCAGCTCTTTCACCCGAACTTTCTCTGACAAAGTTCTCCTCTCAAACGGATCTTGGAGGAGAGATTTCACCGAGTTAGGGTTGGGTCTTGGAGGAGTAACGTTTGCGCTCGCCATTGTCGTCTAGTAAAAATGGCGCCACTGGAGCCCGGTCCTTATTTTATCAGGGGCGAGCTTGGGGCGATAAAATAATCGCCCTCCTTGGATTCGATTTAAGATCGCTGATTGGCTACATTTTATGTCATACATTCATATCTTAAATTAGCAATTGGCTTAACTGCTACGTAGACCCGCCTCCTCGGGGCACTTTCTGTATCGCCCAGAGCTGACGAGGCGTTTGACAGGCAGAGGAAAGGTTGCGAATATGATTTTCTATCATATCTTACACATATTACTGTGTGCATTCCATATTTCAAACACACAAATATTGACATACTGATGTTTTTATTATTATTATTATTATTTTTATTATTTTTACTTTTCATTTTTTTAAATAATTTTATTTAAGGGGGCGGCGCCCTAGCGCCCTCTATCGGCCAGCCGCCACTGCTCTAGACCAAAATAAAAGCTGCAATGATATGCTGAAGGTATGTTGTACAGTCCCACCTAGTACTAGACTATCAACACTAAAATGATGTGTTCTGCAGGATAAGCCTGAGCAACATTTTTTAATTGCTGGCCGACCTAAGAGAGCCTCGGAAAAGGCACTCAAGTGCCACGAAAAGCAGCAGAGTGGAACATTCACATAGTGTTTTGGGGAGAACCTTTTTCTAAATAACGGTATTATTTTAGCAATAATAATACAATGGCTATTGTATAAAATCATTGTCAATAAATACTTGTAAACTGGAAGCAAACAAATCAGCTGCATTTCTCTGACCGGAAATAAGGCACGCTTCATCACGACCAGATTGTCATTACTAGTACATCTGTTACATCTATGTTGATGATCATATAAGACATGTCACAACGTTTAAAAAAATAACTAATGGTTTTGGGTTCACTGGCTCTTTAACACCCTGTGTGTATGGTCCTATCTATCTGAAATTCCAACAACACCTCTTACTCTGCATTCAAACTGACATTGACATCTGCAATACATTCAGACATTAACACACAATACATTTAAATTGACAAAAATATACATGTCAACCGTACACAAAACACATCCCAATTGACATATACACAATAAATACATGAACAATAACAATAAATAAATCCAAACTGACAATAACACACATAAATACTGTAGTGGCACATACCTGTTGTTTCTAATTCTTCTGTGCCACTTTTTTGAAGTCAGTCTAACTGTAACCAGTATTTTAAACACGAGCAAACCAAACAGTCAAAATTATCAACACAAAATTATACATGGTACGCACGTGTTAGGGTTACGACTAGGACCCTAACGCAAGACACGGAAACCAGGAGAGAGCAGGTTCAGAACGGGATTTATTTTACAAAGTTCAGGCAAGGGCAAGGCAGGCGGGTAGTCCAGCAGGCAGTAGGCAGGCGGGGAGTCAGGCAGGCAGAGAGACGTAGTCAGGCGGGTGGTCGGGCAGGCGAGGTTCGGCAACAAGGAAGACAGGCAGGCAGGAACTAGGAACAGGAACGGGGAGCGGGAACGAGGAACAGGAACGAGAAGCGGGAACGAGGAACAGGAACGGGAACGAGGAACAGAAACGGGAGCGGAACCCGTAATAGGGACAGGAACGGGAGCGGAACCCGTAACAGGCACGAACTAGAAGGCTGGGACGACGTTACCATGGGAGGTAATACAAACAACGAACTAGCACTGGCTCTGTGGGGAGCCAGTGCTTAAGTACAGAGGGGGTGATTGGTGTATTGTTGGCAGGAGTGTAGACCGGAGTGCACGTGGTGGCTAATTGACGGGAAAGTAAACATAAGCACATGGTGTAGTGAGGCTGGGTGCCACTAGATGGCGGAGTTTGACGGAAACGGAGAGGGTCACGTTACAGTACCCCCCCCTCTACGGACGCCTCCAGGCGAACGCACGACGGGGGAGGGTGCTGGCGGTGGGAATCCCGAGTTAGGGAGGGGTCCAGGATACGCCGGAATGCTGTCAACCAGGGAGAGGGCGGTGCCGGGAACGGAGGAGACAGCGGACCGGGAAATTCTCCCGGCGGAAAGTTGCGGGTCCGGTGGCCGGCGCTTGTATCTCCGGTATTGGGAGCGGGAGGGCGCCCGTCGCCGACCGCGACGACGCAAATCAGGTAGGCGTCTTCCAGGGTACGCCAGGATGCTGTCAATCACCCGGGGAAAAGACGGAGCCGGGGACGGAGGAGACAGCGGACTAGGGGACTGGGGCTTTTACAGGGCGGAGAACTGTGGGACCGGTAACCGGCGCTTGCGACCAGGAGGCCGTTGGGGCTTGGACCCAGGAGGCACCTTGTTAAGGTTACGACTAGGACCCAAGTGCAAGACACGGAGATGAGAAGGGAACGGGTTGAAAATGGGATTTATTATAAACTCAGGCAAGGGCAAGGCAGGCGGGTAGTTGAGCAGGCAGCAGGCAGTAGACAGGCGGGGGGTCAGGCAGGCAGAGGAACGTAGGCAGGCGGGTAGTCGAGCAGGCAGTAGGCAGGCGGGGGGGTCAGGCAGGCAGAGGGACGTAGGCAGGCGGGTAATCGAGCAGGCAGTTGGCAGGCGGGGAGTCAGGCAGGCAGAGGGACGTAGGCAGGCGGGTAATCGAGCAGGCAGTTGGCAGGCGGGGAGTCAGGCAGGCAGAGGGACGTAGGCAGGCGGGTAGTCGAGCAGGCAGTAGGCAGGCGGGGGGTCAGGTAGGCAGAGGGACGTAGGCAGGCGGGTAGTCGAGCAGGCAGTAGGCAGGCGGGGGGTCAGGCAGGCAGAGGGACGTAGGCAGGCGGGTAGTCAGGAGGCAGTAGGCAGGCGGGGGGGTCAGGCAGGCAGGCGGGTAATCAGGAAAGCAAGGCTCGGCAACGGGGAGACAGGCAGGCAGGCAGGCAGGGACTAGGAAACAGGAACGAGGAGGACAAGAGGAGAAGGTACTGGAACGGGAGCAGGAACAGGAATGAGAGCAGGAACAAGAACCGGAGCGGAACAAGAACGGGAGCGGAACCCGTAACAGGAACAAGAAACTAAAAGGCGAGGACGAAGTTACCGTGAGACATGAACACACTAAACTAAACAACGAACTAGCTCTGGCCTTGTGAGAAGCCAGTGCTTAAGTACTGTGGGGGGTGATTGGTGATTGCTGGCAGGAGTGTGTGAACAGAGGGAGTGCACGTGGTGGCTAATGACGACGAGAGGTAAACAAAGGAGCACATGGTGAAATGAGGCAGGGCGCCACTAGATGGCGGAAATGGACAGAAACGGAGAGGGTCACGTAACACAACTGCTGCTGGGGCTCAGGATCAGGAGAACACTGGGGCTGGGAACCGGGACCTGGAGACAACTGGGGCTTAGGGCCAGGAGGCAACTGCTGCTGGGGCTCAGGATCAGGAGAACACTGGGGCTGGGAACCGGGACCTGGAGACAACTGGGGCTTAGGGCCAGGAGGCAACTGCTGCTGGCGCTGGGGCACAGGGCCAGAAGGGAACTGCTGCTGGGGCTCAGGATCAGGAGGACACTGGGGCTGGAACTCGGGACCTGGAGACAACTGGGGCTTGGACTCGGGACCAGGAGACAACTGGGGCTTGGACTCGGGACCTGGAGACAACTGGGGCTTGGACTCGGGACCAGGAGACAACTGGGGCTTGGACTCGGGACCAGGAGACAACTGTGGCTTGGACTCGGGACCTGGAGACAACTGTGGCTTGGACTCGGGACCTGGAGACAACTGGGGCTTGGGACCAGGAGGCAACTGCTGCTGGCGCTGGGGCTCAGGGCCAGGAGGCAGCTGGGGCTTCGGACCAGGAGGCAACTGCTGTTGGCGCTGGGGCTCAGGGCCAGGATACAGCTGGGGCTTGGGACTAGGAGGCAACTGCTGTTGGCGCTGGGGCTCAGGGCCAGGATACAGCTGGGGCTTGGGACTAGGAGGCAAGTGGGGCTGGCGCTGGGGCTCAGGGCCAGGAGGAAACTGTTGCTGGGACTGGGACTCGGGACCTGGAGACAACTGGGGGTTGGGACCAGGAGGCAACTGCTGCTGGCGCTGGGGCTTGGGACCAGGAGGCAACTGCTGCTGGGGCTGGGGCTCGGGACCAGGAGGCGGCAGCTGCTGGGGCAGAGGGCCGGGAGGCCGCTGAGGCTTGGGACCAAGAGACCACGGTTGCAGCGGAGCTGGTGGCCACGAGACAGCGGCTGTAGCGGGGTTTGGTGGCCACGAGACTGCGGCTGTAGTGGGAGCTGGTGGCCACGAGGCTGCGGCTGCAGTGGGGGTTGGTGGCCACGAGGCTGCGGCTGCAGCGGGGGTTGGTAGCCATGAGGCTGCAGCGGGGGCTGGCGCCGAGAGGGAAAATGACCGAGGTGGGGAAGGCGACGGTGAAGCGGGGAAGTAAGGGAGGGAAGCCAAGGGCGAGCGGCGGTCGCGCTCGTCGTGAGCCGCCAAAAGCCCCTGGATGTACTTCACATGCTCTTCGACGGAACTAAATGGTGCTCCTGTGTCTGCTGGGTCCATGTTTTGGCTAGTTCGTACTGTTAGGGTAATGACCGAGGTGGGGAAGGCGACGGTGAAGCGGGGAAGTAAGGGAGGGAAGCCAAGGGCGAGCGGCGGTCGCGCTCGTCGTGAGCCGCCAAAAGCCCCTGGATGTACTTCACATGCTCTTCGACGGAACTAAATGGTGCTCCTGTGTCTGCTGGGTCCATGTTTTGGCTAGTTCGTACTGTTAGGGTTACGACTAGGACCCAAACGCAAGACACGGAAACCAGGAGAGAGCAGGTTCAGAACGGGATTTATTTTACAAAGTTCAGGCAAGGGCAAGGCAGGCGGGTAGTCCAGCAGGCAGTAGGCAGGCGGGGAGTCAGGCAGGCAGAGAGACGTAGTCAGGCGGGTGGTCGGGCAGGCGAGGTTCGGCAACAAGGAAGACAGGCAGGCAGGAACTAGGAACAGGAACGGGGAGCGGGAACGAGGAACAGGAACGAGAAGCGGGAACGAGGAACAGGAACGAGAAGCGGGAACGAGAAACAGGAACGGGAACGAGGAACAGAAACGGGAGCGGAACCCGTAACAGGCACGAACTAGAAGGCTGGGACGACGTTACCATGGGAGGTAAAACAAACAACGAACTAGCACTGGCTCTGTGGGGAGCCAGTGCTTAAGTACAGAGGGGGTGATTGGTGAATTGTTGGCAGGAGTGTAGACCGGGGTGCGCGTGGTGGCTAATTGACGGGAAAGTAAACATAAGCACATGGTGTAGTGAGGCTGGGTGCCACTAGATGGCGGAGTTTGACGGAAACGGAGAGGGTCACGTTACAGCACGGTCAAAAAACTGTGTTGCTTCCACGTCTCTAACTTCAAACTAAACTAACTACATCCAATCAATTACGCTATGACGTAGTGCTTCCTGACTGGAAGCTCAAAAAATGGAAATGTTATCAGTCCTAAACATTACTAAATCATACATTTTAAACCAATACATTTCTTATGAATTTTCATGAAATAGTTTTTTACCATTTTAACTGCTTTTAAACTAAATTATTATTACTAGTCCTTATTTGGCTCTTACAAATACATTCAAACTGACATGGGGACATAGACACACACCAAAAAAGTAAAACACAACATCATCCCCTTGGGAACTGGAGCTTTAGGCCACACCCCCTCCTCAGGCTGTCACATCAGCTCAGCCAACTGTCACTTTTCCCCCCAAAACCCACTGTAGCGAGGGTAGACTATACAGTATCACAACCTACTGTGGAACTCCAGTCTTCAACACACACCTCTTGCTTCCAACACTGCCATCGCTGCATCTCCCCTACCGCATACTGTCACCACTGCAGCATGTGTCTCCCCCACCGCCACTCACACAGAGCAATGCTGTCGTGGTGACACTGTTTAGTCTGCCAGTCAACGAGGATGCAGTGGCGGCATCGGGAAAGAGGCCTTGGTGGAATTGAGAGAGGGAGAGTAGCCCCTTTTACACAACCCGTTCAAGGTGGAAATGTTGCGGCGTTATTCTGCCTCATCTTCTGCATAAAACATTCAAACATGGGAGTTGTTCTTCCACCTTTAAGCTGGCAGCGGAGGAATTAACAGAGCAGAATTTACGTCTGTGTAAAAGTGTGAACCGGCAGGACATGATGTTTTAATGACGTGTTATGTGTGCGACCTGCCACCAGGGGCTTTAAAAAGCAGCTAGCAGCAGAGAGCAATATGTTGTGTTGTAAACGATGGACAGAATTTTTACTTGCGTTTGTAGAATGTGCATGGCTAGCAAAAGTACAGCTCTCAGTTCACAGCCATTGTTATACTTTTGCTGCTCGACGCGTATGTATGCTCTATGTCATACTAGACCAGGCATGGGCAAATTACGGCCCACGGGCCATGTATGGCCCGCCTAATTTGTTCAAACTATATTATTAAATTAGATTATTATTAAATCCCATTCATTTTGACTTCCCTGCAATTGCCACGGAACTTGTTTCTCCAATGTTTCATAACGCAATAACTTTTTCACATTGCACATTGAGCCCTTCTGTAAAAATGAGCGGACCAAAGAAAAGAAAAGTGGACAGTGAGTGCCGAGTGTTTAAGAAGGAGTGGACAGCAAAAAATTAAAAATCACTGATGTCCGATCAACGGCTGTATGTCTGATATGCCAGGAAACTGTTGCCGTTTTTAAAGAATACAACATCAGCCGTCACTTTGCAACGAAGCATGCTAACTATGCTAGCAAGCAGTCAACGCAAGAACGGGCGGCTACTGCTGAGAATATTCGCTGACAAACTGCGATTCAAGAGTCCAGTACCAAGGCAAGTTTTCTGCTAGCATTTAAATGAGCAAAGGCTAGCAAGCTTTTTTCAGAAGGCGAGTTTTTGAAAGACTGCATGATAGAGACAGCAGGTTTCTTATGTCCGGAGAGCAAAGGCAAGTTTGAAAAGATCAGTTTATCACGAAGGACAGTGACTCGCCATGTGTAACTGATTGATGAAGATATTGCCAGCGAGTTAAACAAAAAGGCAGAGTCCTTTACATTCTATTCATTAGCATTGGATGAAAGTAATGACGTAAAAGACACTGCTCAGCTCCTCATTTTTATTTGAGGGATTAACAAAGGTTTTGAGATAACGGAGGAGCTTTTAACCATGGAGTCCCTGAAAGGAAAGACGCGGGGAGAGGACTTATATGACAGGGTGCCTGTTGTCATCGAGAGAATGAAGGTACCTTGGAGTAAACTTACCAATGTCACCACAGATGGATCGCCAAATTTGACTGGAAAACATGTCGGGCTGTTGAAAAGAATGCAGGATAAAGTGAAAGAGAAAATCCCTGACCATGATCTTATTTTCTTTCACTGCATCATTCACCAGGAATCTCTATGTAAGTCTGTAATGCAGCTTAATCATGTGGTGAATCCAGTAGTAAAACTTGTGAACTTTATACGAGCAAGGGTCTCCAGCACCGTCAGTTCATCACATTCCTGGAGGAAACCGATGTGGATCACCAGGACTTACTTTACCACTCTCATGTCCGCTGGTTAAGTTTGGGCAAAGTGTTGCAAAGAGTTTGGGAGCTCAAAGAGGAGATTAGCGCATTTTTGGAGTTAGTGGGGAAATCCGACGAATTTCCTGAGTTGAGTGACAAGAACTGGCTTTGCGACTTTGCGTTTGCTGTGGACATATTTTCCCACATGAATGAGCTGAACGTGAAGCCACAGGGGAAAGATCAGCTTGTGTACGACATGTACACAAATGTGAGATCCTTCAACTCTATGCTGACTTTATTCTCCAGACAAATTTAAACAAATCTTTCACTCATTTCCCCACACTAGCCACGCAGAAAGAGGCAACCCGAAACGCGAATAAGTACAACAAATCACTGGACGACCTGCACAGAGAACTCTGCCGTCGGTTCTCTGATTTTGAAAAAATTGACAAGTCACCGCTGGTGTCCTGTCCCCTGCCACACGACCCTGAAACAGCACCACATGACCTGCAACTGGAACTGATCGATCTCCAGTCAGACTCTATCTTAAAGGAGAAGTTTAACTCTCTTAAACTGAATGAATTTTATGCTTCACTCAACGAAGCCATGTTTTCAAACCTCCGGAGGACGGCACAGAAGATGCTGGCGTTGTTTGGCTCGACCTACTCGTGTGAGCAGACGTTCAGTGTCATGAACATCAACAAAACCCGTCACAGATCCAAGTTAACTGACCAGCACCTCAGATCCATCCTGAGAATTGCCACAACAAAACTAACCCCAGACTTTGATGCACTGTTAAAATTGGGAGACCAACAACACTATTCCCAATGAAATTGAAGTGAGTTTCTCTACTGTTATGAAATAAATGCATTTGTAAAATAATTTGTATAATAAGCCTTGCATATTCATGCTTTGCTGCCTGTTAAAGGTCAAAACCTTTAATATAATAGTTTTTACATGTCATTTACATTAGTACACATAAACACTCCATCCATCTGCTCCTCTCCATCATCCTCCTCCCCTGTCAAATTTTAGATCCCAGTGTGGCCTGGGAGTCAAAATGTTTGCCCACCCCTGTACTAGACGCTGACGCTGCATCATTGACATCATTTTGCATATGAAGACAATATCACTGTGGTTTATGCGTCTCTCAAAACACAAGTACATTTAATATAGCTTTTTTTATATATCATTAAATAATTATTAATAATTAATAATTTGTTTGTAATAATTTTAAAATGAACTAAATCATGCATGGCAGCTCTTTTGTTGTTTTCTACAGTTTTGTTTCCTTTGTCTGATACATTTAAAGGGAATTCCAACCGCTTTTGGATTCAAGAAATGAATAAGCAGGTAGAAGTTATGCATCTTGCCAAACAATGACTACAGGTAGGCTGCGTCAATCAAACCAGTTCTAGAACACCTAGTCACTACAGTTGCCTGGTCCCATAACTCCAAACCTCGTTTAAACAGGGAGGTCCAGGACTGTTGCTCCTTCATTAATAACGTAGGACAGAGCTTCTGGTCTGAAGATAAAGGCTCATTAAGAACGCACTCACCCTTGCAGGCCAGGAAGCACAGAGAAGGCCACCCAGGCCACGAATTCTTCCTCATAGAGACTAAACTAATTGGCTAATTACCTTCACACAAAAAGCGTGATTAACATATGGACCTCAGCTGGAAGGGTGGGGGGGGGGGGGGGGGGGGGGGGGAACTGCTTAGGCTTAAGTACCGGAGGGTCACTCTGAAGGAGTCTTTGTTTGAATACCTAATGGTTACAAGAGCATGCATGGAAGTGGGAACCAGTAGTGAGCCTCATGTGAGCAGGTGGGAATATAAACATGCTCGTACAAAAATAAGAATGCGCATGTGAACGTACACTACTGTCTCCGGGCCTCAATAAAGAACTCTACCAAAAAATGTGTTGGTAGAACTCTACCAACAAATTAATTGTCCTGGTTTCTTTAAAATGTTAACCTTTTGAATCATTGGTGTGTTTGACCTCTGAGTCTATATAAAAGAAGATAGTGGTTGCTCGTAAAAAGTTACGAGGACCTATTTCTCGGAAATGTCTTGTCCCCCTCTCTCTCTCTGCCTCTCTCTGCACCTCTTTCAATCTCTCTCTCCACTGATTTTCTTCTGAATAGGGCTCACATGTGTGTATGCAGAGAGATGGGTGCATTACCATTTGAAGATGAAGAAACAAAGGAATTGAGAGGAGAAAGACAGCTGGTGTGTGTCTAAGAGAGAGAGAGAATATGTTTGTGTACTAATACTAATATCATAGAACAGCTGAATTGGATGAAGAGAATAGAGCTTGGGAGCGGTGTGTGTGTGTGTATATATATATATATATATATATATATATATATATATATATATATAAATAAATTAACATACTACATATCTATTCAGAATAACCCAAAAATTATTTTTGCCAAATTATCATTTAAAATCAGGAGCATATGATCCATATGATCATTCATTGACAGGCAGTTGGTCAGGCAACTGGGAATTAAGACAACCCCTTTGGATTCCCCCATTCTGGCTCAGTCCCTCAACGGGAAGAGACTCGCTCGGGTCGATCGTCGGACTGTACCGTTGACTCTGATCGTTTCCGGGAACCACCGCGAGTCTCTCTCTCTGCACGTGTTGGACTGTCCTCTCACCCCAGTTGTCTTGGGATTCCCCTGGCTGCAGCGTCATAACCCCCAGATGGACTGGAAGGAGAGTCGGATCTCTTCTTGTAGTCCTTTTTGTCTCGCTCAGTGTTTGCGTTCCGCCCACCCTCCTCACACTCTGGAGTCCAAGTCCCCACCATCAATTTCCTCCGATCTGTCATCGGTCCCGGAGACATATCATGACCTGAGGGAGGTTTTTAGTAAGACCCGCGCACTATCGTTACCCCCCCCCCCCCCCACCGCCCCTATGACTGCGCGATTGGGCTACTGGGCTCCCCTGCCCAGTAGCCGTTTGTACAATTTATCCCGTCCCGAGCGTGAAGCAATGGAGCAGTATATTCGGGAGTCTCTAGCCGCTGGTATAATCCGTCCCTGTATAGATTTCCGTGGCCTTAATAATATCACGGTAAAAAATAAGTATCCCTTACCTTTAATCAGCTCCGCCTTCGTCCCTCTCCACGGGGCGAGGGTATTCTCCAAGCTCGATCTACGCAATGCGTATCACCTAGTCCGCATTCGGGAGGGGGACGAATGGAAAACGGCGTTCAATACACCGCTCGGCCACTTCGAGTACTTAGTTATGCCGTTCGTGCTCACCAACGCCCCAGCCGTTTTCCAGGCCCTAGTGAACGACGTTCTTCGAGACCTATTCAACCGTTCCGTATTTGTTTACTTGGACGATATCCTAATTTTTTCTGGATCGTTGGAGGAGCATCAGGTCCATGTCCAGCAAGTCCTGCAGCGCCTTTTGGAAAATCGGCTCTTAGTAAAAGCCGATAAGTGTGAATTGCATGTCACCTCTACCTCCTTTCTGGGGTACATCATTGGGCAGGGGGAGATTAGGATGGATCCCTCCAAAGTCTCGGCAGTCGCCGAGTGGCCCACACCCTCGTCCTGCAAACGATTGCAACAGTTTTTAGGGTTTGCACATTTTTACCGTCGTTTCATCCGTGGTTATAGTCAAATCGCTGCTCCCCTCACCGCTCTAACCTCCACTAAGTGACCCTTCCTTTGGACATCCGAGGCAGACGCAGCCTTTCAGTCTCTTAAGAGACGTTTCGTGTCGGCACCCATCCTCATTCAACCAGACCCCTCACTTCAGTTCGTGGTTGAGGTCGATGCATCTGACACCGGTGTGGGCGCCGTTCTCTCACAGCGCTCCTCCGGCAATCACAAGTTGCACTCGTGCGCCTTTTTCTCCCGCCAGCTTAGCCCACCTGAGAGGAAGTATGATGTCGGGAACCGGGAGCTTCTAGCCGTCAAATTGGCACTGGAGGAGTGGCGTCACTGGTTGGAGGGAGCAGAACAACCTTTTATTGTTTGGACCGATCACCGCAATCTGTCCTACATTCAGTCGGCAAAGAGGCTCAACTCCCGGCAGGCCAGATGGGCTCTTTTCTTTGGGCGATTCAATTTCACCCTTACCTACCGCCCCGGCTCCTGAAACGTAAAGCCAGACGCCCTGTCCCGTCTGTACTCCCCCCAGGACCCCTGCACTGAACCAGAACCCATTCTGCCGTCCACCTGCCTCATCGCTACACTCTCCCTGGAGGTTGAATCCGCTGTACTCCAGGCACAGCAACAACAGCCTGACCCCGGCACCGGTCCGCCCAACCGGTTGTTTGTTCCTGGTGTGGTGCGGTCCAGGGTACTCACCTGGGCTCACTCCACTAGACTCACCTGTCACCCAGGCATAACTCGTACCTTAGACTTCGTCCGTCGACGATTCTGGTGGCCCTCCGTGGACGCAGACGTCTGTTCCTTCATCGCGGCCTGCGCTGTCTGCGCTCGCAATAAGTCCTCGACCCGACCTCGTTCCGGCCTGCTCCGACCCCTGCCAATCCCCAGTCGTCCATGGTCCCATATATCCCTGGACTTTGTCACCGGTCTCCCTCCTTCAGAAGGCCACACCACCATCCTAACTATCATCGACCGTTTTTCTAAGGCCGCACACTTCCTAGCACTCCCCAAGCTTCCCTCCTCTAGAGAGACTGCAGACCTCTTAGTTTCCCACGTGTTCCGTCTCCACGGCATCCCGACGGATATCGTGTCGGATCGAGGTCCGCAGTTCATTTCCCAGGTCTGGCGGTCGTTCTGTGCGGCTCTGGGAACCACGGTCAGTCTATCCTCCGGATACCACCCGCAGACCAATGGACAATCTGAGAGGGCAAACCAGGAGATGGAGGCCGCACTTCGCTGTGTGACCAACTCCAACCCCTCCTCCTGGAGTACTCAACTTCCCTGGGTTGAGTATGCCCACAACACCCTAATCAATGCGTCCACCGGCCTGTCACCATTCGTGTCTTCGTTGGGATACCAACCGCCCCTGTTCCCTGCCTTAGAGGCAGAGATCGCTGTCCCCTCCGTCCAGGTCCACCTACGGTGTTGCCAGCGCACCTGGAAGCACACACGTGCTGCTTTGCTCCGTGCGTCCACCCGCTCCCAACACCAAGCAAATAAACACCGTCTCCCGGCCCCACAGTATACCCCTGGGCAAAAGGTTTGGCTTTGCTCCAAAGATCTTCCCCTGAAGGGAGTCTCACAGAAACTCGCTCCCCGTTTCGTCGGTCCGTTCGAGATCGACTCCATAGTCAACCCCTGTGCCATCCGTCTAAAGCTTCCTCCGTCCCTTCGGATTCACCCGACTTTCCACGTCTCTCAAGTCAAGCCCGTCTCCTCCAGCCCGTTGTGCCCTCCCGTCCCAGCCCCACCACCCCCCGGATGATTGACGACAACCCTGCTTGGACGGTGCGTCGTCTATTGGACGTGAGTCGTCGCGGCCGGGGTCATCAGTACCTGGTGGATTGGGAGGGATAATGTCCCGAAGAGCGCTCCTGGGTTCCCAGGAGCCACATTCTCGATCCCTCTCTCATCACCGATTTTCACCGCCAGCATTCTTCTCACCCTGTGCGTCCGCCTGGAGGCGTCCGTAGAGGGGGGGGGGTACTGTTACATCATCCTCTGCCTCCACCTAGCTGTGCCGGCTGCTACTACACCATGTGCCTTTGTTTACATTCCGTCATCAATCTTCCACGTGCACTCCGTTCTCCACTCCTGTCTTCAATTACAATCAACGCACCCTACTTCTTCCCCATTCTACAAACAGCCAGCGTCAGTTCGTTGTTACGCTTCACCAATCTTCCCGATCTCTTCCCGACTCCCACCCCGCTCGCCTGATCGCTTTCCCTGCCAACGACTTCTCGCCTGCCTGACCACCCTCTTGTCTTCGTCCCTCGACCTACAGCCACCTGCCTGCCAACGAACC
The DNA here is from genome assembly GCA_026745465.1 of Lota lota. Lineage (NCBI taxonomy): Eukaryota > Metazoa > Chordata > Actinopteri > Gadiformes > Lotidae > Lota > Lota lota. Next base: position 2,128,563 of record JACYXH010000479.1, on the reverse strand, counting down.
CCTGCTTGCCTGACTATCCGCCTGCCTTGTCCTTGCCTGTACTTGTGTATAAATAAATCCCTTTCGACCCCGTTCCATCTCCGTCTCGGTGTCTCGCGTTTGGGTTCTAGTCTTGTACCTTAACAAAAAGTGGATCCAACCCCTTGATGTCCATCAATTCATACAGGGTAGCCCTCCTTAGGTTATCCCTTGCTCCATTCATGTTTAAAGTGTCAATAATTCAATTACATATGAGATGTAAGGGGGCAAACACTACATACACACAAGCAAAAAAGAAACACAAAGGTATGGCTTGAACATCATCATGAACTTTGATCTTTAAAACTGGCATTCTATTGCGGAACACTTCCTGAGCTGTAAACACCTCTTCTCCAAGCTCACTTGTGTTCTTCATTTGACATAGTGCAGTCAACAAACATTTTAAGGTTTTGGAAGTATTTATCCAACCTCACACTCAGCCCTTGTGTCTCTCCTCTCATCTCTTGATTTTAGTCAAGGATTAGGCAATGTCTTTTTCCCCTTGAGCCAGTGACATATCGATGGACTTACTGTCAGACTCAGTCCTCCTCTATAGTTCCCTCCTCTACAGGGAATTAGTCTCTTGAGAATACTTTTTCACCTTTGCATTATCTTTTGTTATGTCATTTTTCTTTCAACTGACATTGAGGTCTCTTTTGTCCAGTCTGACAATGGTGATGGAATGGTGACGATACCAGATTCCACCATTATAATTAATTTGTAAACGCTGTCTAGAAAAATTACGATTGCGCTTTAAAATCTTTACGCATTTTAACTAACTTATGCACCTACTGCTAAACCATTGAGCAACTTGTTTTAATATCGGTAGTTAGCATTACCGATGCTAAATCTGTGTTACATCCAATACAAAAGGTCTCGTAGTTATTCATTTCTAATTTGATCGGCTAGTTATGTTGTTTATGTTATCCTGAGATTTCTATAACAATTCATTCAATAGCCTGAAGAGAATCCATATGAAGGTAAATGTACATTGAGAATGTATGTCTCATATTCTTTATTTATGTATTGTTTGCCGTTTTACAAACTTGCCAGTAAAGACCATAATGTTCCTTTGCCTTGGAACTTGATTGGAGCTGTTAGCTATCTGTTAAGCCTTGCATGGTACGCTTAGTGAGAACAGAATAGTAAAAAGACATTATACATAGGGCTCAAATGCAAGGAAAGAGGACCTCTACGACATACCAGTGACTTCGGATGGGTCATTGTCGGAGAGGTAAATCTCGGCAACGTTCAAATCTGCTATTGCTTGTATTTACAAGACAAAAGTGCTACACAATAGATGTACTTCATTACTTAGCCCCTGTGCTAACAGTATGGAGATGGCTGTCTCAGCATGAGATAGAGACAACCTTGGAGGATCAAGGTGCAAAGTGTTTGTCAGAACACAAGAACGTAAATCAGCCTAATTCATCCAAGAAACAGTCTTCTGAGACCATGGACAGGTAGGTTCACAAGGATGAGTCGAAAATCTGGATAGCATCTTTTACCTTTCCGTTCACCCAGACAACACCTTCTGAACAACAGAGAGCAAGCAGCAAAGAGACTCTTCTCTGCAGAGAATCCTGGAAAAAAGCCGGACATGAGAGAACACTTTCTTGACTTCATCAATGATCAAGCTGAGTCTGCGTTACTGTTGGAGAGAGGACAGGAGTGATGGTACCTACTGTAGCAGGCTCTTGGGTGTGGGGTTTCCACGCTACCAAGTTGAATAGCGATCACACATACACAGAGAGCAGATCAAAATCAATGGTAATTTATTAGTGGTATTTGCATCTGGGGCGGGGGGGGGGGGGGGGGGGGGGGGTCAACTACCTCATTCGTGTCCACAGTTCTTCATCAGTCCGTAATCAATCCAGTATCCAGGGGTCGTTGCAAGAAGGGTTCTCATCCAAAACAGGTCGGTACACGGTGGGGGTAATCAGACGGTCCAGGTCACAAGTAATCAATGGTATTCGGTCTCCCTCTCTCATCAGCGGTACAGTATTACCAAAAGCTCACTCAAATGTGGTCTGTAGTTGCTATCCACCCATGTGGCACCCTGCTGTCCCTTTTAACCCCAAGCACTGCCTGCTTAAGGATCCTCAGGCTTGCCTCGTTAAAGAAGGAAGTCCATATAAGGCTTGGGGGTGGAGCCAGCAAGATATCTCCTTTCAATAACTATTCCCCTAGCCCTCCATGCCGTCTGCCACACTACCAAAGAATCATTCCGAAAACCTGACCAGCCTGTGATATAGCACGAGGGCATCTCAAATCAAAGATTTGACCTCAGTAGTCCAGACTTTAATAACACTGTAACGTTCCTATGTATTTGTGGGGTTTTGGTTTTCCCCTGTTTCTGTTTTCCTCTCCCTGTCCTTTATTTTAGGACTACAAATATGGCAGTTCTGGAGTTCAGCTGGTTTGATTGGTTGAGGTTTACCAACAACGGCCAAGCCACCTGCTAAAAGGCCTTGTCAGTTCCACCTGGGCCCTCTCTGATGCTCCATCAAGCTCATGCTTGATTCTCACAGGCATTTTTTGTGACCCCTGCCTATTAGCTGTGTTTTGTTGCCTGTTTTGCCTTATGTGTTGGTCCAAGGTCCATCCTACAGGAAGCTGGTAGGGGTGAGTGGCTTTTCATTTGGTGTCCCATTTGTTCCTGTTTTTGTTGAGCTAGGGAGCTAGGCTTACCCTTTGTGTTTCTTTGGAGCAATTAGACTATTGTTTTAAGGTTAGTCTGTTATGTTTATTATTTTGGTCCAGGCTCACCCTGATGTATAGCTTCCTTGACCTCTTGCAATAAACCTTTTGTTTACTCGTAAAACCGTGTGTCTTGTCTCGTGTGTTTGAGTTGGCTTTGTGTTACCCCCTCTATCCTCTAGACTGGAGGGTCATAACAAACACGCTGTAGCAAAGTCCCTGCTACACACCACCTAGGTGGCTGCCACACTCCACCTAGGTGACTTCTATTGGGCTCCTCCAGACAAAGGATGCAGGGTGGTTATGTTAAAAACCGTTTTTTGCAGAGGATGAGACATGGCCTGGTGTTGTTGCCATCTAGGAGAACTCCTTGACTGTGTGTGGAGATGGCTGGTTTAACCTGTACACATTGACTGCTCAATGTGCAACAGGTGTGCAGCCTCACCCAACCCCAGAGTCCAATCAGATTCGTCCAGGTGAGGATGCTTAAACCAAGATTCATCCATACACACAACGACCTCAGCCAAGAAGTGACTGAATAGCTTATGAAAGTACATGTGTTTGGCAACAGCCCCTCCCCAGCTGTGATCATCTACGGCCTGAGACGAGGTGCCCAGGAGGGTGCAGAAAAACATGGCACGGACGTTCAATAGTTTGTTATGAGGAGCTTCTTCGTTGATGATGGACTTACCTCAGTCTCCATCAACGATGAGGCAATCAACCTCCTGAAAAGAACAAGAGAAATGTAAGCAAAATCTAACATAAGGTTACACAAAACACCTTAAAACAGCAGCAGAGTCATGGAATCATTCCCACAGTTCAGCAGTTGAGATGGCAGACCTGATATTGGATGAAATACGTAGATATTAAGGTTCATGCCTTGATGTTTTTCACTCACATCGTTCTAGGTTACATTTACAACAGCTACAGACGATTCTGTGTGTATGCAAAACAGTGACACACATCAGAAAGTCAACGCACCCAGAGCAGTGGTACCATGTCAGCAAATATCACAATCCAGCAGATCTTGGAACTAACTACACACACCAACTGGGTTTCAGGCCCAGCATTCCTGACAAGAACTGAGATGGAAGGCTATTCAGTCGAAGACATTTGAGCTTGTGGACACAGAGTCTGACACATTCGCCCGCAGATTGCATCATTTGTCTCCAAAGCTTCTGAAGACCAGCCTGGCTCACACAGGTTTGAACAGTTCTCCAGCTGTTGGTCACTGACTTGAGCAACAGCAAAGCTCATTCACACAGCACTGTCCTTGTCCATAGGTCTAGACATCAAGAGTTGTAACACTGACAAACTCATGCAAGCAAAGAAAATAATCCTCAAATGTGTATATTAAAAAGTCTACAAAGGTCAAGAACCTCACCAAAGGAGAAGAGATCACAAAACACAGTTCACTCAAACGGTTGAATCCTATCATAGATGGGTTGGCCCTCTTGTCGTTCCCAGCAATCACCATATTTCAGTCCTATTAGTGAGACACTACCATGAACAAGTCGCACAGCAGGGTCGTCACTTCACGGAGGGTGCAGTCCAGTCAGCTGGATTTTGGATTATAGGAAGTAAAAGGCTGGTTGCCAGTGTGATCCACACTCACGTGTGCAAAAAACTAACAGGAAAAATGGAGGAACAAAAAAATGTCAGTTCTACCAAAACAGACTTTCCACAGATCCGCCATTCACACATGTTGAACTGGATGTCCACGGACCCTACAACATTGCCACTCGCCAGACCAGAGGAGACAGTGATGGAAGCAAACACTGGGCCGTCCTGTTCCCATGTATGAGTACAAGAGCTGTGAATATTGTGGTAATATAAACGATGTATACTTATAGTTTTATTAATGCTTTAGGAGATTCAGTTCCATCAGAGGCCCAGCAAAACATATCCATTCAGGTCGTTGTACTGACTTTATTGGAGCCTGTAAAGAATTGGTGAAATCAAGGTTCTTGGACCTGGATTAATAGGTTTTTGGACCTTCAATGCCCCCATGTGTAAAGATGGTACCAACAGATGGACTCAAATGCAAGACTATTTACGCCAGGCAGGTATAATCAAAGATAGTCTTTACTGGAAACAAGGGTTCAGTACACGGGATATTGGTCAGTAGTCAAGGTGGAGGTATCAAAAACGTTAGACTAGAGCAGAGTCGAGGTATACGGAAACAAGTTAATGATAACCAGGAGATTGCAAGGAAGTAAATGCTGGGACGCTAGACACAAATGTACGAAGATGAACTGGCACTGTGGAAGGGAAACACGCTGATCAAATACCCTAGGGGAGGGATGATAATGATGACAAGTGAAACTAATCAAGGTGGACAATCACAGAGGCGGGTATCTGTGAAGTGAAGTATCTGAAACGAGAGGATATGTGAGTAAAACAATAATACAGGAAGCAATGAAAGAATGAATGAAACAAATAAAACAACTTAAGGAGCAGGGCAAGACGTGACACCATGCGTCACATATGGGAGGAGCTTGGGAAAGAATGATCAGAGTCGTCACATCCTGGATGCCATGACACTCAAGGTGCACTCCGCTCGTCTGTCACATGAGGGCCTGACTACACTTATGGCTGAAGCAATGGCCATCATGAATGCTTGACTACTGGTTCCAGGGTCCATTGATCCAGAGATGCAGGCTGTCCTGACACCTGCAATGCTCCTGACCCAGAAGACTGAAACTGCTTCTGCACACCCAGGAGACTGTGACCTCAAAGACCTCTATAGCAAACAATGAAAACAAGTCAGACGATGGAGACTAGAATGCTTAGTTACACTTCAGCCTCCCAGAAAATGATAGGACGACAAACCGAATTTGCAATTTGGAGATGTGGTGGTAATGAAAGACACTCAGCAGAAACAAATAGCTAGTTGATGGCTTAGTCATTGTCCAAACAATACCCAGCAAGGACAATAAAATCCGGAAAGTTGAAGTGAAAACCATCAGACAGGGAACCGCAAAGGTATTCTCAAGACAGGTTTCTGAACTTGTGCTCTCAAAATAAATATAGTGGTATAGAATATCATACCACGCGGGGAGTGTGCTTCCTTTTTTAAATAGTTTATCTGTTGTCTATTATTAATAGTTGGTTGTTGTCACCCAGTGGTTAAGCGTGTATCATTGCTAGTATTGTTGATACTTGACATTTGCTGTAGTTTATCCAGAAACTTGTTTGTACAAGCTGAAGAGCTGAAGTGATGACAGAAATCTCTTCTAATTTTCCTTTATATTGAGCCTTGGGCAATATAGGTCTGTATGTACCGAATACATAATTAGTACAGTTAATTAATGTTAAAAGTGATTTGTTAAGTCTGAGGGACAAGCATTTATCTTTCTTTATGCTTAAAAGTTGGTATTAGCATCCAATCTTAAATCCATCTGTTTAATCTAATTCTATAGATCTCTTGGAAGCTCATTTCAAATTTGACCTGCTAGTTATATTGTTTATGTAACTCTGAGATTTGTATAATAATTCATGCAATAGTATTCAAATGTATGTCTCATAATCTTTCTTTCGCCCATGGACCTTTATTGAAGCTGTTAGCTATCTGTTAAGCTTAGAGGGAGAGAGAGAGAGAGAGAGAGAGAGAGAGAGAGAGAGAGAGAGAGACCTTACAGGAAGTCTTTGACAAGGACCTACACCACAGGTAGCGGCGGCACCAGGACTCTGACACCAAGACGGTGTGCACAGTAATCTATCACCGTGGCAAAACCGACTGTCAGCCCAGATAGCCGAGGGAGGAAGCGGCCGGGCCGGGGCAGATGGGAAGGGACGCGACTGTGGCAGCCCGCGGTCCTCTGCCATGCGACCGAGGTCAAAATGAGAGACAGAGTCCAAGATAGAAACACACACGCAGATGTTAAAATAGGGGCTGTGTTGACTGGTGGCTTCCACTCTGCCTCTGCAGACGGCCCTTTCTAGAAGATGTTGATAGAGGACATCCATCACCACACACTGCCCATTCCTCTCCCAGCGCTGCTGTGTGTCTGTTTGTGTCTGTGTTTGAGTGTGCACGTGCGTGCGTGTGTCTTTTTGTATTTGTGTGATTGTCTTTGACATTGGTGCAGTTTTGCTGTGTGTATGTGTATGTGTGTGTGTTATTACATTCTTTCTTATGTCTGGACATTGATCCATTTTCCATTTGACTATGAATTCAGAGGCTTCATTTATGAATATGCACAGAGAGAGAGAAGATAAAGGAATTATCATGGTCCCTTCATCTTCGTCTTTTGGATTGTTTTTCTCTTTGTGTTGATTTAATCTATTGTGTGGTTTAAAAGCACATTTTTAAAGATGACAGAGTATTCGGCTTCTGTGAAGTCTTTGCTTACAAGCATTTGGCTTGTACGTGTGCATGTGTCCATGTGTGTGCATGCGTTTGTGATAATGTGTGTGTGTGTGTGTGAGAGTATCGTAAGTGTAAGTGTGAGTGTGTGTGTGTGTGTGTGTGTGTAAGTGTGTGTGTAAGTGTGAATGTGAGTGTGTGCGTGGTTGTGTAAGTTTGTGTGTGTGTGTATGTGTTTATGCAGTCCTGCATGTGAACGTGAGGGTGCATGTTAAACAATAAATATCTCCAAGTGATACAGTGTCATCCAATCAACAGCAATCAGTCTGGGACTGACATACTCTGTTCTCTGCTCTTCTCAGCTGCTTGGTCTTCATGTCTTAAAAAAAACAAAACTAAATTGCAATTAAGGCCGATTACCATCATGGTTGGCATGTTGTCAATGGATTAAGGGAACACAAACAAATAGTTAGCAGTTAGATTTACATGGATAAGCAAACAACCAGGCTACAATAATGGCCTTATAAACAATTTAATAATTGGCTTGCTTGTGTGACAAAAAGCTCTGCAAAATGTCGCTTTGGTTGAGTTGAGTTAAGTTCCTCACAGGGGATGGCATTATGGTATTATTGGTCATTTTCAGCACTGGTTCAAACACGTTGCGGCCGCACTGCTACTACTGGTTCCTGTTTCCCTTTATCTTTAAAATTATCTTTAAAATTGTATTGGTAAAACAGAAGCTGCTTTGTAAAGAGAAGACACATAAACTCTGTCGTTTGCCGCGTTAAGCTGTGTTCTTGTCTCCCTGTCGTCGGACACACACGCAGCTCTCCATTACGTGCTGCCGAGGGATCTGCTCTCAAACCACGCCGAGCACAGTGTATATCCGCGTTCCTCCTCCTTCGTCGCAGGTGCCTTTCATTTCGTTGAGTGCGATCAGCGTTAATGTGCTCAGGTGTGCGATCCTCCGGAGAGCGGTGGTAAACTCCTTCTACCACCGCTCCCCGTAGCCGCCTGGGGCACTGCGCTGGAGCCGGGTTGTCACACTCCTCTGGTAGTAGCCTACCAGACCTAGGAAAGACTTCGCCTGTTTCTTGGTGGTGGGGCGGGGCCAGCCGGCGATGGCCGCGACCTTAGACTCCTGGGGTCGGACGTTCCCGCGTCCCACTCTGTAGCCAAGGTAGGTGTCATGAATCCAGCACCTTGAGCCTGTTTTGCCTTTGTTTCGTTTATTCCTCTGACCTGAAGTCCAATTTTCCTGAGTTTCCTGAACACATCCTGGCTGATTCTCTAACTACGTTCACCTGCTGCAATCTGCACACCTTGTCCTGATCATCACCTCTGCACTATTTAAGCCATGACCAGACATCCATTCCCTGCTGGATCGTTAGTGTAACCATTACTCACCTGGATTGTCACGCACACCTGCCTGGCTGTCTACTTCACTGCAGTATTGTTGGATCAGCACAAAGACCTCCAGCCTTCCAGCCTCACCCACTCCCGACCAACATTCGAAATTCAGTTTCCAAATAAATACTTACCTTGTAAATTCCAACTTACCTCGTCCTGGTCTGCTTTTGGGTTCCTACACTAGACAAATCGTGACAGAACGATCCAGCCAAGATGAACCCAGCGGATCTGGACTCTGTTCGCCATGCCATTTCCCAGCAAGGAATTATGTTGGGACAGCACGGTGTGGCACTACAGGAGATAACGAGTGCAATTCAAAATCTAAAGACTAGTCTTACCACTGTCCAGGCTCAGCTCAGTGCTCTAGCAGTTTCTTCACCCCCTGTTTCTCCACCCTCGCCTGCTGTCTCAGAGACTGCGTCGTTCCGAGAGCCCAACATTCCGACACCGGATAAGTATGACGGGGATTTGGGAGGATGTCGTTCTTTTCTCATATAATGTGACTGGGTTTTTGACTTGCAACCCAACTCATATGCTTCTGATAAAGCTAGGATTGCCTTTGTTATTGAACTGCTGCGGGGAAAGCCTGGAGTGGGCATCTGCCCTATGGGAACGAAAGGACTCCTGCTTATCGTCGTACCACGCGTTCTCAGCCGTGATGAGGAAACTTTTTGATCATCCCATCCTAGGAAAGGACGCATCGAAGCGGTTGTGCTCTCTGCGCCAGGGATCACGCAGCGTAGCAGATTTTGTGATTGAATTCAGAACATTGGCAGGGGAAAGTGGGTGGAATGAGGAATCACTACAGGCTATGTTTCATCAGGGGTTATCTGAACACTTAAAGGATGAATTAATCTCTTATCCTGAGCCTAGGGACTTGGACGAGTTGGTGGCTTTGTCTATTCGGATTGATAACAGGTGCTGAGAGAGAAGGAGGGATAGACGTGAAAGGTTTTCCAACCATTCTCCGTGTCGTCAACCTTCCAAATCTGGAAATGGAGCGGAGTTGGGGAACCGAGCTACATCCCAGGAGTTTAAGGGGGAACAGCGGTCATCAGATTCCGAACCCATGCAGGTGGGACGTCACGGATTGTCAGTAGAAGAGCGCCAGCTTAGACGCGAGTCAAACAGCTGTTTTAACTGCCGTAAAAGGAACCATCACATCTCCTCCTGCCCACAGAGGCCGTTAAACTCCCAGGCTCGCTAAGAGTGGGAGGATTCTTAGCGAGCCAATCTCAGTTTTCCAACAATCCTGTAAGACCTCCAGTTCCTGTCACACTCATGAACTCTAATCATTCTGTTGAGATTTATGCTAAGAGATAACGGATAACTAAGAGAACTGGACCCGTTAACATGCTGATATCAGGAAATCATTCAGAGGTCATATCCTTTTTCATCTTGCACTCTCCTCGCGCTCCTCTGGTTTTGGGTTACCCATGGCTTCAAGAACATAACCCCACTATTGATTGGGTCACTGGCAAGGTAACCAACTGGAGTATAAAGTGTCATGCTAACTGTCTCAAAACGGCATATGCCCCCTCTGCTTCTAAACAGGGCCTGGACCCACCACCTCCAGACATGTCGATGGTTCCCGATGTTTACCACAATCTTAAGGAGGTGTTTAGCAAACAGAAGGCCCTGTCTCTGCCTCCCCACCGACCATATGATTGTGCTATCAATCTTATACCTGGAGCTACCTACCCTAAAGGCCGCCTCTACAGAATCTCTAAACCTGAACGTGAAGCCATGGAAAGCTACATTAAGGATTATCTTGCTGCTGGCCTCATTCGTCCCTCCTCTTCACCCCTGGGGGCGGGGTTCTTCTTCGTAGGTAAGAAGGACGGCTCCCTGCAGCCTTGTATTGATTACCGTGGGCTTAATGAAATAACTATCAAGAACAAGTACCCTCTGCCCTTGATGAACTCTGCTTTCGACTCCCTGCAGGGCGCAACAATTTCCACGAAGCTGGACTTACGCAATGCATATCACTTGGTCCGTATTAAAGAGGGAGACGAATGGCTGACGGGGTTCAATACTCCTATGGGTCACTTTGAATACCTGGTGATGCCATTTGGACTCATTAATGCCCCGGCAGTTTTCCAGAGTATGGTTAATGACATTCTGAGAGACATGATCGGTCGTTTTGTGTTTGTTTACTTGGATGACATTCTTGTGTTTTCCGAAGATCTGCCTAACCATGTCCTGCATGTCAAACAGGTTCTGCAGCAGTTGTTGGAGAATCGCCTGTTCGTTAAGGCTGAGAAATGTGATTTTCATGCCCACACCACATCCATCCTCGGTTATATAATCTCCGAGGGTCAGTTGACGATGGATCTTGAGAAAGTTAAGGCGGTTCTCGATTGGCCTCAGCCCGAGTCCAGGTTGCAACTCCAGAGGTTTCTGGGGTTTGCAAATTTCTACAGACGATTCATCCGTGATTACAGCAGAGTGGCCGCTCCGCTCACTGCCCTGACTTCAAGTTCCAGATCCTTCGGTTGGAATCCGGAGGCAAACAAAAATTTCCTGGATCTTAAGAAGTGCTTCACTGATGCGCCTATCCTCTCTCACCCAGATACCTCTTGTCAGTTTGTTGTGGAAGTGGATGCGTCCGATGTGGGAGTCGGTGCGATTCTTTCCCAGCGGAGCTCCAGTGACCATAAGATTCATCCCTGTGCCTTTTACTCTCGTCGTCTCTCTCCAGCTGAAAGAAACTATGATGTGGGGAACCGGGAACTGCTCGCTGTCAAACTCGCCTTTGATGAGTGGCGCCACTGAATGGAGGGGGCTGAGCAGCCGTTTGTGGTTTGGACAGACCATAAGAACCTTGCATACGTGCAATCCGCTAGGCGTCTAAACTCACGTCAAGCCAGGTGGGCCTTGTTTTTTGGACGCTTCAATTTTTCCCTCACTTTTCGACCAGGCTCACGGAATGGCAAGGCGGACGCTCTCTCTCGGATATTTTCCAAGGCAGCGAAAGATGAGGCAACACCAGAGACTATTCTGCCTCAAAGACTCATCGTGGGTGCTGTCACCTGGAGGATCGAGGAGGAGGTGATGACAGCCCTTCGGACTCAGCCCGGCCCTGGTAATGGTCCGCCAGGTCGTCTGTTTGTGCCTGACTCTGTCCGTTCTGCTGTGCTTCAGTGGGCCCATCAGTGGCGGCTGGTGAAAAATATTCTCGGTGGGGCTGTGCCATACTTTTTTTTTCCTGTAACCATCGCAATATATTTTAACACAAACTGCAGGACAGCAGTGCTCAGTGAAACATTCAGTAATTATTTAATGCCAATATTAAAAAGTTGAGGCATTCTTACACAAAAACATATTACACAAACCCAAGCCTTTCATTTGCATTTAAAGTGAACTTTTCACCATTGGTAGTAAACAGGCAACGCAACAGGCATGCTGTCAGAACAGAGTGGAAAGTGGACAATAACATGAAATTATTATAAAGTTTATAGGAAATCTTAAACTGTATAAAAGGATGTATAATATATAAATGGATATCAAGTGGATGAACTCAAACCTTTGACTGGAAGAATAGCATACAGTATTTTATGATCATACTAAATGTGACTAATTGTTAATGTGCTCCAGAACTGCAACAATTAATTGATACAAAACAACATATATACAGTAATATTAGCAAAGACACTATTAAGACTTTCTAGAGTACCATATATAACTTGATTTTTTATGCTAAGCCAGGTCAACTATATACAAAGAAACATGCGGCCAGAGCTGCTCTGTGTGTGTGTGTCTGTCATCTTATTTGTACAGGAATTTTGCCCGTCTGTCCTTCTGAGTGGCAAACCTCTCAATGACCCTTTGATTAAAGTCAGGAATGTCCCTGACAAGTTTCTTCTCCATGGAGAGCATGGCCAGAGCGTTCAGGCGATCCTGTGTCATGCTGTTTCTCAGGAAGGTCTTGATCCTTTTCAGTGTAGAGAAGCACCTTTCTGACTCAGCAGTTGTCATGGGTGTGGTGATGAGGATCTTGAGGAGGCTGGCAGTCTCTGTGAAAGTGCTCTGAAGGTTGTTCTCCATGAAGAACTGGTACAGGGGCACTGCACCACTACAAGCCTTGAACTCACTGTTCTCATAGATGAGGGACAGTTCGGTTTTGAGCTTGGCCTTGTTCAACATGGGGTACGCCTCCACGGTTGTTTCAAGCGCTGTATCGGGGAACTTCACACTGTGTTGTGGGAACAACTCTCCGTGCAATAGTGTTGCGCTGATGAGGTGCGGGGTGAAGGAGAACCTCTCTTTGGCATGACTCAGGATGGTATCACATACCTGTAAAAGATACATCATCAGCTTTAATTTGCAATTAAGCTATTTTGATGCAAGTGATCCTGACTGACACATGCCTATGTCCAACTCAAGTATATGATTACCAAGGTGCTGATTGTTCAGGGTTTTGGCTACATACTACCAGGCCTGAAAAAAGTTCTAGGGGGAAACACTGACAATTACATCACAACTTACCTCTATAGCCAACCTCTGTTGTTCTCCTGGTCCCAGCATCCTCCGTCGCTTGATGGGCTGTTGCTTAATCCTTAAGCACTGACAGCATACAGTCCAACAGCTCGTTCTGTATCGTCTTTGACGTGCCCTTTAAAACGGTAGCTGTCTTCAGGTGCTCCTCCAGCACACTGTCGAGGGAGGCAACAAAATCCACTAAGCCCCGGAAAATGACGGGGTTGTCCGAGGAGTCAGTCTCCTCGTGCCCACGCAAGGCCAACTCAAAAGCCCCACAGAACTTCACACAATCGATAATTTTGGATAGAATGTGCCTGTTTTTATCCACCTCCTCATTGTGTTTCCTCACCGCAATCCTGTGGCCGTCATCCAGCTGCGTAGCAATGTTCACCCTTCCTAATACAGCTAGCTTTACAGAGTTGTCCATGTGTGCCCTGGTGTTCTCATGTTTCTTTACCTTCTCTGACAGGTGCTTCATATCCCTCACTCCGGTACCTGTCCATGCTGAATCTGACCCCGTCGTTTTAAAAAGCAAGCACGGAAAGCAAAATAAAGCATTAGCATCAGTGCACCCAGCTAGCCAAGCCTTCCTGGTGTACCAGCTACGGGAGAAGCCGCGCATATACTGCTTCCCTTTCTCGCTAGCCTGCTGTCTGATTGAGAGGTCAGGTTGATCTGGGCCCAGCTCTTTCACCCGAACTTTCTCTGACAAAGTTCTCCTCTCAAACGGATCTTGGAGGAGAGATTTCACCGAGTTAGGGTTGGGTCTTGGAGAAGTAACTTTTGCGCTCGCCATTGTCGTCTAGTAAAAATGGCGCCAGTGGAGCCCGGTCCTTATTTTATCAGGGGCGAGCTTGGGGCGATAAAATAATCGCCCTCCTTGGATTCGATTTAAGATCGCTGATTGGCTACATTTTATGTCATACATTCATATCTTAAATTAGCAATTGTCTTAACTGCTACGTAGACCCGCCTCCTCGGGGCACTTTCTGTATCGCCCAGAGCTGACGAGGCGTTTGACAGGCAGAGGAAAGGTTGCGAATATGATTTTCTATCATATCTTACACATATTACTGTGTGCATTCCATATTTCAAACACACAAATATTGACATACTGATGTTTTTATTATTATTATTATTATTATTATTATTATTATTATTTTTATTTATTTATTATTTTATATTTTTTAATAATTTTATTTAAGGGGGCGGCGCCCTAGCGCCCTCTATCGGCCAGCCGCCACTGGGGCCCATGGCAGCAAGATGGCTTGTCACCCTGGTGTGGCTAGAACAATGGCCTTACTGCGGCCAGACTCTGAGTTTTGTTGCTGCGTGCCCGTTGTGCTCTCAAAATAAGGGAACCAATCGACCCAGCTCTGGACTTCTGCATCCTCTGCCCATTCCGCGGCGACCTTGGTCGCATCTGGCTCTGGATTTTGTGTCTGGGTTGCCCTTATCTGAGGGGAACACTGTTGTTCTGACGGTAGTGGACAGATTCAGCAAGTTTGCTCACTTTCTGCCTCTTCCCAAGCTTCCGTCTGCCACTGAGACTGCAAATATTCTGGTCAAGGAAGTGTTTAGGAAACACGGTCTCCCTGGTGACATGGTTTCAGATTGTGGCCCGCAGTTCACCTCTGCCATTTGGAGAGCTTTCTGCCTAGCCATTGGAGCGACTGTCAGCCTCACATCTGGATTCCATCCACAGTCTAATGGTCAAGCTGAAAGGGCCAACCAGAAGATTGAGTTCACGCTTCGTTGCCTTGTCTCTTCTAATCCCACCACCTGGTCCTCTCAGCTACCATGGGCGGAGTACGCCCATAACACTCTCCCGACGTCTGCCATTGGGATGTCCCCCTTTCAATGTCTGTACGGATATCATCCGCCCCTGTTTCCTTCACAGGAGAAGGATCTCTCAGTTCCCTCAGTCCAAGCTCACATTCGCCGTTGCCACCGGACCTGGCATCATGCCAGGAAGAACCTTGTTAAGGCCTCGGACTGTTACCAGCGACAAGCCAACCGTCATCGTGTTCCGGCCCCTAACTACGCGGTTGGGGATAAGGTCTGGTTGGCCACCCGGAATCTGCCCCTGACTGAATCTAAGAAACTGTCCCCTAAGTTTATTGGTCCATTTGTGGTGGAACAGATCATAAACCCAGTTGTTGTCCGTCTCAAATTGCCCAGGACCCTCAGAGTACATCCTGCCTTCCATGTCTCCTACCTTAAGCCTGTTCTCCTCAGTCCCCTGTTGCCCCCGTCTCCTCGTCCTCCTCATCCTCGGATAATCGACGGGGGTCCTGTCTACACCGTTCGGCGCATCATGGACTCCAGACGACGTGGGCGGGGTTTCCAATACCTTGTGGACTGGGAGGGTTACGGTCCTGAGGAGAGGAGCTGGATACCTCGGCGCCAGATCCTTGATGCCGACCTGCTCCGGGACTTCTATATGCTCCATCCTGGTGCCCCGGGTGGTCCGCCCAGTGGCGTCCGTCGGAGGGGGGTACTGTCATGAATCCAGCACCTTGAGCCTGTTTTGCCTTTGTTTCGTTTATTCCTCTGACCTGAAGTCCAATTTTCCTGAGTTTCCTGAACACATCCCGGCTGATTCTCTAACTACGTTCACCTGCTGCAATCTGCACACCTTGTCCTGATCATCACCTCTGCACTATTTAAGCCATGACCAGACATCCATTCCCTGCCGGATCGTTAGCGTAACCATTACTCTCCTGGATTGTCACTCGCACCTGCCTGGCTGTCTACTTCACTGCAGTATTGTTGGATCAGCACAAAGACCTCCAGCCTTCCAGCCTCACCCACTCCCGACCAACATTCAAAATTCAGTTTCCAAATAAATACTCACGTTGTAAATTCCAACTTACCTCGTCCTGGTCTGCTTTTGGGTTCCTGCACTAGACAAATCGTGACAGTAGGAGGCCTCTTCTAAGCCAAGGCGGCACTTGGCTGGGTTGGCGGTGAGGCCAGCCTTCCGTAATTCCACCAGGACAGCCCGCAGGTGTCTTACGTGTACGTCCCACCTGGCACTGTGGATGATGATGTCATCCAAGTATGCTGCAGCATAGGACTGGTGGGGGCGCAGGATACGGTCCATCATGCGTTGGAAAGTGGCGGGGGCGCCATGGACGCCGAAGGGGAGGACGGTGTACTGGTATAGGCCCCCTTGTGTTGCGAACGCGGTATTCTCCCGGGCAGGCCTAGTGAGGGGTACCTGCCAATACCCCTTGGTGAGGTCCAGGGTGGTGAGGTAGTGGGCTGGGCCGAGCCGCTCTATCAACTCGTCGACCCGGGGCATAGGGTAGGCGTCGAACTCTGAGACCTCATTGAGCCTCCTAAAGTCGTTAGGTACCGTCGGGTTTGGGGACCAGGACCATGGGACTAGACCAGGCGCTGTGCGATTCTTCAATTACGCGGAGCTGGAGCATCTTCGGCACCTCCTCTCAGATTGCGATCCGGTGGGCTTCTGGGACCTGGTAGGGGGGGACGCGGACCCTGACGCCTGGCGCCTTCTTGATGTCATGCTGCGCTGCCGTGGTTCTCCCGGGCACCTCTGAGAAGATGTCCAGGTGTTGCAGGACGACTTCGTCTAGGTCCTGCTTCTTGGCGGGGCTGAGGTCATCCCCCCTCGGGACCTCGGGTACACTGCGCCAGGCGGCCAGGACCAGGGGGACCGGAAGTGGTGGGGTTGTCACCGCCCGCCACTGCTTCAACAGATTGACTTGATATAACTGGGTCGGTTTGCGCTTACCTTGCTGCCGTACCCGGTAGTTCACCTCACCCACCCGGTCGACCACCTCATACGGCCCCTGGCACTTGGCCAGGAACTTGCACTCTGCGGTCGGTATGAGAACGAGGACCAACTCACCGGATCGGAAGATGCCCAGCTGGGCCCCGTGGTTGTAGACCCAAGCCTGGGCCTGCTGGGCCTGCTGGGCCTGCTGGGCCTGTTGAAGGTGTCCCCGGACGATGGGCCAGACCTGTGCCATGCGATCTCGCACCTGGTCGACCAGGGTGTAGTGTGGGAAGGGTTGGCTCTCCCAACCAACCTTGGCGAGGCCAAGGAGTCCTCTGGGTCTCCGACCGTACAGGAGCTCAAAGGGGGAGAATCCTGTGGAGGCTTGGGGTACCTCTCGGACCACGAAGAGGACACGGGGGAGGAGCTGGTCCCAGTTCTTCCCGTCGGTCTCCATGGCCTTCTTGAGCATCTGTTTGAGGGTTTTGTTAAACCTCTCGACGAGCCCGTCTGTCTAGGGGTGGTACACTGAGGTTCTCAGCTGTTTGACCTGGAGGAGGCTGAGAAGCTATTTTAGCACACGTGACATAAAACAGGTCCCCTGGTCTGTCAATATCTCTCGGGCGATCCCTACTTTGCTGAACAGCAGCATTAGCTCCCTAGCCACTGCTTTAGCGGTAGCGGAGCGGAGAGGCAGGGCATCGGGGTAACGGGTAGCGTAGTCTACCATGACCAAAATGTACCTATGTCCCCGGCTGGTCTTGGGGAGGGGCCCCACAATGTCTAGCGCCAGCCGGTCGAACGGCACTTCAATAATGGGCATCAGGACCAGAGGGTTTCGGACTGAGGGCCGAGGGGCAATGCGCTGGCACACTGGGCATGCCTGACAATACTGGGTGACATCCCTCTTGACCCCGGGCCAGTAAAACCTGTCATGGATTCTGTCCCTAGTCTTATCCATGCCCAGGTGGGCCCCTAGTACATGGGAATGGGGCATATAAAGGACTTTGCTTACATAGGGCCAGGGTACCACCAACTGCTCGATCACAGCTCCCCCCCTCTCTACTACCCGATAAAGCAGGCCTGCCCTGATGCTGAAATGGGGGGCAGTCCCTCCCTATGAGTAGGGGGACTGGGAGGTTAGGCACGACCCCGGCCCGAACGGTGAATACCCCTCAGGTGGTCCGTACCACCACGTGACAGGTGGTGTAAGTGCGAGTGTCGCCGTGCACACAGGCAACCTCGATCGGCTAGCCCGGCCTACAATCAGCTAGGTCGGGTCGCAGGAGGGTCACGACGCTCCCAGTGTCAATGAGCGCCTGAGTGTCTTTACCTCCCACCCGAGCAGGGACGTTCGGGCCATCGGGATCCCGATGAGCCCAACAGGTGGTGAGGAGACACGGCCTCATGCGGCTGTCGTCGGCGAAGGCCGAGGGCATGGAGACGTCCCTGTTCTCCGGACATTGGCGGGCGATATGGCCCGTCTGGCTGCAGCTAAAACAGCGCCACTCATCTCGGTACTCCTGGGAGGGGCCCGGCGGTCCCGGCAGTCGCTGTGTGTCTGGTCCAGGCCTGTCTCTCCGGGATTTGGCGGGTCGGATCTGGGATCTAGCAGTAGAGCTTAGCTGTTGGGCGACCTGCCAGTTCTCCAGCTGGCGGACCAGCTCATCCACAGCGTCAGGGTGATTGGTGGCGAGGGTCGTTCGGGCGTCCGGCGGGAGCTCGCGGATGGTATTGTCGATTAGGACCCGGTCCATAATGCTGGGTCTGTCCTCTGCCGTGAGCCACCTTTTGATGAGTCGTGCGTGTTGCGAGATCTGGGTCCTCACTGCGCCCCTGGGATCAAACCGCCAGTCATGGCAGCGCTGAGCTCGGGCAGCTATGTCCATAGTAGGCTAGGATCGCCTGTTTCAGCGCGGGGTACTGACTAGCCCGATCCGGGGTTAGGTCCTGTCTTGCCTGCTGGGCAGGTCCAGTGAGGAAGGGGGCCAGTATGTGGGCCCACTGCTCCTCCGGCCAGCTCTCTCATTGGGCCGTCCTTTCAAAGACCTCCAGGTACGCCTCTACATCATCATCGGGGCCTAGTTTGGTGAGGTGGCTTGTGGGTGCGGAGATCGGGGGGTCGCGCGCCGATTGCTGTGCGAGGTGTAGGACTGCCTCCCAGAGGAGGGCTAAGCTTTCGGCAGTGTCTCTCTGTGTTGCAGCGGCCAGTGCTTGGTCCCGTTGCTGGCGTTGGCTGGCGGCCGTGGCCGCAGCTCCGTCAGGGTTCTGCAACTGCCAGGGACTGGCAGTTTCCTCAAAAGCAGTAGGTGTGTGTGTGTGTCTGTTTGTGTGTGTGTGTGTGTGTGTGTGTGTGTGTGTGTGTGTGTGTGTGTGTGTGTGTGTGTGTGTGTGCATGTGTGCATATATGTGTTACTCCCAAATAAATATATATGGTTATAGATATTAGATATTATATCCATTGCAAACAATAGTCTGGCATTTTTTGACCGATTCTGAAAGAATGATTGCAGATTAAGAAAATTATGTCAGATACAATAATACCTTACAGCCCTGTGTGTCTGTCTCCCTTTAAGCATCTCTTAAACTATGAAAAGCACTTTACTGCTTATGCCTTTGATGAAGACATGCAGTGTAAAGCCATCCTCTTTAAGCGTTCTGCTGCACTGCTAGTGGTGCCTTTCCCTAAAACCACCTTTGCATGTAACTGTTCTAACATGTGGATCTGATTGTTCTGATTCCTGGTATAGATGAATGTATAGATAACAAAATAAGGCGTAACAGCAGCACAGAAATCTGAATTTACAACAGTCAATAAACATGTAGCTTGTAGGGCTAAGGAGGGTATTTACACACCTGAAGTCTACTGAAACACCATTGTAACGGGTTAGTTATGCAATAAGTTATACAAATGATACAAAAATATTTAGTAATAACTCAGTTATTGCAGTACCAAGAGGGCTCAAACAGCCACTTGAATGTGAGCTTTCAGGAAGTGGATATGTCGATTTTGATTCCCTGCTAACGTGCATACTTGTCTTAGTGAGGAATAAATACCCATTGGTATTGTTTTTATAAAAATTATTATATGATGTTCCCCTTAACCCATTGTGCCGCAACGCAACTTGGAATATCATGGCAAAATGTATACAATGAGGAACACAATCCCAACGGAATGCTTTAGTCTTATTCCGTCTGTGTCTCTAACTATTAGTACAGTTCACATTCTAAATAAATGAAATAACTGGCCTGGGGCATAGTGGAGGAACTTTACTTGTGTATTGTTCACGATCGTAAAGCTTCTTATTTTGGGTGCCCTTTAAAGAGCACCACAGTGGATCCATGGCCGTGCAGGTCGTGGTGATTGGTAAGCTGTGGGTGAAGAGTCTGTGATTGGCTGATGAATGGGTCAGAGTCAATAGCAAATCACATCTGTCTACGACTATGGCTTAGGTATTGGTTTAACACACACATGCACATGAAGACAAATACACACACATACACACACACACACACACACACACCCAACACACACACTCATATGGCTTATGGCAAGTGGTGAAAGCATCCATGCTTGGTGGTTGCTTTCAAAAGGCCATAGTCCCAGCACGTCTGGTCTGAATCACGCTGCGGCCTCCCTGCCTCTCTAACCCACGTGACACGGAGGCAAGCGGAGAGATTTAAAACCCAAAGGTTTGTTTTTCCTGCTTCCTCCTCAGCCCCTCTCATAGGTCGCCTCATTCATCTTGAGGCCTGCTGCGACGTCAGAGAAGGGCACCACTCAATCCATCAAGACGTCTGACTGCTCTGGGGCTGTCTGTGTGTGTGTGTGTGAGGGGGGGGGAGTGGGTCGATGTGTGTGTGTATTAATATATATTTGTAGCATTTTATTAACAGGGAATGGTAGCCGTGGCTGTTCCTTTTCCTTCCTTCCTTCCTTCCTTCTTTTGTATCTCTCCTTCAACTTGTTGTTCTATATCTGTCTTTCTCCCCATCCTTCCTTCCATCTTTCTAGACTAACTCCATATCAATTTCCCCCTATTTCCCATCTCTTCAAGAGGTCCTTGTCAAAGACTTCCTGTAAGGTCTCTCTCTCTCTCTCTCTCTCTCTCTCTCTCTCTCTCTCTCTCTCTCTCTCTCTCTCTCTCTCTCTCTCTCTCTCTCCTGCTCCCCTTTCTCTCCTCCCCCCAGCCAGGTTGACAGGATTATGAACCACCTCACTCCAAACACACACACACACACACACACATACACACACACAAATACACACGCTAGCCCACCCATTTTTTTAGTGATTCCTAATTATCCACTGATCAGGCAGGAAGACAGACAGCCTGGTAGACAGACAGGCAGGCAGACAGACAGGCGAATAGCGATCGGCAGCTTGAGAGGCTGGAGGTGGGACCACGCAGGTATAGGAGTCAGACAGGTGGGATACACGCGGGGAGGGGTTGAGGATGGGGGTCAGGACCCCGAGCAGCAGGGTGGGGGAGGGCAGGGGTAACAGGCTGAGGTATGTGGAAAGACTGAGAGGTGAGGGAGAGGAGTCCCCGTGATGAGCCCCCACTAGCGACCCACGTCAGGGTGGCTGTCTTCTCATGTGTCAGTCAGACAGCGCTCAAGTGTATTTAATATGCATACACACACACCGAAATATGCGCTCACATATAAACATATACACCCATGTTGCTGACACATTTGCTAACACACATAACGTGTACACACAGAGAAAGTGCAGGTGCATGCACTTTAACTCAACACAAACTCACACACACACACACACACACACACCTAATAGTAAAAGTGAGCAGCCTGTGAGGTGAGACTGAAGCCACAATATCGCTGGTGCAGCAGAAGCAGATACTTAAAAGAGAAATATTAAGACAAAAGAAATGTCCTTGCTGTGATCTAATTTTATGTATAGGTGTATATTGGGGGGCATGCAGTTTGTTTTGTGCATAGTGTGTGTGTGTGTGTGTGTGTGTGTCTGTGCACATGCATTTGTTTGAGTGTGTGCATGTGTGTGTACCTTGTGTGCGTTGGTCTGCATGCTTGTCTATGTGTATTGTGCATGAATGTTGCGCACAGCAGGCAGGCAGCAGCTGCTTCAAACTGCTTCTCATTGATAAAGGATGAATGACAGTAATTAGGGGAGCGGAGGTAGCTAATAGCTAGCGTGGGCACACTACATCCATGAATTACATTCCCCTAGCATCTGATTGAAGACACTGGGCTTGAAATGTCAGCTACATAAATACACTAATTAGATAGCAGTTGTTTCGGCGTAACTGCCATCTCACACATGTACGCTTAGGTGATTTTCATCTTATATCTTATTATTTATTATTATTATTAGTTTGCACAGTGGAACTTGTTAGCGAGAGAGGAGCGAGGAATTGAAATCCATTTGATAGGTTTTCAGAATTTGAAGCAGGTTGATGTAGCTTATTAAGGCTATTTTCACCTGGGAGAAGGCTTGTTTTGAATCTCACCATTAGACCAGCTCTGTCTGGCAGGCTAACGTGAGAGCTGTGTTTTTAATTTATTTTTAGCAAGCTAGCGGTGCAGCGGTATGAAGGAGCGAAAGAAAAACAATGTTTCATTTAAGAGAAAGAATGAAGCCATGGATAGAGTTTGGTTTGATTGTTAGTGTGTTCAAGTGGTGCAGTTATACAGTGGAAAAACACAAGCTGGTAAATTAAATGTTATGTTTCGAAAGTAAGGAAGAAAGAAAGAATATAAAAGAAAAAAGAAAGACAAATATAGAAATACAAATGTATAGGAGGGTGAGAAACTAAAACCGCATATATAGAAGGCATAGAAGCAAATAAAGACATACAAAAATAAATATATAATATGTATTACTAAGAAATAATATAAAGTGAAAGAGAGAGAAAGAAAGAAGGAAGAAAATAAAGATAAAGTCTATTGAACAGGGTGAGATGCGCATTACCCCCGATCTCCTCACAGCAGGGCACTGGCTCCCGGGGCCCCAGAGATGGAGGATGTGTGTAGGTGGTAATCTCTTCTGAGTGGGGAGAGCTGGGAGCTCTCTGGGGCCACTCTGGACACCCTGATCAAAACGTCTTCCTGGCTGCTGCTTTAAACACCCTAAAACACTTTGCTGTTCAACACTTTGAACATAAAATCACATACTTAATCCTATTGAGTGCGCTTTGCGCATGTGTGTATGTGTGTTTGTGTGTGTGTGTGTGTGTGTGTTGCCTGTATGTGTATTTAAAGAAAATAAACTGTATTTCCTATTTAGTGTGTAGTACACTTAAAGTCACAGCAGAAAGAAGGAAAAATATGCAGTAAGATGCAGATTGCAAATTTGACATGAGGGATAAATGTGCAAATGGTTATCAAGGGGAAGGTGACGGCTGCAGTGGTGGTTGGTAAATATCGACTAAACAAGTGTTGCATGTGACTGGATCACAGGCAGAAAGACGTGAATGAAAGGGGTAGCAGCTTATTGAGCTACACTCTGCCTCAACACAGAACTCACACATGCTCTGACATATACCTGACACATATTTTACCATATATAATCAGGTTAGGAACATGGAATGAAACCCTCCAATCTACCACCGGAAACTGGGGAATAAGAGATCAAAAATGTGAGGAAGCGAAAGAGATCAAAAATCCTCTTGAGCTCTTCCATAAATAGCGACATCGTGCAGTGAGTTCGGTCTCTACAGTTGGAAGAATATGATCTCTTATTCCACTTTCAAAATAACAGCGCTTCACTGCCACTCTCTCCATTTATCAGCATGTACTGCAGTTAAAGTAGAAGATTTGAGATGTAGTTACAGTAGAATACAAAATATATAGTTAATAGAAGATATGAGATGTAGTGACAGTAGATTACATAATATTTAATTTAAGTAGAAGATAAGATATGTATTGACAGTAGAAATTATAAAATAGAGTTAAAGTAGAAGATAAGAGCTGAATGACCATATAATACATAAGATAGAGTTACAGTAGAAGACATAAAATAGAGTTACAGGAGAATATATGTGATGTAGTGGCAGTAGCAGACATAAGATAGAGTTAAAGTAGAAGATTTTAGATATAATTACAGTAGAATACATAACATAGAGTTACAGGAGAAGATATCAGATGTAGTTACAGTGGAAGGCAGACAATAAGTTACAGAAGAATAATGACCATGGAGTTTCGGGACAGTGGGTTCTGGAGTTTAAAGAATCCTTATCACGAGAGCAGCTTGGCAGCAACTAAGATGATGGGCACACACATGCACACATGCACATCTCAAAACACACAGAAACACAAATGCAACCCTTGCATACAAACACACTCGCAGGCACACACAAATGCGCACACACACAACACACACACACATGTCCACAGACACTGACAGGCACACATAAATAGACATGCACATGACTATTGTGGCACGCACACGCATACAATCACACACAACCACGCACACAGACTACAAAAACAGACAGACACACACACACTACACACACACATACGCACACACACACACAGACAAACACACATGCACACACACACACACACACACACACACACACACACACACACACACACACACACACACATACAGAAACTTGTGTTCCTTGTCTTCTTTCTTTTGACTCCCATTACTGAGTGAACCCTTCCCTGTAGTTTTCTCTCTTCTTATCTACAGCCCTACCAGCACTCTTGGAGCTCATGCATTTGGATGGAGGATGATGCAGAGTAGAGGGAAACAAACCATGCTCCATAACATGTGGAAGCATGCACACACGCATGCATGCAGACACGTACGCACACACACAAGCACACCCACACAAGCCCACGCTCAATTTTATATTGTACATGCATATATGAATGGGTGAATGCTGTGTCCCCCCCCTCCCCCCTGAAATTCTCTTTTATTTGGTGAATATACAGATACAATTTTTCTTTTCTTTTTTGATTCTGTGGTGCTTAACATAGAGGTTAATTAACAATTAAGATGCATTATGAAAAAGAATGATGGGTATTTAATAACACACACACACATATATATATATATATATATATATAAATTTTGTAAAATTATGTTAAATGGCACAACAACTATTGAACTGTAATGCAGCTTTCATTTATGCCCATCCTCTAATGTGAAGAGGGTTTAGAACCTAGCAAACTGCAATGAGTCTTTTTTACAGCAAGGCTGGTTATAGAATCCTTTGTCTAGGCTAGGCTACAGTATTTCATAAGAGCAGTTTAAGTTAAAAAATGCTGACAAACGCAGAATGAGTCAGGCATGGAGACCAACCGAGGCAAAAACCTTACGATTAAATATCGTAAGGTTTGCAAATATCGTAAGGTAATCCCTGAATTACCAATCACCAGAGAGCAGGGGGAGAGAGAAAAACGACATGAATGAAAACACATAAATAAACTGTGACGCGACGACGTCAGATACATGTAGGAGATGATGGAGGTGGAGTTGATGAAGGTGTTGCAGAAGACCAAAAAGGAGTGGATGAAGATAAGGATGGGAGAGGAGGAGGAGCGTGATGAAGATGAAGGTGATTCAGGTAGGCTAAAGCTTGAGTTCCGACCCATCCAATCAATGGGAGATTCTGGCCAACAGTGCACACATTCTATTTGCACATTATAACAGCACATGACCCCTTTTAGTGAATATTTGAATGTAAAAATGAGTGCAAGATCTTTTGAGAGGGGGAGAGGAAAGCGAGGGGTATATAGATAAAGAGAGAAGGGTGGATATCTGGGGAAAATATATATGAAAGAGGGAGAGGGGATAGAGGTAGAGGGAGAAAGAAAGCTCAGAGGGGGAATGGTAGAAAGAAGAGAAAAGGAAAGAGAGGAGTGGAAGGAAGGACACTTCCAGAGAACACCAGAAAGATTATCTATCGTCTTCTTTTTGTAACTGCTCGGTTCTGTAAATTAAATATTTTGTTGGCAGCTCGTTAGTTTCAGTGCTTATCCTTCTCTTTCCCTTTTTTTGTGGGAGCAATTAGAGCAAACAATTGTTCCCTTGGAGTTGCTGTCTGTAAGAGTGCTGGCTGCCAGCAATTCAGGGGCCAACGTCCTCTGCTAGGCTTTTGCTGCCGCAGGCTAGCTGAGCCACGTCATTGTGATAGCATGAGAGTGCCAAACAATAGAGCCAAACTTCTGCCAATCACTGTCCCAGTCAATCAAACACATTTTGGGCTCTGCACTGAAGTGGCTGCTGCTGACAAGCAAACAGATAGACGCTATTTAGGAAAACACAATTTGACAGTTATATTGTCACATGGGGCGAGTAAACAATGACGATGATAATGAAGGACGATTTTGAGTGTTGAAAGATAGATTTAGCGTGGAAATAAGTCACCGCTTTATTAACTTGTTAGATAGAATGTGTTCATGATGTCGTCATTTGGACATGGAAAAAGGTCTGTTTGTATGCAGTTTACATCAGGAAATGTTAGCTTTCTTTTTTCATGCAAAACCATCTCCTGTGCTTTTGGTTTGCCTCTTTTCCTCTGCGCATACAATCAATTTTTATTTTGAACGAGTAAAACAAACATTAGAAAAGCTTGACAGCAACTTACAACAGTCGTTAGGTGTATTTGAAAATACAAACTAAATGCAATATTTTCCAAGCCCTAAACAAAGTAAAATATTTTCTTTCGATTCCTGGCTTGGGCAAATCAATGTAGTGAAACTCTCACAGAAGGATGGATAAATGTGCCGAATATCATTTAAAGATACTTACTAAGATGTGACATTATGGCAGGCATTGCACTCCAACATGGTATTGCACTGTCTATGTGATATACTGTGAGTCTGCGAGTCCTCCTAACATTGTGTGTCTGTGTGTGTGTGTGCGCATGTGTGTGTGTGGGTGTGGGTGTGGGTGTGTGGGTGTGGCAATGTGTGTAGCCTCTTTACCACATAGTCTCTCATAGGGAACAAACAGAAGAGCAGAAACAGCAGGAACATACCCGGTGACATCATGGTGTCTGCTGTGCTAAGAGAGTGCGGCCAGAGTCCCCTAGTGGGTCAAGGAGGTGAATGACAGATCGGGGGCATGGCTGACCATCTGGCTCCCCACCTCCCCACCCTTTCTCTCTCTCTCTCTCTCTCTCTCTCTCTCTCTCTCTCTCTCTCTCTCTCTCTCTCTCTCTCTCTCTCTCTCTCTCTCTCACTCACTCTCTCTCTGTGGTTCCTCACACTACTGCTGGTCCCGCTAATCCTCTTCCATCACCACTATACCATCAGCACTGCTCTCTCACAAGCACTGACCTCGTTGGTCCTCACACTGCCACTCCCAGCACCATCACAAACCCAGCAGGGACCCCACACGTAAGCTGTGTGCAAACACACAAACAGACACATACATACACACGCATACACACATACACTAAAATACAAACAAAGACCATTTGTGACAGAGAGACAGAGGGAGTGAATGCAGATCGTTGGACAGAATGCTGTTGGATCAAACCCCAGCAGGAGAGTTTGGCGATGTCATTTGTGGCAGGGTGAGAACCACAGGACCAGCATCCTGTCTTGTAGAATGTCCTATTGCTTTAGTCACAGATCCACTTTCACCACAGGTCGCTTCGAACTAACCGTCCCTTCCCGTTGTTATCTTTCCTTCTATCCTTTTCTGGCAGTAATCCTGTATGGTCCTACAGAGCTGGCCATCTGTGGGACATGGTTGTTGTGCAGGAACACACCAGGCATGGGCAGAATATACATTTTTGTTGGCATATAAGGCTAATGCATGGGTTCTTCCATTTAGTACCAGTGAACCAGTCCTAACAGACCAGTCTAAAACAGATACGCAGAAACATATTATTTGATTGCATCTTATATATATTTTTTAAAAATATATTTAACAGTAGGCTGAACCATGTAACCAAACCTAAATCTTGCAGATAAACAGTTGCCATTTCCTGATCTGAGACTTTTTTGTGTTACTTGTGTCTGAGACTTTTGTTTTTGTGTGTCTGTATTTGTGCATGTGTATAAGTGTGTGGGAGTACAAAAAAATACTAACAAACATACATTCATTTAAGCCAAAAGATCATCGAAAATCAGCTCTCCTTCCACAACAGAACATAGTGCTCCTCTGTAACCCCCACATGTGTAAGAATCTATCTATGTCCTGCATTTCTTTATAATACCTGAAATCTACCTTCATCCTGGACTTCACCAGTCGGGTAAACCACAACTGTGCGTCAGTACTCAGGGAGTTCTCTACTCTTCTTTTTAAACTTGGATAAATTGCCATCTTTGCTTGGCCAATCATAAAGTTTAAAAGAGCACTTCTGTGTTTGAACATTTTACTGTATTTGAACCCAAAAATAAAGTTGTGTTTTGAAAATGCTTCTCCAAACAACATAAAAAACGTAGTCAGCAGCAGAATAAGAGGCGTTAGTTGGTCACAATCTAAAAAACAGTGAAAAACCGTTTCCCTGTGTGTACAGAATGGACATATGTTTGACACACTGGGGTTTAACAAAGAAATAAAAGAGTTAACCACAACAATCCCATGCAGAACTCTCCACTGCAGATCTCCAGTCCTCTTTGTCGACGGTGGTTTGTAGAGCACCCTCCACTCTGGTCTGACGTCCTCCTTCAGGCCCAAGTGAGCCCTCCAGGGACAGTCAGACCGACCGTTCGACCTTTGTTTAAAATCTTGACACACATGTTGTAGGACAGTTTACCGGTAAAGTCTTTCAAATACAACACTCTCCCAGTATTTAAAAACAGCCCTGAGCAGTCTTTAAGATCAGGAAGAATCTTCAAAGAAGGGAAAGGATCATTACAACTAGGCCAACTAGAGCCATTACAGTAGGACCTTAGAAGGATGCATTCATCACCAGTCAGTTGACTGTTGTCCAGCAGCTGCTGAGTAAACCGAGATGATGTTAATCCTAGGTGTGCACCAAAAGTTGCAATATCGTCCAAGTCCGGACCAGCCAACCTACGCTCCCCAAAGTTGTGACTTTTGAAACACACAGTTGTTTCAAGAGTGTAGGTCGTGTCACATAGTCGCCAGCTAGCTGACCTCCAAGCACCACAGGCTCATTAAGCAGCCAGTGTAAAGATGATGAAGAGTCCACTCTCTGTTTCTTAAAGAGGTTCCATACTGTAAAAAGGCCACGATAAAAAACAGGGAGATTCTTGAGATCTTTGAAGTTAAAATCCATTAAAAACAAAGAGATGTTCAAACCCAAATTACCAAAACGTCTAAGAACAAAACATGCCAGGGGTCTCCAGACAAGGTCTTTTGGCCCTGTAAGTAGTCTCTGGATGAATTGCATTCTGAAGGTGGCACCCCTGCTTGCCAGATGCACCAGTCCTTGGCCTCCTTCTTCTTTGGGGAGACAAAGAACGCTCTGTGGAAGCCAGTGAAGCTTGTCCCAAAAAAAACTGATTGAATTGAATTGTGTTGGCATATAGACTGGTATGTTATTGTTTTGTGTTCTTACACTGGTACAGTCCTGTCCTATTAGAAATCCACTACTGCGCATGTGCAGAAATAAAGAAAGGTAATTCCTCCCCCGTTCTGGTTAAAACACCAACGATGAATATGTGTGTTTATTCCTCCGTTAAGTAAACCGGTATTCCTGTCCTGAAGATGACAAACCCAACAGGTTATGGGCCCAGAAGGGAACATGGAAGCCGATGGAATAGATTACGTTTCGACGGAGATGAAAAAAACTACGAGTTATGGGAGACAAAGTTTTTGGGGCACTTGCGTTTGCTAGGGCTAAAGGCCGCCATATTGAGCGTGGATGAAGATGAAGAAGACAAAGAGAAAAATGAAGAAGCCTACGCCGAATTGATACAGGTTTTGGATGATAAAAGTCTTTCCCTGATAATGAGAGAAGCAGCAGATGATGTGAGAAAAGCGTTGAAGATATTGAGGGAACATTATGCAGGTAAAGGGAAGCCACGTGTGATTAGTCTCTACACTGAGCTAACTTCTTTTCGGAAAGCCGCTGACGAAAGTGTTACGGACTATATCATTCGTTCTGAGATGGCCATTACAGCACTGAGGAATGCTGAAGAGACTTTAAGTGACGGGCTGTTGATTGCAATGATTCTGAAAGGTTTGTCCGATTCATTTAAGCCGTTTGCGATCCACATAACGCAGAGTGACGAGCCGACATCTTTTGGCAAGTTCAAAACCAAGTTGAGGAGCTATGAAAGCACCGAGAAGTTTAGCGCCATTTCCACTGACGACAACGTGATGAAGGCAAGTAACATTAAAGTTAGCTGGCCAAGAGGAAGAGATAAAGGGGCCGAGATAACCTGCTTCAACTGTGGCCAGAAAGGGCACAAGGTCCGGGAATGTACCGTTACTGGAGAGCGCAGAGAACGGAGACAGTGGTGTAGTTTTTGCAAGAGCTCCACTCATACTGACGCAAATTGCAGACGAAAAAGAAGAGACAATGTGAAACAAGCAGATGCTGATGGCCACACATTTGCATTCAGAATAAGTGACTATCAGGTTCGTGGACTGAAACAGAAAGGGCTGATGGTTGATACGGGAGCAACGTCACATATAGTCACGGACATCGGGAAGTTTAAGGAGTTTGACGAGACTTTCAAACCGGAAAAACATTCCGTGGAGCTGGCTGACGGAACAAGAATGAATAGTGTCGCGGAGAGGTGAAGCGGAGGTTTACCTGAGAGACAACACGGGTCGTCGGGTGAAAACAACGCTGACGAAAGCGCTGTACGTGCCGTCGTTTCCACAGGACATTTTCTCTGTTAAAGCAGCGACAGCCAACGGAGCTTCAGTCAACTTTTGACAGGGGTGTAACAAGCTCATCCACAAGAACGGTACCACTTTTGACATCAAGGAGTACGATAGACTGTACTATCTTAACACTGTAAGTGATGAAAATGATGATGGATGTCATGGGTGCTGTGATATTCACACATGGCACAAAATTCTTGGCCACTGTAATTTTGAGGATGTGTCAAAGTTAGAAAATGTGACAGAGGGAATGAAAATCTCAGGTAAGATTGACCAATCTACCTTCAACTGTGAAATCTGCACACAGGGAAAATTTGTTCAGAGCAGAAACAGAGAGTCTGATGAGCGGCTCTTGAGCTTGTGCACACTGATTTGGCTGACCCTATTGAGCCAGAGGCAAAAGATGGGTTCAGATACACTCTAGCATTTACGGATGATTATTCAGGGGTCGTTTTTGTGTATTTTCTAAAAGCAAAGAGTGGTACTGTAAAAGCTACTGAGAAGTTTATTGCTGATGTGGCCCCTTAGGGGAAAATAAAGTGTGTCAGGTCAGATACTGATGATGATCTCCTCTATCACTTTCCCCAACCTGGTTGCCAAAATCTTTGAAAGGAGTTTGTAATCAGTGCAGAGTAGTGAGACCGGCCTCCAGTTTTTGATCTGTTGTAAATCTCCCTTTTTAGGAATCAGCGTTATCACTGCCCTCCTGCAACTCACAGGTAGCCGCCCTCCAGCCAGACTGTCCCTTAATACGGCAAGAGCACCTGCACCTATTATTGACCAGAATACCTTATAAAAATCAGCAGGCAGACCATCTATAGCTGGAGCTTTACCACTCTGCAAGCCCTGTACTACAGCATATCGCTTTTCTGCAGAAAGTACCTCATCCAGGGTGGAGTCAGGCTTGGCCTTTGGGAGACCACTATAGAATGACTGGGCCAATAAAGGATCATCTTTATGTTCACTTTTATACAAAGTCCATAAAAGTCGGATGCATACCTTCGGAGTTCTGCGGGTTCTGACAGGGTTTTTCCAATGTGGGAGACAATGGAGTGGATCAGCTTTCTTTGGCCATTTTTCCTTTCAAGTTAAAAAAAATACTGAGATGGGGCATCCATTTGTGTCACATTCAAGAAACGTGACCTCACTAGTGCCCCCTGTGCTGCAGTGCCTAGCGGGTTGGCCAAAGCAGATTTATTTTCAGTTAGAGCCTTAATATGGCCTCGATCTCCTGTGGAATCTGCCAAACTTTGTAGATCCACCAAATCTAACTCCAGTTCTTTCATTAACCTGGCTCTGTCTCTTGTGACATTGAGAGTGTACTGTTGAGACAGTTGCTTGATTCTACACTTCCCTACATCCCACCACTGTTGCAAAGATGTAAAATCTGCCTTCGTTTTTGTGTATTGGCTCCAAAAGAAAATGAAGGCATTTTTAAAACAAGTATAATTTAACAGTGTTGTGTTAAAATGCCAAAATGTGCTTTTTGATTTTGTATTCTTTATAAAAAAAAGAACACTGCACTAGACAATGGTCAGTAAAACCAACAGGCACTATACAGCAACTCTTAAAAGTACTAAAATGATGCTTAAAACAGTAAAACATGTCTAGCCTGGCCATGGATAATATACTTTCTCGAATGTGTACACAGGTGTACTGCCACTGTCTCCTGTGAAACCTTCTCCATACATCTGTCAGATCAGTGCAAGTAGTCATCCTCACTAGCCAACTCTTAGAGACAGGATGAGGTTCTAAGTGATTCCTGTCTATTTTGTTACCCTCTGTACAGTTAAAATCACCTCCAACAACAAAAAAATCATCATTGTTGCAACTGTTGATTATGTCATTCAAGGTGTCCAAAAATAATATTCTTTCAGCACCCTTATTTGGTTCGTACATATTGATAAAAACGATTATACAATTTTCATATTGTGCCTTAATCCTGATCAATCTGCCTTCCACTGGACTATCCACCTCATAATAGCATGGTTTGCACAGTTTAGAGAAAATAAAACCCACCCTACCACTATTATTAGATGTATGGGATAAAACCACATCACCACTCCCCTCCTTTTTCCATTCAATCTCATTGTCTGTTGTGCTGTGGGTTTCTTGTATAAAAAGTACATCCAACCTCTTGATGTCCATCAATTCATACAGAGAGGCCCTCTTTAGGCTATCCCTTGCCCCATTCAGGTTTAAAGTGCAGATACTTAAATTACACATGAGATGGAGGGGAGGAAGCACTGCACACAAACAAGCAAAAGGAAACAATAAAAAGTATGCTTTACAAATCATCATCGAGCTGAGCTTTGACCTTTAACACCAGCTTTCTCAGGCGGAAAACTTCCTGCTCTGTGAACACCTCTTCCCCAAGCTCACCTGAGTTCTTCATTTGACGTCGTGCAGACTCCACAAACATTTTAAGGTTTGGGAAATGTTGATCCACTTTAGCTCTCAGGCCTTTTGTCTCCTGTAAAAACCTCTTCATTTTTGTCAAGGAGTAACCAATGAACTTATCCCCTTGAGCCTGTGACATACCGATGGATCCACTGTCAGATTCATCAGAGGTCTCCTCTACAGTGGGAGGGGGAGTAGTGTCTTCAGAAGACTTTTTTGACTTTGCATTATCTCTTCTGTCATTCATGATTTTTCTTTTCACAGACATTTGAGAAAAATATTCAGAAGATCATCTTCCCCTTCCTCCACAACACACTCAGCCACTTCAATAGCAGTCTGGTCAGATTGGTTCCTGAGGCCAGGCCTGCTCTGCTCCTGTTTTTTTACCTTTTACCATTTCCTCTTCTACCTGTACCTGTTTATGTTCCCCATTCTTAGAGACGTCTTCAGCAATGGGATCCTCTCCCTGTTGCTGGGGCTGACTACTACCTATCTCATTCTGTGGGCCTGTCTCCTCTTGATCACTTTCGATCTCAGTCAAGTTTTGTTGCTTTTTGTCCTTAACGTTTCTTTCTTGCCTTCCACCTGCCTAGTCTCCTCTGTAGGCCTAGTAATCCCATCAACGATATCAGAGGAGCCGCTAGTGGTGGGCTTGGGGGGCTGAGGGGGGGAGGGGGGGCGCTGCGCCGTCTGGAACAGTGCTATTGTCGTTCCCTTCAGGGCAAGACCTGATCATGTGTCCCTCCTTCCCGCATTTAAAACACCGCATAGTGTCTGAGGTCGCAAACACTGTAATCGAACTCATGAACTTTAAATTTGAGCATTAGATTAATGTCTTCCTTGTTGTTCAATAGCATGAATACTTGCCTACGAAAAGATAAAACATGTTTTAGCTGCGGTGATTTACAACCTAAAGAAACAGTTCTAATTGGCGATACCAGCTGGCCATATCTCGCCAATTCCTTTCCGAGCGCTTCATTGCTGATGAAAGGTGGGACGTTAGATATTACAATTTTCTTTGCTGGATTAACCAGGGGGAGAACAGAGGTAAAGGTGTCTTGAAGTACGACACCAGATTCAACCATTTGATTGACTTTTTCAAAGCTGTCAAGAAAAATCACAATCACGCTATTCATTCGCTACGCATATTTAACCGAATCATAACCAACCTATAGCTAATCCGCGTTCCTCTACAAGCAACTTACTGTTGAGGAAACTTTGATTGCATGTCGGCGTGTTAATTTACCTGACGCCGAACCGGCGACAATACCTGAGGGCATTCTGCCCTGCTAGGTGGTAGCGAACGCTACCAAACTAACTAAACCATGCTACTTTGTTAACAAACAACGAAACTAGGTAATGAAATAAAGCTACAAGTAGCCACAAAAGCACAAGATAGTGAAAAAAATAAAGCGCAAAGTTAGATAAAGACTCAAACACGTCTAAACTCACCACGCAGCTCCGAACACTCACCATCCACTCAGAGAGAGAGAGAGAGAGAGAGAGAGAGAGAGAGAGAGAGAGAGAGAGAGAGAGAGAGAGAGAGAGAGAGAGAGAGAGAGGGAGAATGTCAGCATATGATCTCTATACATTAGCATAAATATCCAACTTGAGACGCGCTCTTGACCCTGAAGCACTGGGGGCAGCAGAGAGAACAAAGCACTTGGGGAGAGAAATAGCTTCCGCATCAGGGGACTTGATGACCAGCCTCAACCAGTCAACAAAACACATATCTGGTCAGTTGCAGGCTAGCCTCAGTGGAGAGCATATAACACAGGTTAGCAGTGAATAAAGTCAAAACACGATAGGAGAGGTTTACTGACTGTAAGTCAACCCCTTGGTTCAGCTTTGAAAACGATGAGATAAAAAAAAAATGATTTTGGTCTAAGAGTTCTTGGAAGGAGGGGGACAGGTTTTCCCCATGGTATCAACTTTGTGACTCTTTTATTTAAGCTAGTACCATCGTGTATAAGCGTTTGAATGAGCAATGTTGTACTATAAATGTCTGAGAAGCAGAACCCTCTTTCAGACACGGCCTTTAACATCAACCGCTGACCAGACAGAGCTCCACATAATCGCACACATCTCACCGTTGGTGTCCCTTCGTTGGTCGTCAAAGTGCTTGGAAAGGCACTTTGACGCCACTAGAAGTGAGCGAGTTTGGAGCGCAAATTAGCGTTCACAAACTGGTTAGCAGAGACTGGCAAAAAAATATAGGATTTTACACCTGCTTTTGCTTAAATGACGGTCTTATATTTTAAATGATGTAGATTAATATGTTGACGATCATATAAGACGTTTAACAAAGAATTCAAAGGTTTTGGGTTCCTAGTCACTTTAAAACTGCTGATCCAGACCAATAACTGCTGCCTAATGTCCGCTATAACCAGCCACTCCACTTCAAAGCCTTTCAAGGCTGAAATCAGACCCACCACCCTCTCCTTGCCTCTGATCTGCTTCATACCAGCAAGTACTTTGAGGCGAGCAATAAACTATTATTGTTTTCATTTTTTTCTCGTTATAATTCTTTGTATTATTAAAACTGTGATTAACTTTTCTTGTCTGCTTCAAATCTGCTGTAATTATAACAAAGGCCTGTCAAGCACTGTGCATTATCAATGGATGGGAATCTTTGGTAAATCTTCGTTTGATTCATTCAATAGAAGTTCCGGTCATTAGTAGCATTGCGGTGGATCAATTGTCTCATGATGCAGAAAGCAAAATAACAACAACAAGATCTGGGCGGTGCTCATGTCCACGGCAGAGCAGAAGCGGAGGGAGGGGGCTTTGTTATCCATCGGCAGACATGGATTAAGATGGAAGGTTTGGTGAGACAAGCTGACCTACAATGACAACCCTTTCTTGTGTCACATGCTCCCAGGCACTACCACGTTGTACATGTGCGCGCTCACACACACACACACACACACACACACACACACACGCAGACATAAATGTACACTCAGACACATAGATATAGACGCATTCTAGCACAGACATGCATGCACATAGACATACAGACATGCATTCACACACAGACACATTCAAACACAGACGTGCATACATGCACATTTACATGTGCACACACAAACACACACACACACACAAACACACACACAAAAAGACACACACGACACACTCACACACACATACACATTGAAGTAGACAAACACAGAAACACATACGAGAAAATAGAAAATGGTTGTTCTATTCACCCATGGGCTCAGTCAGTCCAATGCCACACAATACCAGACACTCATTAGGTTTTATGTTAACTGTCTGCCACTGTGTTGATGCCAAGTATCTAAATAACCACTCTTTCAGGGAGCAGATAAAAACCTCTCCTCAGATAGCCACGAGTCTGAAAATGAACGAGGAATACAAACAAATGCCACGCTACGTAGCATCACATTGAACATTTCATTATTTTTAAGGAACTTGAGAGTCATTGTGACTTGCATTTGGTACAGCCAGGAAACACTTGGCAAAGTATTTATTTTTTATTGCCCTGTGTGGTTCCAGTCTGCCACTGTATTAGGTATTCTGTCCTTTAATGATGTGGAAGCCTTTGTCAGTTTAATGGGCAATGGGTTCGGGATGGTCGATTAATTACATTCTACAATCTAAAAGAAATGGGGAAAAGAATGAAATAGTGTGCATGTTGTTGTTTATCTGTGATGTCTCGTCCAAGTTTTAAATCCATTGTTTATGAAAAATGAATAAACACTGATATATTACTGTTATTATCTCATACATAGCCCAGAGGAATTAATGGCGGGACTATTAGCTATTTTTGTTGAACTGCGCGGGTTTACTGTTCTTGTGTGCAACTAATCGCATCAATTATCTTTCTGTCATTTTTACAACCACATATTATTTATGATACACATAGACACTCAAAATGGCCACTGCAAATGCCCTGCGAAATACATGAACAGACCTTCACACAAACATCTTCACCTTCACCAACCAATCAACCCCCATCTTGAGGACCAAGTTTGAGCTTCTGTCGAACAACGCCAACACAAAATAACGTCCTCGAACAAATACTTTGTGGAGAGAACAGCAGCACTATAGTTCAGGTCACCTTCAAGGTACACCGACTTTTAATGAGAAGGTGAACAAGCATAGAGCTGCACACCTTTAGCTATAGAAAAAATCTACCCATTTTTATTAATTAGACACAGGTATACATAAACCCACTTCTATTTATTGTGAAATGGCATTGAAGTGAGACAGACAAAACAAAATCACATTTGCCTTGACCCAAGAGAGAGATTAAGGAAAGTAAGTGAAGAAGTCAGCAGGATAATTTAATTGAAATTCCGTAAGGGATTGGGTGTGTAGACAGAAAAAAATACACATCTTTTTTTTTAACACACACACACACGTTTTTTTACCTTCTGAAATGTAAATTTTCACCCTGTTTGGAAGGGAAAGGTCATTTTGTACACTGCATCACTAACACGTCGCCATTGATGATTGGCTTTCAGTCATTCATCAAAATGAAACCATGCTCTGAGGCACACAACTATAATTAAGGAAAACGATTTCATCCCCCCCCCCCCCCCCCCCCCCCCCCCCCCTTTACATCTGGCCACCAGTCTGCACGTGCCTCAGTGGTTCCCCTTTTGTTCCATTATTCAGTTCCAAATTAAAGTCCCTCTAGGCCTACCCAGGCTCACCCAGTCTGCCTCTGTGTAGGGTTATATGTGGAGCCAGTCCTCATATTAAGCATCATGTCCATCCATTAAGACCACACCTGTCATCAGCCAGAAACACATACACTGCTTTGCTGTCCATCTCTTGTCCGTCCTGCTCTCTCAAATTCACATCAATTCAAAGGACTCTATTTTTCTGTTTAGAAACTTTGTTTGCGTAGTAAAAGGTTACAGTGTATTTAAGACATGTCCGACAGACAACTTAGAAGTACAGAACAACAAAGAGCAGTCTAAAATGTCAACGTCTGGTCTAAAAGGTAGTGCAAGGGTACACCCGTAAGGCTGCGTTCGCTCTTAACACTTTCTCTCCCCATGGTGATCAGCTAAGGAAGGAACAGGCCACCGCTGCTACTGCTGCTGCTGCCGCTGCTGCTAACGCTGCTGCTAACGCTGCTGCCAACGCTGATGCCAACGCTGCTATTACTGATGCTACCGCTGCTGCTTAGGCTGCTGCCTCCACGTCGCCGCCACCATCAACGCATTTGCCCTTTCCAGTTGTACGGGAAAAACATTTCGTTGCCATAAATAACCCACGTTAACCCTGTTCCCATCCGCGTTCCAAAGCTTAGACCAACCGGCTGACACAGTTCTTCACTGTTCTTTGCAGTGGCATACTGGGGAGGCGCCATCAAGGCTAGGGAGCTGGACAAGCTCAACAGGCTGGGTAGGAAGGCCAGCTCTGTTGTTGGGCCAGAGCTGGACAGTCTGGAGGTAGTGGTGGAGAGGAGCATGAGGGACAAAATCAAAATCATCCTAGACAACCCCTCCTGCACCCTTTACGATGAGCTGGGGAAGATGGGGAGCACCTTCAGCCATAGGTTCATTCCCCCCAGGTGCAAAATGGAGCGGTTCAGTCATTCCTTTGCATCCATCAGACTTTACAGCAGTGCCTGAGACTCCAGCTTTTTCTCTAGCTCACGCCCTCACTGGATTGTAGTCAATCATTTCTGCTTGTTAATTAAACAGGCTTGACCTCTGTAGACGTTTCAGTCAACACATGACATGTCTGAGTGCCAAACCGAATCAGCCCTTCAACGCCGGTATCAAATGAACACTGTTTATGGCAGGTGTTTATATGTGTGATGGCATAGCTTCCAGATGCCCTCTGAAAATAAGTAATTTTTCCCGCAGCTATTCATTCATTCACTTGTTTTTGCCTCCCCAGTGAGAGTGATCTAAGGGGAGAGGAAAATGTCATTCGAATTAACGCTGCAGCGGTTTTCACTGTGTGTTTATCTGCAGCTGTCCACCTGTTGTCTATAATTTACTTGTATCGCGTATCCCGGGAATGTTAAATAACTCTCCAATTGCTTTTTGCATGTGACCTATTAGCACTCTAATAGAAAGAGCCACGGGCCAATGGATCAATGGCGTTTAGTCAGGAGGCTTGCTACATATTTGGATTGTGCCCAGCACACTTCAAATCCCTCAGCTGCATGCACTGAAAATCTATTATTTGATCCATCTCTTTCTGCAGGGCAAAGCATTTATCGCTGGGCCCAATGCCATCCTTATTAAAAGGGACTCCATCAGTCCATCCACTCTAGTGGACCTGGAAATGTCTGGGTTGCAGTACAGTACTACTGCGGTTCCCTGAGTATGGGCCAGCTCTATCAGTAAGTATTACATAGGGAACCATAGCTATTAGTAGCGTAGATTTAGGTGCCCCAAATCTCCACCTGGGACTCGGGACACCCTGACCTTAAATATATAAGAGATGTCCCAATTCTGCAGGATGTAAACCTTTTCGAAGCTGGTACAAAATAGCCAACTCAGCTATTCTTTTTGTATTTAATCGGGTTTCTCATGTTCTGCAGCTCTGTATGAAGTGCAGGTTAACATGCATTCCTGGGCGGTTCTCCTCCTTCACCTCATGCCTCTCTGTATGTCTCCAGAGCATCCGTCCTGTGGTCGGCTGGTCTTATTATGTTGTGAATGTGCTCATGCTCACTTACTCAGCTTGCCTTGCCCATTTCATTTTGCTATCAATACGTTTTGCCATTCGACACACACTCATTTTGAGATAGAGGGATCTGTTCCAAGGGGTTGGTTAAACAAAATCCCATTAGCTCTTTGGGCTAGTGAATACACACACGCGCACGCACACACACACACACACACACACAAACACACACACATACACTATATTGCCAAAGGTATTGGGACACCTCTCCGAATCATTGAATTCAGGTGGCACTTCCATGGCCACAGGTGTATAAAATCAAGCACCTAGGCATGCAGACTGCTTCTACAAACATTTGTGAAAAAATGGGTGGCTCTCAGGAGCTCAGTGAATTCAAGCGTGGTACCGTGATAGGTTGCCACCTGTGCTATAAGTCCATTCGTGAAATGTCCTCACTACTAAATATTCCACGGTCAACTGTTAGTGGTATTATAACAAAGTGGAAGCAATTGGGAACAACAGAAACTCAGCCACGAAGTGGTAGGCTATGTAAAATCACAGAGTGGGGTCAACGCATGCTGAGGCGCAGTGCGCAGAATTTGCCAACTTTCTGCAGAGTCATTAGCTACAGACCTCCAAACTTCGTGTGGCCTTCAGATTAGCTCAAGAACAGTGCGTAGAGAGCTTCATGGAATGGGTTTCCATGGCAGAGCAGCAGCATCCAAGCCTTACATCACCAAGTGCATTGCAAAGCGTTGGATGCAGTAGTGTAAAGCACACCGCCACTGGACACTAGAGCAGTGGAGACGTGTTCTCTGGAGTAATTAATCACGCTTCTTTGTCTGGCAATCCGATGGACGAGTCTGGGTTTGGCGGTTGCCAGGAGAACGGTACTTGACTGACTGCATTGTGCCAAGTGTAACGTTTGGTGGAGTGGGGATTATGGTGTAGGGTTGATTTTCAGGGGTTGGGCTTGGCCCCTTAGTTCCAGTGAAAGGAACTGTTAATGCTTCAGCATACCAAGACATTTTGGACAATTTCATGCTCCCAATTTTGTGGGAACAGTTTGGGGATGGCCCCTTCCTGTTCGCACCAGTGCACAAAGCAAGGTCCATAAAGACATGGATGAGCGAGTTTGGTGTGGAGGAACTTGACTGGCCTGCACAGAGTCTTGACCTCAACCCGATAGAACACCTTTGGGATGAATTAGAGTGGAGACTGCGAGCCAGGCCTTCTCGTCCAACATCTGTGCCTGACCTCACAAATGCGCTTCAAGAAGAATGGTCAAAAATTCCCATAAACACACTCCTCAACCTTGTGGAACGCCTTCCCAGAAGAGTTGAAGCTGTTATAGCTGCAAAGGGCGGGCAGACTCCATATTAAACTCTACGGATTAAGAATGGGATGTCATTAACCTCCATGTGCATGTAAAGGCAGGCGTCCCAAAACGTTTGGCAATATAGTGTATATTGCATTTCCTTGTATGCATTCACCTTCTGGTATTAAATACAGCATATTTTAAAGCAGTTAAATTTCACTTTCATTTTCACTTTCACTTATCTCCTCTTGTGATTATGGTGCATCTTAATGATCATTTTGTCACACAGATCCATCATTAGTTCATAAATGTAGAAACACTGCTCTATGTTTACACACAAGCCCCTCCCCCACACACACAGACACACACACACATGCACACACGCACATACACACAAAAGTACATGTGTGCGATGCTCTCGATAGCCAAATTAAGACCGACCATAGAAATGTGTCGGCCTTAGGTTTGACATGTGTAGAACCTTGACCCACTTGAGCCTCACTCTGATTCCATATTCCCTGAGATTAACCCCACACCCACACCCACACTCTTTCCTCAGCAAACGCACTTCCAATTTAAGATAAATTATCACACACACACACACACACACACTCACACATGCCATTATATTTTATTTTTATTTTTATTTTTAGTACAGGGTATGGTAGTTTGTAGTAATGATGATGTACGGTGTGATAACCGATTTCTACTAGCAGTCATGTGCTGCTCGCCCGCTTAAGTTCTATGATTAATGTGCCAATCAGTTTAAGTTAATGATCTGGTTCATGGAGCGACACAGTTGCGCAAAACAGATGAATTCGGTCTCCAACAGTGAGGGGTAGCGAATAGTCATATAAGCACAACAATTGCTGATTGTAATGGCGATTCTAATGAAAGAGACAAAATAATTGTGGGAAAGTGGGGGATGGGGGTAGTGGCCAGTCATTTCATGAGAGGGTGGTCTCGTGTTCTCGTAGCAATATAGGTTGACTGGACTAGAAGTTTGTAGCAGTCCATTGGCTGGTGTATCACAATTCCATGTTGAATTAAGCGTTTAATTGGTTATATATAATGACGATTTGTTATGTTGGTGTGTAAAGTAATGGGGTTGTCAGTAGCACCAATACCTTGCCAATACCTGGCAGTCTTGGCCTTTCAAATATGGCGACGATGTTAACGTGTGGTGCAGTCAACGTTTATGTTTATATGTCTATGATAGGGAATAGAGAGACACACAGCAGGTACTACTACTGAACAAGCACAACACACAATTATTAGTTCCCAGAGGGGTGGGTAGTTTTGATTGGCGGAGATAATTAGTTCCGTAAATGTAGATCTGACCTTCCTGACTGAACCTTTAAAACAGTTTCATAATTTTAAGTATTACTTAAGCATATATTAAGTAATTTTAAGTATATGTAGATTTCCTTTGGTAAACAAATGCATGCATAAATACATATTTTACCTCTGTTTCAATTATCTTCTTCATTATTTTTTTTAATAGTCAAGTCAGTTTACTTATTTTCTTAAACCCATAGTGACTATTAATTCTCCATGGTTCATTAAATCTGATTTACCCAAAGGGGGAAAATTAAATTTCAACACAACCTGGTCTTATCTTCCCAAAGGCTGAGATAAAAACCGGTTAAGTCAGACTCTTTTTTTCTTTAATCGGAATGTAGCAATCTCTAAAGTTAAGAAGAATACCAAAAACAGTGGCTAATCATTCCACAAATGAAAAATGGATGCCATGGAGGAACGGAATACTTAATAGATGCAAATTTAATTGGATAAAAGCAAGTTTAATTTAGCTACATCTCAACCCAGCATGCTAAGCATATCTACATTCTCCACACCTGGACTTTGTTTTTCTATTGTACTTTACATAAAGTGCAGTTACGAATGAAACATTATAAGTAGCTAGGTAATGGTAGTTAATTTAGTGGTATAGCTTAGCTAGTAGTGGAGTTATCTTAATATAGCTTAGCGAGTTGTGGAGTAAGTGGTATAGCTTAGCTAGTACATCTTAGCTAGGAGTAGAGTTATCAGTTCTAAACTTAGCTAGTAGGCTACTTGAGATTGTGGTATAACTTAGGTAGTATTAGCTAGTAGAATATGTTGTGGTATAAACCTTGCTAGTTGAGTTATTGGTGTATCTCTGGTTGTAGTTGAGTTAGCAGTATGAACTTAGCAAGTATTTGGGTTAGTGGTATAAACGCAGCTAGTAGTGGATAGCTTAGATAGTGGAGTTAGTGTATTACTTGGATCAGCCTTTTCCAAACGTAGGGTCGAGACCCAAAATGGGACGCCAACCCGTTTTTATTGGGTCTACAATTGGCTGAGTAAAATGCATTACAATGCTTTGTAAATTCATTTCGCTAATTAAAGTAGGAGAGCGTACTTTTTTTGCTACGCTGTCTATTCAGCTGAGATGCTGTGTGCGACACCTGACATTACATTTCACTTTCAGTGTTGATGTCGGGACGTTCCTGGCGGATGGTCATTACGGTAAAACGTGTGGGGAACTCCGCCTCCCCGGGCCAACCAGTAAATGTTGACGAACGAACCTATTTTATACAGACTCAACGATGACTGCGCAACGGCAAAGGCTTTTGTACTATGCTATCAGGGCTTCTCTTCCACCCAGCGCGATTTTAGCAGACTTATTTTACCAGGAAGTCTTTTTGCAGGCAAGTGAAATCAGAACACCAATCCGGCCACAGAGTTTGCATTAAAGTGTCAAGTGTGGACGTTCCGATCTGGCGCATCCGATCACAAAAGTCGCATTGAAACGACAAGTGTAACCGAAGCCTCCTAGTTTTTTTTTACTACACTTTCATGTGACACTTGTGACGCTTTAAAACACAGACCACA
The DNA here is from genome assembly GCA_026745465.1 of Lota lota. NCBI lineage: Eukaryota > Metazoa > Chordata > Actinopteri > Gadiformes > Lotidae > Lota > Lota lota. The sequence continues at coordinate 2,084,930 of JACYXH010000479.1, read as the reverse complement.
TTGTGGTCTGTGTCAGTCACTGTTCACAAATGCTCATTCCTCATAATAATAAACAAATAAAATGATTCCACATTTATAATATGCACCATTTATTTAATTATTTTTGTTGTATTTATTGCTGTATCAATGAACTAAAGATACAATAAGTGCTGGTTATTGATTTAGTAATGACTTTAATAATAACTACATTCAACCACATAAACCTCAATCATTCATTTATTTAAAAGTGTTGTATAAAATGTTATATTACACTCTTTTTTAACTCTTTGTTATTATAAGAGTGATTATTGCTGGGATTTTGTTTCTATTCTGTGTACTTAATAAACTTGACCGCACTCCTCAGTTTTCAAGTTCGTAATGAAGTGGTGAGAAACTAGGCAGTACATTGCTGTGATGTACATTTTAATGAAAAAAAAAACATTTCATACACTTTTTTTAATTCCTGGTTTGTTGTGTTCTTTATCAGTAGTTTATAAATGTAGATGTTATGGCAAATTATGATGATTTTTTGTTAATTTGGGTGACAAAGTTTGGGAACCCCTGGCTAAGATAGGGGTGGAGTTAGCGGTATGATAAAGTTAGCAGCTAGGTAGCAGGCCTAGGGGAGTTAGCTTAGTTTAGCTTAGGTAGTAGTGGAGTTAGTTTAGTAGAGCTAAGGTAGTTGAGTTAGTGTATCTTAGTGAAATATATCGCTTATTCAATCAAAATACATTATGTAAACAATCTCAACCATGCTGGTATATGTCTGTCATGGAATTATTAATTGTAATGTTTAAATAAAATATATACAAATGATGTAAACCTTGTTCATGTCATTACTAATCAATCGTAAAGGCCTTTGTATACATTCTACTTGCACCTAGAGATACCTCCCTTCCTCTCTCTAGTTTAAAGGTGTTAAGGTAGTTTGCATTTGCATTCCACTGTAACCACAAAGTCTGATACTGAGGCCAAGCCCACCTACTAACTTCTTTGTATTGTAAATTCCTTTAACCGTCTTGCAGCCTTGCAACCATATCCATTCTTCTTCATAGTGTATTGCAAGTTAACAACTCTCCATAATGCTCACTCCCCCTCACCTTTGTTTCCTTTGTTGTTAGTGCCCACGATGTGAACGTTTCCCTATAAGATTCATGTACACCCATTGTCTCATTGAATGTATGCTTGGTAAATTGCTGCCTGTATCTTCCCATGATCATGCTCTAAAATGAAATCAAATACTTTGCTGTCTTAAGTGCCCTAAAAATAAATTATGCTTCATCAATGTCCTTGCATTTCCTCCCGACCATTAGGGCCTATATCCCTGACTATACAGGACAGACTATTATTAAGGTATTTCTGCTTTCTTCTTTGTATTTTGCTGCCCTCCTAATAATACCATCTTTGATAATACAATCATAAAGATTCAATATAAATTAAGCATGACTGTCATCCTGGTTTTAATTTATGAAATGTATTATACCGCAGTTGAAAAAGGGTACATTTATTTAAGTCTCACTGCTGTTTTGAATAATAAAAAAATAATAAAGTTACATGAATGAAAGGTTTTTTTTTGTATATAAATAATGGGCCTATAGGTATAGGTCGATCCATAAATAGGTTGATTCTTACTGTGAATCTTATGTTTGATAACTAAGCCATTATCCATGTTTATTTCTCGTTATAAATACCACACAAATGAGAAATATCAATATCATAAAAAAAACAGCAATTGCTCTCCTTCAGAGCAGTACACACACACAGACACACAGACACAAACACATGCTCACATGTGCACGCAAGCACACATACACACACCCCCTCTTAATTAACAACATTGCCAAAGCCTCATGTACCATTAATTATTGTTAATCAAACACCACTGCGGATCAATGAAAAAGGAAATGACATATGGAGGCAATTAATTAACAGGTTGACATGACATCTTATAATTTATGCTGTTGTACTCTTTCTTTCTTTCTTTATTAATTAGTTTCTTTCATTGTTTTTTCCCACCCATAGTCAGCTGCCAAAATTGTTCTTTCATTATTTTGAGAAAAACACTTTTAACATAACTTGTTCTGCATTTTTTTGGGCAAATTTCTGGAGACAAAATTCTACAGACAAACTGTAGAATCTTCTGTAGAAAATGTGCCTTATCAAGTGCAAGACTTAGATGATTCAAAGTCTTGCACATTTTAATAGAACAAGTGGAACCATTGCAGGTTTAATTTCTTTCAAGGAGAAGGTCATATTAATATTATGCATTTCCTGCCTTTACCTGCCTTGCAATGCCATTCTCCAGACTTAGAGTCCTTGTATGTTGAAATGGATTCTGCCAAAAGGTTTAAATTTTAGGAGCAAGCCATTACAGCTATACTATTTTTAAATTGTGTGTTGCGTTGTTAGGATGTAAAGAGAAGGTGAATGACCCTGATATGGTGTGGAGAAGTCCCTGCCACCACATGCACGCACACACTCACACACACACGCACACATACACATAAACACATTGAATGGTCCTCTCAGTGGAGCTGAACAGGAAGAGCTCCGGCTGTATTAACTGTGCTCTTTGTGCTCTTTGTGCTCCCGTGTCCTGGGAGAGGGAGCCAACGGTTGCCTGCCAGGGGTTGCCTGGCAGGCTCATTTACATGTGCACTCACCCATGTGTGACCACTCACATACTGGCATACTCACTCACCAAACACACACACACACACACACACACACACACACACACACACACACACACACACACACACACACACTAATGCTCTCTTGCATTGCTGTTTACTTTCTCTCTCTTGCGGTGTCTGTTTGTGCGGTATGTATGTATGTATGTATGTATGTGTGTGTGTGTGTGAGAGAGAGAGAGAGAGACACACACAGACAGACACACAGACACACAGACACACACACAGACACACAGACAGACACACAGACACACAGACACACAGACAGACAGAGAGATTATGTTTCCTTTGTTTTTTTGTGGAATAAGCAGATATACGCACAACACATCATACAGTTCACACACACACACACACACATACATACATACACAAACACACACATACACACACACACACACACACACCCATGCTCGAACTGATAGCAAAAATAGTTGTTGATTGAAAAGCTCCACAGTCAAGGTTCAAAGCCAAACTGAGCATGCAAGATAACAGCAAAAGGGAACAAACAAAAAATCTTCAACCTCGGCTGAGACTTAAAGCAAACCCATTTAACTGTAAAAATGTCTGGTTGTGTTGCTGTGGGCTCACTTTTCATTTCTGGCAAAATGTCAACAATGACTGTTTTTTGTTAGAACCATCAAGTCACAGAGATTCTTTCCTCCTGTGGGGAAGAATGTCTGTGGACAGCAATTACAAAAAAAAACACTCTTTTCGAATCCAAATTAATTGCTTTATTGTATTCTTTATGTTTGTCATATAATAGATTATATATATTGCTTGATATATGCTTGGTGAAAGTGTGTTGGAAAGATTGATAGGGGTTATAGTCGCAAAATATGTCATTTATCAGTATAGACTAGGAATCCATATCTGCCTCAGACAGCATCACAAGCGGCACACCAATCTTTAGACAGCTGTGCTTCACTCCTGATCAAATCTATGAAGTGGTATCTGTGTGTGTGTGTGTGTGTGTGTGTGTGTGTGTGTGTGTGTGTGTGTGTGTGTGTGTGTGTGTGTGTATACGTGTCTTGCATGGGCGTGCATGTATGTGTGTATGTGCTTTTGCACGTGTATGCACTGCCGTTGTGGTAAGGTGTCTGTGTGTGTGTGTGTGTGTGCGTGTGTGTGTGTGTGTGTGGGGGGGGGGGGGGGGGGGGGGGGGGGGGGGGTTCTCCATTTCAAAGCACATGGGCGATTGGCAGCGCTGGATTGGACAATATTTATCTACCACACAGTTCGGGGAAAATAGGTTTGTCCCTGATGACATTTAATCGATTGAAACATGAGCTGCCCTCCCCCGGGAGGTCACCGCCACATATGTCTACAAAACCTGTTGGACCAAAGAAATATTTCTTCTTTCATCCCTACATGGGTTTTTCCAATCTTGTCCCCTCAAAACTGGCAAAATAAGAAAAGTAAAATGTGGCGAGGTGTTCGCTACTCAGAACGGGTTCGAACAATAAGGAGACAGGAATCACGTGCAGCGTTTTTATTGTAATTGGCGGAGTGGACACCGAGTGGCCAACCTCCGGGAATTGGGCTCCGCTACACACACACGTTGTGCAATCGTCTATTTTAACGAACGGCCTCCGCGATCAATCCTCGTCTTGATCGCGCAGCAGGACCCGACCTCGCTGTAGGGCAGAGCACAACACCACGTCAGTATTTATATCCTCCTTCCTCATTGTGCTCATCTCCTACAGCTGCGTCTGTTCCCCCGGTTGAGCCGCCCCGCTCCCCAGTCTGCAGCCGGCGCTAAGCCACGCCCCCCGCATACTACAGAAAATAAGCGAAAAGCAACAACAAAGAGCGAGTGGAAGTAAAACCATAATTCCCTCCAACATCCCTTATTACGAAATCCCTGAACAACTGAAGAAAACAAAAGTTGAAAAAACATCTTGACACGTTTTCATTTTATTTACGTATTTTTCAACAACGTTTTGGTGTTTACAAGTGGCACAGAAAAGTACATATATGACAGTTCATTTACAACTGAAGAATACAGGGGAAAGTACTTTGAAACACAAAATGGAAAAGGCTTTCACAAAACAACTGATTAATAATTGAGAGAATAAAATGTCACAACATTACACAGACAATGGTATCAAACTGAAATTGGAGACACAAGTGCAAGAGCCACCAATTGGGGTTCCAGGTTCTTATTTTTACATCAAATGTAGTTTGAACACATACACATCTTGTGGAGAACCTCTTCAATGTTCACCGCACATTTGTCTGACCAAAATTCAAACGTAGCTCTTAGTGTAGCTCGTATTATCTCACATTCAACATTAATTGAGGGTAACCATTGTTAAAACGTTAAGTGTCTGTGATAATAATATCTTCTCGGAATTTCTCATTTTAAATTGGACATTTTGAACTGCACTGGCTTGCAGTTTCGTACACAATGAAAAAAGTGTTGCTACTGATATATATATATATATATATATATATATATATATATATATATATATATATATATATATAGATAGAGTCTATTATGTCACTCAGAGGCAAGGCGGGCTCTGCTATTTCTATTATTTAATCTGTTTTGACAATATATTTTTCAAAATGTTGTTTCCTTCTTGTTGATTTTTCGGCTTATCGTTTTTCTTATTAAACTCTTCCTTTCCATTTCCCAGCTTCGTGATGTGCTAAGCATTTCACCGACTGTGCGAAAAGTGCAAGCAGTTAGAAGTGCATCAGACACAACACTAAAGTGGAAAAAATCTATTTTTTCCACTCATCTGGTGATTATTTATTATGCTCCCAATTGCAGTGACGATTGCTTATAATGTAGCCAATGTGACTAAACAACAGAATAGGTTGTTTGTCAATATGACCCAAAATGACCCATATGCAGTGACCTCCTATCGACTGGCCAAAGAAACAGCAAAATGTCACATATGGCAAGGTTCTGTCAAGGTTCTGCAAAAATAAAATGAATGTCATTCATTATATTCTAAGTGGAAAATTCAACATTTTAAGATAGTTTAGGCATTCAAATGCGCTTTGATAACATTTCTAGGAATAAATGCATTTTATTTTCATAATCTTCAGTCAGTGACTTTATATGATGTTTAGTTTGTTAGCTAATGCAACGTTTTCTATTGTTGCCATGGTGATTCACATGGATGCTGCTATCCCTTGTTTGAATCAATGTCTTTGTGTTGATTAGTAATCTGAGCTGTGGTGTTAAGTGTTATTTTATGTAACTGATGTAACATGATGTAAGTAACTCTTTCAATAAAAACGTAGATTTTCGACCCATATATTACATATTTATTATTTTTCTTTGGGACGGACTAGGTCGATGTGTTTTTGTGGGGCAACCCGGATGTTTATGTCTGCTTTGCTTCTGCTGAATAATCCATTCCAAAGATTCATTTTATATATACATTTTGTTGTACAAGATAATCATGACAAATGAATACCGCTTCAAATGTTTTTGAAGCATCAATTCATCAATAAAGTAAAAGGAAGATGAAATATATTTTCAAATGACTAAAATTATCAACATGATAACAGACCTACAGGAAGTGATGCAAACACACCATTCATGGGGGCACAGAATGACTTGGGCGTAAGAAAAAGACGTATGGTTTCTTTCATATGAATCGGGGCATTAAGGTTTACTAAAATAGTAGATCATATACTACAAATCTAGCCCTACATGAAGTTATGTACTTAGTAGGTAAAATAGGGGTCAATGACACTTGGGAGTGAGCTAGGTGTGAGCTTTTATATGAAAGAGGGCCTCAATGACATATGCGATACTAAATTTGGGGGCTCTAGCCCTACAGGAAGTAACTCACAAAGCCTCAGAAAATGCTCCATCTTGTGACCTCTCACCCCACAGTCCACATTATTCCTAGACCTACAGCCCACCGACCCAAAACGCATATCTGAGAATCAGCCCTCTATCTCATAAAAAAATATTATGAGCGAAATGCACAGGAACTTTTTTAAATCTCGTGGCATGGGCCCATTTTGACCATTTGACCCCATATATGAAAAACTTGTCCACTGGCCAGCTGTCTTTGCATGCCTTAAGGCACAAGTTTCTATCTCCATTCCATATGTAGAACTTGAATCCAATCCAGGGCCTGAATGGTGTGTTTGCATCATTTATTGTCTATGACACCCATGTTGACAATTTTAGTAGCCTTTTAGAATATATTTTTCGTCTGCCTTTTATTTTATTGATTGCATTCACGCTTCAAAAACCTCTAAAGTGGTATTTATCCGTGATAATTATCTTGATAAATAAAATATATATATATATTCTTCGGCGAAAGCAAAGCAAACATAAACTTCCGGGTTGCCCCATAAAAACAGGTCGGCCTAGTCAGTCCCAAAGAAAAATAATACATGTCATCCCTGGGTCACTCCAAAATCTACGTTTTTATTGAACGAACGTCATCTTACAGCGGCATTAATGTGTCATGACTATCTTGTTAAACAAAATGTATTTATAAAAGGAACCTTTGAAATGGATTTCTTTCAGCGGAAGCAAAGCGGACATAAACTTCCGTTGTGCCCCGCAAAAACACGTCATCCTAATCCATCCCAAAGAAGAATAAATGTCATCCCTGGGTCACTCGAACATTTCTATTTGAAAGAGCATCATCAGTTACATAAAATAACACTTAACACAACAGCTCAGATGACTAGTCAAAGCAAAGACATTGATTCAAACAACATGCAAGTTGCATGGTTTCAGGGATAGCAGAGTCCATATGAATCACCACGGAAATGATAGAAAACGTTGCATTAACTAACAAACTAAAGACCATATACATTCACCGACTGAAGATCAAGAGAATAAAATGCACATTTATCACTAGAAATGTTATCAAAATGCATTTTAATGTCGAAACTATCTTAAAATGTTGCATTTTCCACTGGGAATGAAACGAATGTCATCCATTTTGTTTTGGCAGACAATCTTGACAGTTGGGACAGTCAGTCTATCCCACCATATTACCTAGAAGTGCCACCTATCTAGGATGCCATCCTTGTAATTTGGGACAAAGCATTAATCTGCCCAAAAACAGTTTTGTAATCATGTATTCTCTCAGGCAGCCCAAAGTGGTTTACGAGCTCCCCCCAGGGGTCTTGTCAACCAAATGTAGCAGACCTTCCTTGCTCCAGTGTGGTGTGTAACCTCCACACTGTGTGAAGTGGTCATGATCCAGTGACGCTCCAGTTCTTTCCCAGCATCTCCTTTGTTCTTTGGAAGGAAATCAAGCTTGCTCCTTCTGGGTGTCCAACAGAAGAGGCAAACACAATGAAATAATGTTTGGCAAGCAGGCATCTGTGTCAAGATAATTCTTTCACATCCTGGTGTAGTCTCGGTAGATATACAGATTTTTTTATTTATTAATTCCAATATTCTATCCTTTCGGAAAATACAACCGTAATGATCAACTGTTTCTCTGCGTGTTATTAAAAGGAGTTTGTGCCAAGACATTATACTTTGCCCTACGTAATGTCTAGGGTGTGCTGCGGTGACTCACCGAGTAATGTCATTAGATAATGGAGGATTTAGAGGAGCAAACTCAAATCAACACAGTGCCAATTACGTGCCTGGATGTACGAAGGAGGAGGCGGGGAGCTTGCAGGAATGCCAGTTGGAATTTCCAGCTCTGCTCTGGAGCCCATCTGTTGTAGATCGAAGCCGTGCTGCAGGACCATTGACCCATACCTCCCTGTCTCAATATTGTTTTTAAAGTTATTCTATAGCAGCCATCTGCAGCTTTAGTAGCATTTGAGAGAAAGAATTTGCACTCATAAAGTAATCTGCCAGCTGAAAAAATACTCATTCATAAGAATGTATGTGATTTATTTCTCATTTGGCCAGTTCTGATCCTACCCTCCCAACTGAGGTAATGTGTTGTCTGTGTGTGTGTTAGTGTCTGTGTGTGTGTGTGTATGTGTATGTATATGTGTGTATGTGTGTGTGATTGTGTGTGTGTGATTGTGCGTGTGTGTGATTGTGTGTGTGGTGTGTGTGCACGCACACGTGTGCCTGCCAGCGTTTGTGCCTGTGTGCGTTTGTGCGTGTGTGTGTGTGTGTGTGCTTTCATTGCCTAACTAACACTAACACTAACATTACAGAATGATCCATAGCAGCAGCCTCCATCAATACAATTAATACAATCATAGCTGAAGCCCAAGTGACACACAAAGCTACTCGAGGTACCCATGAAGCCTGGTGGAAAAATACATTAATAACAACACTAACAACAATGACTATTTGCCATTTAAATTAATAATTAAATGTTTAACAGAATAAAAATGGGTGTCCATTGACTTTCTTTTCACCAAATATTTAATCGACAGGGACGATGAATGACGTTATTTTGTTTGAGCCCTTTTACCATTTGTGTTTCCATCAAAGGGATGCTGTACCTCAATACTATATCAATGTGGTGACTGTGCTGACCTGCTCTGTGTATTAAAGTGAATTAAACATAAAGTGCGTACAAAGACACCTCTGTGTTCATCCATCAGTGTTCAGTGCGCCGCGGCTACCGGCGGCTACTTTATTCCCGCTAGGGGACCATGGAAGGCCCACAGATCGCATTAATCTTGTCCCCTTTGTGTGTATCCCCCGTGGCGCACCCCCTGACCACCCCCACCCCACCTCGAGCAATGACCCCCCCCCCCCCCCCCCCCCCACCAAAGCCGTGTCCTCATTTTCCCCAGAACATGAAAGACATCATCGCCACGGTTTATGTCGGCCCTCCTCTGTGCCAGGCATGGCTCCTTCGTCTGTCCATTCCTCACCACTAGCTTGCACACAATAGGCTCTCCTCTTCCTCACCTGTCTTTAGATTGCACTTTATTAATTCCCCGGAGGGGAAATTCTTGTGTTACAGCACAGCAGCAGTCAAAGAAGAGACACAAGATATAATACAATACAAAACAAAGTAGTGCTAAAGTAATGTAAAGTAAATGCTAAAGTAAGGACAAACAGAACAAACAGGGCAAACAGGACAAACAGTATAAACAGTATATTATAAATTATAAAGTGGCCCAGTGACAGTAAAATTCACAGTATATAAAGTGTGTAAATGCAATGTATAAAGTGACCCAGAGATCAAATATCAAGTATATATATGTATATGTGTGTACACACACATACAGTACATATATATACATACATATATACATACACATATATATACTTTACAAACATACACACACATGTTTACATACATACATAAACATATACACACATACCCATACAAACATACATGCACACACACATATATATACATATACACAGTACACAGTACAGCAGTGGTCATCAACCTTTTTAAGCCCAAGATCCCTAACCTCAGCCTTGGTGAAAGGCAAGATCTACCTATTGAAGCGTTGACAGAAAAAGACAGCCCAGATTTTATTTCCATATTGAGGCCTTTTATTTGTATTATTATATTATATCATATTATATTATATTATATTATATTATATTATATTATATTTTTATTTAATTGTATTTGAATGACGTGAAATAGTTTGGTCCAACTTTCAAATTGATGCAACCAAGAAAACACTAACTAGCATTTCAAACAGGCCATAGGCTACAATTAAGCCATCTGTAAAAGGCGTCTTGTGTTTAGCCAAAAGGTGACTTATCCGAAATGATGCTTCAGTAGCAGCCTTATTTTGAGCAGCAGGTTTTGTGAAGTACGATTGCTGGGCCTTCAACTCCGATTTGAGCTCGGCAACTTTACTTGCACGGATTGTGCTCTTTGGCGGGTAGCTGTCTTTGAATTTCTGGTGATTGGTGTTGTGGTGCTGCTCCAGATTTACTCTTTAGACAGTGTTTGTGTTTGGTGGCACAACTTACATACACACTTGTCAATCACCAAGGTAAAAAAATAAGTTCCTCTTCCCATTCTGAATGGAAATTGTACGTTTTCACCTTCTTACGTGGACCCTCCGCCATGCTAGCTATACCGCTATCTTTATATAGTCATATACTGACATTTGCGACAGTTACGTGCCAGTAATCTTCTCTTATCTCATTGGTCATTGGTTGCTATGCAGAAAAAATACAACAGCTGGATCAAGAGAGAGAGAGGCGCTTGCAAAACTGAACAATAAGCAGGCATAATGTATTTGTGTATTTCGTTTTCTAAACTACGACTTTAGTATTAGTGTTTCTTTTTTTCCTTAATATTTTTGGGAGCTACAGGGAAAGTCTCGATCGCGATCGACGGGTTGGCGACCACTGCAGTACAGTATAATGTAAATATAAATCAACTCTAGAGTGCTAGTGTCCATACTTTTATTGAGTGTGTGTGTGTGAGTGGGGGGGGGGGGGGGGGGGGGGGGGTTGTCAGGCGCCTAATGACTGCCGGCACAAAGGAGTGCCTGAAGTGCTCCGTCTTGCATTAGCCTCTTAGCTTTGCTATCTCTCTCCATCCCTCACCACCTGCCTTTGTGTTCCTTGTGTCTTCATATTGTGTGTGTGTGTGTGTGTGTGTGTGTGCGTGACGGCATGTGGGTGTGGGTGGGTGGGTGTTATCTCTGAAAGGAAAAGATAAATCCTTGATGCTATATAATAAATCCTATGAAATGGATCTATTGTTCCTGACTAAAAGCAATCAGTTATGGGATGAAGCCCGGCCTTGCCCAAGTCATGCACTATGGGAGAACGTGCATGATCTTACACACAGAAACAGCATGTCAGATGTCACATGGCCTTAAATCTTTTTTTCATTGTCTCTCTCTCTCTCTCTCTCTCTCTCTCTCTCTCTCTCTCTCTCTCTCTCTCTCTCTCTCTCTCTCTCTCTCTATATATATTGTATATATTTTTGTGAAGCTGTATCGATTAGTTGCAATGCTGTCAGGTCCCTTTTCTGTCGTCTCGTTTAGATGGTTTTGAAAAGAGGAGATTGGCCTCTGTGGTTATCTCTCACCCGTCAGAGGGAGGAAATATAGATTTTATCCTCCCTGCCTCCCTGCCTCCCACCTCTCCCTGCTCCCTAGCCCCTCCCCATCTCTCTCTCTCTCTCTCTCTCTCTCTCTCTCTCTCTCTCTCTCTCTCTCTCTCTCTCTCTCTCTCTCTCTCTCTCTCTCTCTCTCTCTCTCTCTCTCTCTCTCTCTCTCCCAGTCCATGCCATGATGGCAATTCATATTTAATTTTGTATTATCTTATTGTGTGAAGGTGATGAGGATGAGGCTTCCGAGGGCAAGATGCAAACAACTGCCTGGCGACAGTTTATCAGGAAGACAGAGCCCACCGGTGGGATGGAGGAGGAGGAGGAGGAGATGTAGTTTCAGAATAGTTTCAGGGGGGATCGGCAGAGGAATGAAGACAGGTCTGGGTAACAGGGCAGACGATGGAGGCTGGAGGGAGAAGAAGATCAGGAGTTTAAGCAAGAGGAAATGATGGGAGGAGATGAAATGAGGGACATCAGGGAAACTAAAGGATAAGAAGAAAGAAAAGGTGGACAAGCTCCACCGCACAACAGTTACCCTGAAGGCTCGGTGTGTGTGTGTGTGTGTGTGTGTGTGTGTGTGTGTGTGTGTGTGCACATGGTTTCTAAAAGGTCTAAAAACCCTCCAGTTTTCACATCTGCTTTGGGTCTTTTTCAATAACAGGGATGTCTTTCCCCTCATTCTTTCCACCTATCTGTGAATGAAAGGGATTAGCAAATGCAAATGTAGATTACATTGTGAAAGGGAAACTAGTGGCACTGTTGGTCCTCCCACTTGTAAATAAAAGGCCTGTGGTGATACAAATGACTCCCGACAGCGTGAGCCACGCAGGAGACTGCTGATAGACAGCACAAAAGACAGAACCGTAGAACTGTAACATGGCATGAAGGTGGACAATTTTTGAGGAAATTGAGAGTGAAAGAGTGGATGGGTGGAGGGATCTTTATCCCCAAGATAGCACTCCTTCCGCAGTCACTCCTCAATAAGCCAGGCAATACAGCCCAGCTTCCACCCATAGCTATGTGCCTTGGAGGCGCTACATGCACTGTACATTTAACCTTGTGTCAATGCGCTGGTCTTGGTTAAATAGCATTTGAATAAAAGCAAAAAAATTTGCCAATGTAAATTTCCCCTCTGGCATACAGAAAGTACTATATGATTTGCATTTTTTATCCAGGGTTAGAGTTTACATTACATGTTTTAACATGTTCATTTCGATGGAACCAATGGATGGAACTTACGATGGTCAAGTTGTAAGGAGAAAGGCGGGAAAAAACAAATGACTCACCACTCGCCACATTGCTGACTGACGTCCCAGATGTTATGATAAAAAGTCAGTTTTAGTTTGCCGCACCCGCCATACCATGCTCCGGAGTAATAAATGTAAACAATCCAGAAGCATGCAGACCTCGCATGGCCAATCAGTCAGTGACGATGTCACCCCTCTGACTTATTCCGAAGGTAAAATGGGTGGCCAACCAAGTTCTATCCCAGAGTTAGAGAAATACATTACAGCTAGAATAGAGGATGGCTTTATCCAGAGAATGAGCATTGCATTGGAGCGTGCTTTTGGACATTTCCTGAATAGCTCTAGAGACAGCATTATGCCCATGATGGGAGGAGAACCACAGGGTTGTGTGACTAAACCTCATGAGTCAGAGATATATGCTAATGCTAACCAGGCTAACACTAATGATGATGGGTATGCTGCACTTGATGTTCTGTATTCACAACCCACCCACCATTCAGATGAGGGTGCCAGTGCAGATACCTACCCTTTGGGGAGACTTGGAAAGTGTAGCTCCCTTTCTGCAGCCCCAGTTAGTTCACCTGCTGCTGCTAACCAACCAGGTGACCTGGGACATGCTCTGACTACCGCGCTAACTACAGCCTTGATGAGTGTGCAAAAATCAGCCCCAGCCCCAAGGGACGGCCACCTGAAGGTTGGGCGCTATGATGGACTCACTTCACGGGAAACGTACTGGGCCCAGTTTGGTCTTCTAGCAACAGCCAATGGCTGGTCCCCTGCCGAGAGAGCTGTCCATTTGATCTCAGCATTGGAAGGTGAGGCTAGGAAAGTACTGCTGGATGTGACTGTGGCCGACCTGGAGAACCCACAACCTATATCCAGGGCCCTAGAGAGAACTATTTGACTATTTATTTATTTCCTATTTATTTGGGAACACCCCCGCAGTTGTGATGCAGCAGAGGTTCAACAAATGAGTGCAGGCAGCTGGAGAAAAGCTAGGAGTGTTTGCGGCAGAGCTGCGCTACCTTGCTCAAAGAGGATTCCCTGAGTTTGATGATGCAACGCGCTTGGTGCTAACCAAAAAGGCATTCATTCGTGGCCTTCTACCCCTCCCATTATGCCAATAAGTCCGGCTTGCTGACCCACAGACCCTGGAAGCAGCTCTAGAGAAAGCACTGGCAGTAGAAGACATCCTCATAGAAAGTTTCAAGCATCACCCCAGACATGTGTCGACACACCCTAAGAGTCATGCCTTTCAGTCTGCCGGACCTACTTCTCCCCCCCCCCCCCCCCCCCCCCCCCCCCACACACACACACACACAAACACTCACACACACGGTCATCAGAAGATCGACGGAGGCAAATCTGCTGGAGGTGCAACCAGGGAGGTCACACATGGCGCTTCTGTCCCTGATTCCACCTTGGGTGCACCAGCGTCGGGAAACGCTCGAGGTTCGGTGTAGAGGGGTGCAACCTGAGCCACCCTTTGCTCCCCAGAGGTTGGGATACTCAACCTGCGATAAAAGCCATAGAAGAACTACTGTGTCACTCGCAGAGAACTCTTGGCGGTGATCGATGCAGTGGGCCATTTCAAGTACATCCTCTGTGGCCTTCCGTTCACCATCCGTACTGACCACGCTGCCTTGAAGTGGCTCATGTCCTTCAAAGAGCCGGAAGGACAAGTAGCCAGATGGATCGAATAACTCCAGGCCTTTCAGTTCACCATACAGCACAGAGCTAAGGAAAGTCACACGAATGCAGACAGTCTCTCCCGCCGACCGTGTGCCCCAGGCTGTCACCACTGCGACCAGGCCGAAGAATGTGAAGCAGCAAACCGACATGCTGGAAAGGTTATCTGTTGGGCGCTGTTACCCGACAATGTGAGAAGGTGGAGAGAACTGCAGCTCAAGGACCCTGACCTTAAAATGGTCATGGGGTGGCTGGAAACAGACAACCGGCCACCCTGGGAAGATGTGGTTGCACAGTCTGCCACTGTCAGAGGCCTCTGGTCTCAATGGCCTGGAGTGGAACTGCAAGAAGGAGTCCTGAAGAGGTGCTGGCGTGAGCCAGCCACCGGAGAGCCACGATAGCAAGTGGTTGTACCCAAAGACCTCCGTAGGGTAGTGCTGGAAGTGCATCATGGATCCCCCGGAGTTGGTCACTTTGGGGTGACAAAGACATTAAGACGGCTGAGACAGACATTCTATTGGGGCCAGAGCAGGAGGGATGTTGAAGACTACTGCCTCCGCTGCGATGCCTGTACTGCCCGCAAAGGCCCCCAAGGTCAGTCCCGCGCACCCTTACAGCAGCACCGTGTAGGGGCACCCATGGACAGAGTGGCGGTTGATGTGTTGGGGCCACTTCCCCGTACCAGTAGAGGGAACCGGTATGTGCTAGTCGCCGGGAGACAAAAAAAGGGGAAAGCCAAGAGAGAGACACCTCGAACGTTACTCCCAGTTCTACCTAAATAGCTAGTTTCGGCTACCAGCCTTTTTGTTGTTTTGGGCACTCTTCCAACCCCGTTATTAGCCTGTATTTTAGGGTAATAAACCCGGTTCTCCAGTTAAACTTCAACCACCGTTTCCTCATCATTAAGCTAGCTAGCAAGCTGTGCGGCGGAGCCGCGAGCGCTACAATATAAAAGAGACCAGACGTCTCTATTTTACTCCCAAGTCATTCTGTGCCCCCGAATGGTGTTTCACTTGCATCCCTTCCTGTAGGTCTACGACCCCCATGTTGATCATTTTAGTAGTCTTTGAAAATCTTTTTTTCACAAAATTTATATATTAAATAAATCTTTGGAATGGATTTTTCAGAGGGAGCAAAGTGGACATAAACTTCCACTGAGAATATAACGAATGTCATGGATTTTGTTTTGGCAGAACCTTGACAGAACCTTGACATATGTAACATTTCTGCTGTTTCTTCGGCCAGTCGATAGGGGGAACTGGAAGAGCGAACGGTCATATGGGTCGTTTTGGGTGATACTGACAAACAACTTATTCTGTCGTTTAGGTTGGAGATCAAGTTAGCCCTTAAGAACGGTTACTATATTTATGTGTGTGTATGAATGGTTGTAAGAAGCTTTGGATAAAAGTGTCTGCTAAATGCATTTGCATCAGCTTAGAACAAAAAGTTTCAAAGGAATTCAATAGGGTCAAATGAGTAGCTTCTAATGCAGGACAAAGCTAACCCTATTGAATAAAGCTCAATACTTTATTGCTTTATTCATAATAAAAGAAAATACTTAAAAGTGACATTGAATTCTGAGACCAAATAAAATAAAAAGAGAGACAAGGGAGACATCCAAATGTATGGATGAAGAGAGACAGGGAGAAAAGCAAGATGACCTAGTCAAAGGTAGTTGAGTATGGGTGAATGGCGCGAGGTAGAGAAATGAAAGAGGATTTTCAATGACAGTAATCACAAAGGTCATTTCAAGAGCTCTCAAAGATTTCCCAAGGTCTGCAAAGACATGTGTATGCTCATATAGTCATGCACACACACACACTAGCACCCATGCACACACATACACACGCACAACCCACCACCAGTCAATTGCTCACCATACCTTATAGCCATTTATTAAATCTATAAAAAGCTTAGCTCAGGAGGTATAGCAGGTTGACTTGTAAACGAAAGGTTGCTAGTTTGATCTCCAGCTCCTCCTAGTGTCGAGGTGTCCCTTGCTCAGGGAAACTGCTCCCGACGAGCTGGCTGTCACCTTGCATGGTTGACTCTGCCGTTGGTGTGTATGAATGGTAAGTCACTTTTATTTGGATAAAAGCGTCTGCTAAATGCCGTAAATTTAAATATAAATGTCTCGCATCTCAATTCAAATAAACATGCAATGTGGAAATTCAATGTCGCTCTCTCTATCGCTCTCTGTCACCCTTTCTCTAATACATTCAGATGACAGTGAATACACTAATGTTATTTTCAATGCCATGTCTCGGACTGCTTCCGTGTGACTAAGTGGTTTTACTACTTCACTCAATTATTTCCATCAAGTTCCTCATTGAAGCTCTGGTCTGCACGCTTGGTTTCCATTCATCCTTTCCTCACTAAGTGCAAAGTTATTACGGTGACTTACAGTGATGCTCTTTGGGGTAATTAATTCATGGCACAGCACTGTGACCTTCTAACAGCCAGGTCTTTAAGCAAATTATATTAGGGGTTCGACAGGGTAGGCATCTGGGTCAAGTAGTCATTCACATCTTGAGTCATTTTGATTTTCTTTCTGGGAAAAACAATTGTCGCCTTTCTGTCTAAACCACATACAAAACACAGTGTATCCTCTCTGATGGCAGTGTATTCACCACTTCCTTTCCTAAATGTTTATAGTAGTCCTATGTGTTTTTAAAAGGAAGAAGCTGTAATTACCTAACCCCTTTAGAAAAAAATATCCCTTCCATGTCCACCCAGCTTCTGAAGTGTCCCCATTATGGAGCATGGTACAGTGGACATTTATGCTAATGTTAAGGAAGACCACATCTCCATGGCATCTCCCTCCACCTGCCCTCCCTTTCCCTCCCCTGGGGAGATGTGATGACAAAGTGCTCCACCTGGAGCCCACAAGGTCAGGGCCTGGTCCAGCCGTGTCCCCTGACCCACCAGTACTAAAGGGAGATGGTCGCATGGGCCGGTCCTTGGTCACTTTGTACCCTCCTGATATGAACACGTATTTTAATAGTAAATGTGGATGTTATTGTAAAGATGTATTGAATGTGTTACTTTCACATTTCAATTTTTATTCCCACCTGGCACACAAATGTAGCTGGTGAAAATCTCATCATACTCATCCTCCTCACATCACATCCATAATGACATGCATAATAAGGTGCTTAAAAACCCCAGCCTCATCCACCTCTCCCCCTTCACCCTTATTTTATCTCCACCACTGTTCTCTATTTACCATGGTAGAAATAACCTAACCAGTGACATCACCATCTCTGGCAAAACACCAGCTATCGCTATTGCCTTGTCTGATTGGTTCACAATAGTGCCCGGTGATCACTGGTGGTCACTTGTCATAGTTCAAGGTCATGGGTAATGATTTCATGACCTTGTACTAATTTGAGCCCATCAGATTCAGTTACTTTTTTCTCCCTGTGATTTGATATAGCATCTGCTTACTCTTTGAAGGCTACCATCTCTCGTCCTGCTAGTTGAGCGGGAGCAGGGCCGGCCCTCCGCCGACTTTGTGGGCTTGTGGTAATTAAAGCCGGATAGCGGCCTATCAAGCAAAGCTGCTTACGGTTAATACAGTCAGCCATGCAGACCAAGGCTAGAGGCAAACAGGCCTGGCACTGCTTCCACCCACTAATCCCACCGAGCACATCAACACGAGAGCATGGCAGAGAGGAAACAAAGGACTTACAGATAGGCGAGGAAGAGAGAGAGAGGAGAGTGAGAGAGGGAGAGGAGGAGGAGAGAAATAGGGAAAGATAGAAGAGGCAAAACTGTAAGAAAGAGAGGCAAAGAGAGAGCAAGAGAGAAGGATGAGAGAGGGGATGGTTTGGTGTTTGTTTAAGGGTTTTCTGAGGTTTGTTTTTGGTTTTAGGGTTTTGTCTGAAGTTTGAAGACCATACATTGGGATGCTGGGGATCATGGTTGGATTCCGGAGGGGAAGGGGTGTATTTGGAAAAGGTTTTGGATTCAAGGGATTGGTTTTAGGGTCAGGGTTTTGGTTCTAGAGTTTGGTTTTAGGGTAAGGGTTTCTAAAATTGTCTGAGGCCACCACTGGTAGGGTGGTATGAGAGGAATAGCAAACAAATTTGCTACAGGGTGAGAGATAGAGTTAGACTGATGGACAGAGAGTGAGGGGGAGAGGGGTGACAGAGGGAGGGAAGAATGGGGTGGGGTTACGCGAGTATTTTCCATGTAAAAGAGCACTTGATGCGTGTTTGGGCAAGAGAGAAAGAGAGAGAGAGAGAGAAAGAGAGAGAGAGAGAGAGAGAGAGAAAGAGAGAGAGAGAGAGAGAGGGTTGGGTTTGTAAGGTGGGTAGTGTGGATTTGGTTCATGGCAGACTTTACTGGCTGACTCTATTGTGTCTTTTGAGTTGTGGTGTATGTGTGTGTTTGTTTGAGTGTGTGTGTGTGTTTGTGTATGCCTGTGAGTGTCCCTGTGTGTGTGTGTGTATATCAGACACAGAGGCAGTGTCCTCTATAGCAAATCTACTGGCAGCACAGAGTGAGGAAGTCACAGGGGCTATACAGCACTACAATTTCTCAAAGCCTCAGGGCCAGATAAAGCTAGGCACATGAATAAGTAATCATACACATATAATACAAACATGGACACATATATACTAGTCATGCGGTGGCTGACTCAAAAAGTGCAAAAAACGGGGGGAAAAAGAATCCTGATGAATACCAACATCATTTGTTGGCAATACTTTTCTGTCCCTCCACTTTTCAAGCCTTTCTACTTGATTTATGTGACCACCCAAGTATCTTACAGAGAGGCACGTTCTATTGTACACCATATTCTATAGGAAGCATTGACCGAAAGCGAGTCAGTTGTGATGTTACAGATTCATTCAAATGAATAATGCCAGTGACCAGTCTGTGACTTCATATAAAAAAAAGTGTCTGTTCAGTTTGAGAGGGACAATGAGTACAGGGAGGAAAGTCCCATTCATGAATAAAAGTGTGATTCTTTGCTTTATTTTCCACTGTAATTGCTGTGTCCCTTCTTTTTATTTCTCTCACACATGGTTGGGGACTTGGACTGTGTACAGCGTCATACCCAATATGCAATATTGGGTAAATACGCATCTTGCTACTTGCATTGAAGAATGCTTTCAATGCAATACAAGGGTTGACCATGTCTTACATAAGGCACCTTTTGATACCTTCACACACACAAATGATAACTGTTTAGATAAAAAAAACATGTTTATTTATTTGAGCTTTTCCCAAGGATAAAGAACTAGGGCGGTGTGTATCTTCTAGAAGGCTTGGCTGCAAGGTATGACAGAACATCTGCACTGTCGCCAAAACACCCAGATGGCTTTGTTTTTGCCTTTCTCATTAAGGAAATAGTTTTTCCCTGACCTTCCAAACAACAGTGATTTAAAATGATCACATTTTGTTGGCTTTCCAATCGTGTTGAGGAGTACCACGCAATATTCAACATCAATATAACTGGAATACCCAAAACAGCGGAGGGAGTAGTCCAGTTTGTGATGAATGGTGTAATTTCACAGCTGTAATGCGGCATCAAATTAGTCTTTCACATCAATGCCTTATCTAACCCAAGCCCCTCCACGTCCCAAAAAGATCTGAGTGATCCGTTCTCAAAGCTGGCTGCCAAATCCCCCAGCATCCTTAGCAGCGGCGCCGTGACGACACTTTAATAAGCTGTAAAGCTTTCCCCTGTCTGATTTGAGACAACCTGAAATACTGAGCTAATTCCCTGATGAAGGGAATTTCATCGCTATAACGTGACACTTGTAACCTAAGCTGTCGGGGGTAGGCAGTGTGTCTATCTGTGTGTGTGTTTGTTTGTATGGGGGGGGGGGGGGGTGGGGGAGTGTGCTGGAAGGAGAGATGTAGAGAGAGGGCCACTGCTTAAGTATTAATGGGTTGCGTCTATCAAATTAGTTTTAGCATGTGTCTGCTACACTGCCCTCATCTCAAACCCTCCACACACACACACACACACACACACACACACACACACACACACACACACACACACACACACACACAAACACAAACACATACACACACAAACACACATACAGACAAACACACACACAAAATTCAGGGGGGCATTATACCTCACTTAAACCCTGGGAACCAGGGTTCCCAGGGGATCAATAGCATCCTGCCGGTCAATTCATTAGAAAATTACAGTGATTCATTAAGCTGTCCTAACGAGCAGGAGAGCAACTAGATGAAAAACCTCAGAGGAGGTTAAAAGAGGGGAGAGGACGAAGTGATGGTTCATGTCAGTGTGTGTGTATGTGTGTGGGGGGGATGCCGTTGGGGGGAGGGGTGTGAATTACAGAGCGATGAAAATCCTGACAGGTCGATCCATTACAATTCCTAGTGAGAGAGAGATAAGGAGAAAGAGACGGTCAGGTGATGGTGGTGGTGATAGTGGTGGTGATGGTGGAGGTGGTGTAATGATGGTGGTGGTGTAATGATGGTGGTGGTGGTGATGGTGGAGGTGGTGTAATGATGGTGGTGGTGGTGGCTGAGGTGGCGTAATGATGTTGGTGGTGGTGGTGGAAGTGATATTGGGAGGGGGGTCAGGTGCGGTGGATAGGGAAGGACGATGGGGAGAAGGTGAGACATACAGAGAGGTGGCCTTGTCTCGACCCTGTCAGATATACTGTGAAGCAGCCTGACCTCTGACCCTGGAAGCATGGTTTTTCCTCGTCTCCATTTATTTGTTGTCGCTCTTTGTTGCTGCTGCATCTCCCTGGGTACTTTTGTTTTAAAGTAGTCGTTTTTTTATTTTTTTACCTACAGGGTAGGCTTCCTTGTTCAGAGTGATCTGTGACACAGAGCAACATGGGTCAATAGAATGGTGGCCATTAACACAGCATAATTCTCCTTGCGGACAGAAAGCCACGAACACTTTGCCGACCGAACAAATGGAAGCTCAATATGATTCATTTGCTTGTCTGTGTACGTGACCGGCCATGACCGGCCCTATAAAACACTTATCCAGCTGCCCGCAACAAGCATTCCTTCATCTAAATGGCTGCCATCTTCTTTGTTTTAAACTGAATCCTCTGAGGGCATAGAGTTTCTCTCTCTAGCGTACATCTCCGCATGTGTGTGTGTGTTTGAGCTTTACGTCATCACCCGGGTGCCACAGACTAGGCAAGCACATTAACATAAAGCTCAAGCGATTCAAATTATAGGCCCCTTTGAAGCATTCTAACATAAATTGGGGGAAATTACAGCTGGTGTGGGTGGCTGAGGCATCTGTAATTACAGAGCGCTGCCTCTTCTGGCAGGAAGAGAGGGCTGATGAATCTCTGCTGATTGCCAGCATTTAGCACCTTTTCCTTGATGACGTGCACACGTGACAGGTAGCTCTTGATTTCTCTCTTTCTCTCTCTCACTCTTTGTTATTTCTACCTCGATCTATCTCTCTTTCTTTTGACCTCTCTCCAAACCTTTCCCCTCTCCACCTGGCGCTTTCCCTCCCTCCCTCCCTCCCTCTCTCTCTCCCTGCTCACTTGCTTTCCCCTCTCTCTCTTTCTCCCTCTCTCTCTCCCTCCCTCTCTCTCTCTGTCCATCCCTCTCTCTCTCTCCATCCCTCTCTCTCTCTCTTTATCTCGCTCCATCTCTCCAACACCAATTCTCTCTCTCTCACACTCTTTCTCTCTCTCTCTCTTTCTCTCACTCTCTCCCCTCCCCCATCTTGCTCTCTATTACCGCTCCCTCCCGCCTACCCATCTCACTCTCCCTCCCTCCCTCCCTCCCTCTAGTGTTGTGGGTGGGCAGGAAATATGGTTCTGACTCAGGGCCTTTCGACTGGGAGTCAAACACCTTATCCACAACACTATCCTGCTATGCACCTGCTGCATCCCCCCCCCCCCTCCCCCCCCTAACATAAGCTGCACCTACATAGCAGTGTACAGGTGTCACCTGTTCCTATACCGCCGTCCTTCTCCTTCCCTCAGTGAAGACAACGCAAGGTGAGGGTTTTTTAATTCCATTCATTCTATTACAAAATGATACATCACAAGACTGAAGTGTTCCACAATAGAGGCATTCACACTTTTCGGCTCTGAAAATAATTCCTGTTATGAGCATTTGAAGTATAATTATATTCTTTTCAAGGTGACGTACAGTTTGAAGTTCTCTGACAGCTTGAATCTAAAGTCTTTCTTTTTTTGAGGAGAGAATGAATGCGTGCACAGTGTGCCAGCAGGACGCGGCAGCCCAGTGGAA
The DNA here is from genome assembly GCA_026745465.1 of Lota lota. Taxonomy (NCBI): domain Eukaryota; kingdom Metazoa; phylum Chordata; class Actinopteri; order Gadiformes; family Lotidae; genus Lota; species Lota lota. The sequence continues at coordinate 2,062,130 of JACYXH010000479.1, read as the reverse complement.
GCCAGTACTTCCTTCACTTTGAGGGTCCCCAAAAGCCACATTTCAGATCATCTGTATTTCATAAACTGGGCTCTTTTTTTTTTTTGGCGTGTGCGAGAAGGGAAAGAAATTGTCAGAAGAACACTTGACAATGGGAGAGGAAGGAGGCGTCTGTGCTTGGAGAATGTGATAAAAGCGCATTATGAAACTATGAATTAACGCTTTTCTTCTCTTGTGTCGCTCACTCGACTCACTGTATGGCTTCCCTCACAGGAAACACAAAACAGAAGCTAGACAGACATAGAGAGAGAGAGACAGAGAGAGAGAGATAGAGAGAGAGAGAGAGAAGAGAGAGAGAGAGAGAGAAACAAAGAGAGAGAGAGAGAGAGAGAGAGCAAAAGAGAGAGAGAGAGACAGAGAGAGAAAGAGAGAAAGAGGGAGAGAGAGAGATGAGAAAGAGATGGAGAAGAGCAAAATATGGGCCTCTGGAAAAGAGGAAGATGAGAAGAGAGAGTTAGCATGATGGAGGGGGCAGGCGGACAGGGAGAGAAAGAGAGTGAGAGAGTGAGAGACACGTCCTGCACCACATAATGGCTTGTAATCAGAGAGTTACAGTATAGTATAGTTGTGAATCACTGGGAACGCAGCAAGCGCTACCGATTAGAAGCATTGAACACCTTTTGTCAGCAGTTTTGTGTTTGTTGTTTAGTGTGAGGTCTGTGGCTGCTGCCTTGACGTCAGCCTCTGAGCCCCATCTGCACTCTGATGACCTGGCACACTGTGCAGTGTGTGTGTGTGTGTGTGTATGTGTGTGTGTGTGTGTGTGTGAGTGTGTGTTCACGGGGATCTAATGGTAATGTAATGGTGTATGTGTATGGAGGTCTTTATCCCTGTGGATGTACTTTGCTATAGTTTGTTGTTTTGGCTATTTGTCTTCCTTTACCTGTTTGTCTGTGAGTGTGTGTGTGTGTATGTGTATGTGGGTGTTTGTGCATGCAGCAAGTATGTGCTTATGTGTACCTGCAGCAAGTGAGTGTGTGTGTGTGTGTGTGTGTGGCCACAGGGCTGACAGGTGGACCGTGTGCAGGAGGTCCCTCTGTGAGCCCTGGGGGGTCCAGAGGAGCAGGTGAGCAGGAGGAGAAGCCTCCACCTCCACCTCCTCCCTCCCCCAGGTTCATCACCACCAGGCCGCCTGTCAACGGCTGGTGCCCACTGCAGCTCCCCTTGTCAAAAGCCGTGGCCGCTCCACATCACACCTCCGCCCGCATCTCCACTCCTGCCGAGACCGTGCCTGGCCCATGTTTCATTCAGATTTTATTCATGTGTTGTTTCTTCTCTTACAACCTCTCCCATACCTCCACTCCTGTACACGCACACACACACACACACACACACACACACACACGCATGCAGATGCACACGCACGCTTGTGTATATATATATATATATATTCTTGTGTACGGGAGCTGTCAGGAGGCTGTCATGTAAGTCTGCTCTGCCTGGCATAAATGCTGTCTTATGAATTTATGAGCTTAAACCAGTGTGTGTGTGTGTGTGTGTGTGTGTGTGTGTGACACATGCTGGTCCGGGTGTGCATACATGTGGCTGTGTGAACTTCTGTGCCATTGGTGTTGGCTCAGCTGCTTGCCATGTAGTACTGTCGGAATTTTACATCTGAATAAAGGGTTTAGTGTCCAGGATTTAAGGGAAGGGTTTTAAGGTTTGTGGTATAGGCTTTAGGATTAAGGGTTAAGGGTTCAGGGGTTAAGCGTTTAAGGAGTCATGGTTTATGGTTTAGGGTTAAGGATTCAGGAGTTTCGGGTTAGGATATAGGGTATACAGTTCAGGAGCGTTAACGGTACAGCATTTCTCGTCTTCTGTTCTGTGTGTTGTGAGTGGGTGAGAACGGTAGACGACGAGTGAGAAAGGAAGCGTGCACGTGAGACATTTGAATACATCATTATTCCAAAGTTCTCTGTCTGTAAAAGTTCTTATTCAATCAGCCTACTGAGCATAGTTAACATTGAAGCACCCTCTTCTACCTCCTTAATCAGACTCTCATCATGTCTCCTTCATCCCATGAATGATTCACTGTCAGTCACAAGCGTGAACGTGGACAGCTTGCAAAGGGTTTGTGTTCTGTCTCCAATTTTTAGAGTGCACCCTCTTGAGAAAGACTACAAACATATCCCTGCATGTACATGAGTCCTGTGTTGGACCTTTTTGGACATATAACACATGTCCAGTACACAAAGGACCATATAATGTATTGCATTTTTCTTTGTACTTCCTAAAATAAACTGAGAATCAGTATCAATCATGTTGAAGCTGAACTCCAATCCAGGCCCATTTAAAGTACTTATTACGCTTGTTCCTACCTATCTTATCTCATTTCAAAGTAGAAACACAAAACTAGTGAAACAGTCAAACGCGGACTCTAATAGTGGCCTTGCAAAGACCACTCCGTTTAGTTTAGTTAGACACTCCAAAATAATACTCCCCCTGCCTCTCCTCCCACCATCTAGCCATAACATTCAGTTTCTGTCTATCCGTCTGCCCTTCAAGTCACCTTTGCTGCTGTTTACCCAGCTAATCAGCATAAACCCTTTGGTTCCCTCCTCAACCTACGCCGGTACGCCGGTACGCCGCCACACCGGCAAAGATCTCCTAATTGGACTGTTTATTTATGACCATCAATATTTAATTAGGTTTATTCTAATCTTGGGTCGGTGGGCACAGAAGTCTCTGCGTGGCTGTTTAAATATTAAAATTCATTGGAGCAGAGATACTGTAAAGAGGCTTGGCTTAATTGTTCTGGGAGAACAGGAAGCAAACGATGATCCTCCTGAGATAGGGGGATGTGCACACACGTACACACACACATAGACAGACACACACATAGACAGACACACACACACAAACACACACACACACCCACAACTTCGCAACCTCGTGTTCAGCTCTGACCATATATTTCACCAGTCCCAACAACCAATATATATTATATAATATTTAAATATTATTAGTTAAGTATAATAATATATATATATAAATCAGGAGCAATAAATACTGTTTGTGTCATTATATTGGTACTACTGGGACTCACTAAGCTAAGAATTCACAATATTCTCATCATTAGCATAGCATCTCTCTCATCCCTATTCCTTAAATCCTGTTCCTGAACAACCAAAACTTACTGTTACTGTTACAATGTTAAGAGAGTTAAGAGTTAAACCTGTGACATCACAGTACATGTGTTTTGGCCCAAGTCTAAGTTCAAGTTCTGGCAATGAAAGACAAACTTGAATTTGAACTTGAACGAAAACAAGTGCATTGTGATGTCCCAGGTGACACTCTATCATTGTAACAGTAACAATCTAGAGGCTGCAGAGTGAAACACTTTGACACCAAGAGAATCAGTCACAGACACAGCGATGGAAAGTAAGACAGAAGTATCCTAAGTAACATGGATATTGATAAACACATGGATAATGATAGACGCAGGTATTCACTGGATAGCATAGGTATGTGTATGCTTCAGTCAATGTCTGTATTGTTGAGAGCTAAATCATTTCTGTTCGAAATGTTCCATTTAATATCCCATCTAAGCCCTCACTGGTAAAGGGTTGTACCAAAATGATGTTAGCATCATTGTGGCTATTTTTACTTTAATTGACTCTATGGAGCCAGTGAACCCCTCTGCCAGGCCTGCAAAGAGCCATGGCAACCAGCTATCCAACACTGTATTCAACAGGCTTTAACCCTGGAGGTATTTGGAGAACAAAGAGGCAATGTTGGGTTAGGAGATGGACATGGAATGGGAGATATACTACATCAGCGAGACTCCAGGAACTCCAGGCTTTCAGTGATCTGGCTGCTCCAAGGCCAACCCTGGATGTCTGGTCTCCGCAGTCCAGCGTGACCACGTCTCTGTCACCTGGCTAACTGCCCGGAAACCATGCATCAATAGATGCCCGGAAGACATCATGAGCGACTATAAGCGCTTGGGCTCTGAGCCCACAGCCAAGATGAAAAGGGCCAACCCTGAATCCCTGGTCTGCTCAGTCCAGTGTGATCACGCCTCCGTCACCCAGGCAACCGCCCAGAAACCATGCACCAAGAGGTGCCTGGAAGACATCATTAGTGAGGACAAACGCTTGGGTTCTGAGCCCGCAGCCAATAGGAAAAGTGCCATGGCATTGTGTTGCCCGCAGCAATAGATTTCACAGACGGTTGCCAGAAGCTTGGGCACTCACTTTACCAACATCAGCTCAGCTTAAATTGATTGTTGAATTGCATTTTACCATCTGCAAAATGAATCGATGTAAATAAATAAAAGATCAAATAAGGAATGTTTAATGTTTACTTAACACAATCACAGGGGTATTTTTCACAATTAAAAATCTATTAAAATAAATGAAAATAAGATAAGATAATGCTAGATAAGGTTCAGTTCAGCCTAAGTTATAGGCATCAGTGTGGTCATGTTGAAAGTTTCACTGTTTTAAACATCAACTGAATGAATTGATTCCTCTGCTATAAGGAAAACACCAAGTGAAAGATACTGTCGTATATTGTTTTAGCTGGTGCATGGCATCACAGACCCCCATAATGTAACTGTTGTTACAATTACGAGACTAGGACCCAAACGCAAGACAAGGAAACCAACAGGGTGCGGGTACAAAAAGGGTTTATTTAGTCCAACGGTACAGGCAAGGGCAAGGCAGGCGAGTAGTCCAGTTGGCAGGCGGCGAGTCAAGCAGGCAGAAGGACGTAGGCAGGCGGGTGGTCGGGCAGGCGAGGTTCAGGAAACAAGGAAGGCAGGCAGGCAGGAACGAGGAACAGGAACGGGAACAGGAACAGGAACGAGAGCGGGAACATGAACGGGAGCGGAACCCGTAACGGGAACAAGAACGGGAGTGGGACCCGAAACAAGAAGTGGCAGGGACGTAGTTACCATGAGAGGTAATACAACATTCGAACTAGCACTGGCTCTGTGGTGAGCCAGTGCTTAAGTACAGAGGAGGTGATTAGTGATTCATGACAGGAGTGGGGAGCGGAGTGCACGTGGTGGCTAATTGACGGGGGATAAACAAAGGAGCACATGGTGAAATGGAGGCTGGGTGCCACTAGATGGCGGAAATGGACCGAAACGGAGAGGGTCACGTTACAGTACCCCCCCCCCCCCTCAACGGACGCCTCCAGGCGTACGCACGACAGGGGAGGGTGCTGGCGGTGGGAATCCCGGGTTAAGGAGGGGTCCAGGAAGCGACTCCAAAAAAAATAAAAATTAACAGGCTTGCTCCCCAGGTCCGTAGCCCTCCCAGCCTACCGAAGACTGGTTTCGTCGGCCGCGACGACGCACATCCAGGAGGCGTCTGGCCGAGAACGCCGGGATGCTGTCAATCACCCGGGGAGGAGCCAGCGCTGGGAAGGGAGGAGACAACTGGGGCTGGGACTCGGGACCAGGAGACAACTGGGGCTGGGACTCGGGACCAGGAGACAACTGGGGCTGGGACTCGGGACCAGGAGACAACTGGGGCTGGGACTCGGGACCAGGAGACAACTGGGGCTGGGACTCGGGACCAGGAGACAACTGGGGCTGGGACTCGGGACCAGGAGACAACTGGGGCTTGGACTCGGGACCAGGAGACAACTGGGGCTTGGACTCGGGACCAGGAGACAACTGGGGCTTGGACTCGGGACCAGGAGACAACTGGGGCTTGGACTCGGGACCAGGAGACAACTGGGGCTTGGACTCGGGACCAGGAGACAACTGGGGCTTGGACTCGGAACTTGGAGACAACTGGGACTTGGACTCGGGACCTGGAGACAACTGGCGCTGGAGCTCAGGGCCAGGAGGAAGCTGCTGCTGGCGCTGGAGCTCAGGACCAGGATACAGCTGGAGCTTGGGACTAGGAGACAACTGGCGCTGGAGCTCAGGGCCAGGAGGAAGCTGCTGCTGGTGCTGGAGCTCAGGGCCAGGATACAGCTGGGGCTTGGGACTAGGAGGCAACTGCTGCTGGCGCTGGGGCTCAGGGCCAGGAGGCAGCTGTTGCTGGGGCTTGAGACTGGGAGCCAACTGGGGCTGGCGCTGGGGCTCAGGGCCAGGAGGAAATTGTTGCTGGAGCTTGAGGCTGGGAGGCAACTGGGGCTGGCGCTGGGGCTCAGGGCCAGGAGGAAATTGTTGCTGGGACTTGAGGCTAGGAGGCAACTGGGGCTTGGGCCTTTTCCCGGGGGAGTCCAGCTGAACTGGTAGCCGGCGCTTGCGGCCAGGAGTTCGCTGGGGCTTGGGAATAGGTGACCGCAGTTGCAGCGGAGCTGGTGGCCACGAGACTGCGGCTGCAGTGGGTGTTGGTGGCCACAAGGCTGCAGTTGCAGCGGGGGTTGGCGCCGGGAGGAAAAAAGACTGAGGTGAAGAAGGCGACGGAGAAGCGGGGGATAAAGAGATGGAAGCCAAAGGCGAGCGGCGATCGCGCTCGATGTGAGCCGCCAAAAGCCCCTCGATGTACTTCACATTCTCCTGAATGGAAGTAAATGGTGCTGCGGTTGCAGCCGGGGCTGGCGCCGAGAGGGAAACCGAGGACGAGCGGAGGTTGCGCCCATTATCCTCGAGGATAGCCAATATTCCCCACATCCATGTCGAGGGTCTCCTGTCTGCTGGGTCCATCTTGGCTAGTTCGTACTGTTACGGTTACGAGACTAGGACCCAAACGCAAGACACGGAAACCAACAGGGTGCGGGTACAAAAAGGGTTTATTTAGTCCAAGGTACAGGCAAGGGCAAGGCAGGCGGGTAGTCCAGAAAACAAGGCTCGGCAACGGGGAGGCAGGCAGGCAGAAGGACATAGGCAGGCGGGTAGTCGAGCAGGCAGTAGTCAACGAGGAAGACAGGCAGGCAGGAACTAGGAGCAGGAACGGGAACAGGAACTGGAACGAGAGCGGGAACATGAACGGGAGCGGAACCCGTAACGGGAACAAGAACGGGAGTGGGACCCGAAACAAGAAGTGGCAGGGACGTAGTTACCATGAGAGGTAATACAACATTCGAACTAGCACTGGCTCTGTGGTGAGCCAGTGCTTAAGTACAGAGGAGGTGATTAGTGATTCATGACAGGAGTGGGGAGCGGAGTGCACGTGGTGGCTAATTGACGGGGGATAAACAAAGGAGCACATGGTGAAATGGAGGCTGGGTGCCACTAGATGGCGGAAATGGACCGAAACGGAGAGGGTCACGTTACAACTGTATTGTAAGCATACATTTGTCATCTTTGCAAGTCAAATTATGCCATCAGCTATACAAATTGAATAAAAGTGTTAGGAATAAATATGTCAGTGCAACTTAATGATATTACTGTCTATGACATGATGTTGTTCCATTTTCATTTAGAAAGTGATCTACAAAGTTCTATGCGTTCAAGATTAGATTAAGTGTTAATAAATGTTACTAAATGTTACAAAAATATAGAATGGACAAAAGCTTAATATTCCCATATCCTGGGAAATGAAAAAACACTCACGCTCACACACACACACACACACACACACACACACACACACACACACACACACACACACACACACACAAGCACACACCCGCATACACAGAAGCACACACACACACACACACACACATACACAGACATACTCACGCACATGCATCCACACACACACACACACACACACACACACACACTAATGAGAAAATATATATGATACAGACACACACCCATACACTGAATTCTGAACCACATATACTGAATGAAAAGTGTGTTTCAACCCAAGAGCCGGTTTCCTTGACCCACTGGGAAGCTAATCTGCCCAATGCAGCTAACATGACCTGACTACAGCAGTTCAGTGTTTTTCTGTTTGATTTACACCAGCAAGCAGGTTAACTTCTGCTTGGCTTGATTTGCTTTAGCTTAGCTTGGGCTAGGCTACTCCTGGATAGGCTACTTTGAACAGAGGCCTGTTAAGCCGTGCGGTATTGCTCCTCTGTATGATTGTATGAAAACACATCGAGTCATCCAACATGTGTTGGGAGCAGCTGAACGTGCATGTCAAGCCCCAGGTTATGCTGTTGAGATGATTTTAATAACACTTTCTGTCTCTCTCTTTATTAATACACTTCCCGCTTCCCTCACAGAGCCCCGAGGCATGCAGCCACTGCAGCAGCGACTCAATGAAATTCTGTTTTTCAAAATGAGCAGCGTACTCGAAGGCGATGGTAATCTCAGATGTAGAAATTGGAAAAGTCAGTGCGGCAAATGTATCTGCGGCTTTCCGCCAGACAAACATGCAATATGGATTCTCCTTGCAACGGGTCATATTTTATGTATTTGTTATGAGGATCTGGATATTTTGCTTGCAGTGCACTCCAAGATAGAGAAGAGAGGAGGGCATTTGTTCTGGTTTTCCAGTAAATTAACATGCCTGGTGATGGAGGCAGCGGAACCCACTTTTGGCCTGAGAAAAGCAGTAACATAGAATGAATGTTAAAAGGATTGTTGTTTGTAGAAGTGTGTGTTTGTGTGTAAAACCAATTTGTGTTAATGTGTGGAGGTAGCTGGCTACAGATAATTGCATTGTGATTCCCCGGTTATCTTTGTATGTGTGTGTGTGTGTGTGTGTGTGCATGTGTGTGTATTCATGCTTGTGCACAGGTAAGATTGTCTGTGCGTGTGTATGTGTGTGTGTGTGTGTGTGTGCGTGTGTGTATTTGTGATTGGACAGTGGCTAGCAACCTCATTCCTCCTTCAAGCGTATCTATTTGTTTGCACAGACACAACGCCACACCCCTCCCACCCCCTGTCTTCACACCAGGGCCTCGGTTCACACACATACACATACTCTCTTTCTCTCACACACACACACACACACACACACACAAACACACACACACACACACACACACATACAGCTGCACGCGTATTAATGCTGCTTGGTTAATGCAGACTTTCTCCAGGGGGAAATACAGATGCATCAAATGCTACAGTCCAATCCAACCCCAGCCGCCTATGGCCGGCTAATATGAATGAGATTATTCACCCTGATTGTTTAAGTGCATAACCAACAGTTAACCACCACCATGGGGTGGAGGTGACGTTTGGGGTTTCTCCCAACATCAGAGCAAAGCTAGAAGAGAGAAAAAATCATTGTGAGATATTGTTTCTGTAATCAGAAATCACCTCTGCTCCAACCAATTCAGTTCCCATAATGAACTTCTTCCTCAATGTTTCTGCATGTCGCCCATAGCAACCACTACAGCTGCCATGAACAAAATACGGCGTTTAAGCTTTTATAACGTCACATTTTACGCTGTTGTATTTTATTACACCGACAAATGCACCGTTTAAGTGGTTCTTGCGCCGTTTAAGAGTTTAAATATTTACATTCTGAAAAGTTCACCCTAAAGGACTGAAAATAGTTTTAGGTTGTTCCTGTTAAAGTTGTTCTCACTCATGAGATGTAATCACCAAAATGACCCTAGAAGCTCCTAAATTATGCGGTGAGAAAGATAATAGTGACATAATTGCTATAATTTTTTATTTATTTGATTTATTCAGTCAAGAGACTCAATTTATTTTCTGCACAGTTAGAAAAATGTTAGGCTTGCAAACAAAGCTTACCGGATCAAGTTATCACCAAAAACTGCCAAAAAGCTAAATTAATAAATGAACAAAGCCCAAAGAAAGGTCATTGAGATTAATTATATCTCCACGGGTCCCTAAAATACTCCAGGGATGGAATAACGTTCATAGTTTTTATATAAACAATAATAAAAATAAACTCTAACTGAATGGCTTTCAATTTGTCTTTCCAAAATAAGTTAACAGCAATAGCGTGTGTTTGTGTATGTGCGTCGTGCATGCTTGCGTGTATGTTTGCGCATGTACATGCACGTGTGTTTGTGCGTTTGCATGTTTGTGTGTGTGTGTGTGTGTGTGTGTAGGGGGGGGGGGGGGGTGGTTGATTTAAATCAGACGGCACAGCAGCTGAGAGAAATGTATTAAGAGTCCTTATATCGTGTGCCCTAAGCCCGTCCTGATCATCATAATCCGTCCAAACAGCAGATAATGAATCTTCTCCATCAGCTCTACTCACACACACACACACACACACACACACACAAACAGAATAGCACGATGTCACAAAGAGGAGGAGAGTGCTGTGCGCTCTAATGGGGTTGAAGTAATAATATCATTGATTTGTCTTATCAATGATAAGACAAAACACAACTTATAGCCCCAGGCCAACACAGGTCAGTAGGGAAGTGTGTGTGTGTGTGTGTGTGTGTGTGTGTGTGTGTGTGTGTGTGTGTGTGTGTGTGTGTGTGTGTGTGTGCGTATGTGTGTGTTTGTGTGTGAGACACGGAGGGAGAGATAGAGGGGAGAAAGAGAAACTGTGAAGTGCAAAAGTGCACAGATTTTTGTGAATGAGCCGCTCATGGTGATGGTTTGGTTACATGTGTTTGAAATAATGTGATGGCTGGTTATGCATGGTTATGGTACATTCAAGTATATATTTGTATATATTCTTTCCAACAACAACAGATTTGCTCTGCTGTCCTGACAACAAACTAACTGTATTGTAGAGACCTTTGTTAAAAAGAAAATCAATTTCTATTAAGGCACTCGCACAGACATGAAAGAATACACAGCTCTCCTGTGACTCTGAGGAAACTGTTTCCTCCAGACTTAATATGTTTGGCTGTTTACCAACTCTCACAGTATTGTCCCGTGTTTATCTGGTGAAACAGACCTGCTTCCAAACATTTTGGTGCAGTCTGAGTATTCTTTCAATCTGATTATCGAAAGGATCTCATTCAGATAATTTCAGAGAAGTCTTGTAAAAGTAGCAAATGTTCCTGAATTTATCGTCTTAAGAACAAAGTAGATGGACTGGTTCATATTTGTAGCACGACCTACAATGTAAATATAATCATATTGTTTTAATGGAGCTGAGCACAAGGCGCACAAATGTATGTGGGCTTTTTACTCAAACATAAATATATTTAATAGGCAGTAGTCAATATGACACGGTGATCATGACAGACACAAGAAATTAAAGATTACCTTCATCTCTACTTAAACTCCTACAATGCTGCCAATATCCTGCCAGACAGATGGAGCCTTCACAACAGCTACGGCTATGCTGTAACTTCACTCCGTTGTGACCACATTTCACCTTGAACATCAGCTCACTGGATGGTAGACAATTGCTGACAAAACACAAAACACAACACACACACCGACACACCGAAAATGTCTGTGTGTCCAAATGTTCCTTGAAATGTCTTCCCAGAGGAAAACTGACCCTGGCTCTAGAAAGTATTTTTCTACTTGCCGTTTGTCTGGAAAGGAGGCCAGGGAGGCATCGGTAACTTTGGCAACATGGGTGTGAATACACCATCAGAGAATGAAGACTTTCTGTATTATTTGTCCTATCGTTTTTTGAAAGGAGGATGTAGTTAACCAGTAAGATATGATTGAGATTAAGATAACATGTTGAGAGGAAGAAACGGCATGTAGACACAATGAGAATGGTTGATGGAGAAGTTGGGAAGATGGCAGGAGCATCAGAAAGGGGAGGGGGAGAGAGGAGAGAGAGAGAAATAGAGAGAGAGAAAAGAGGGAGAGGGGGCAAGAGAAAGAGAGAGAGAAAGAGGGAGAGAGGGACAATGTAGAATGAGAGAGAGGGGGGAGTGGAGAGAGAAGAGTGAGAGGTAGAGAGTAGGGAATAGGAGACCGGTAGATGGAGAGAAAGAGAGAGCGAGATAGTTGAGAGAGGTAGAGAGAAGAAAGAAAGTGAGAAAGAGAGCGGTCCATTGTAGAGAGAAGGAGAGAGAAGTGAGTAGCTATAGAGAGAAGAGAGTAGAGATACATAGAGAGAGAGATGTGAAGAGAGAAAGGAGGGAGAAAGATAGGGAAGAGGAGAGAGATTATAGAGAGAAAGAGAGAGATGGTGTTGGCTGTGATGGGACTAGACACAAACAATTCCCTCAGTGACCTTCTCCGTCGACACACATAAATCCCTCCTTCCCTCCAAACAGCTATGACACCCCCATGCTTTCCCCTCCATCTCCCACTCCACCCTTTCTCTCTTTCGTCCCTTCTTCATCCGTCCATCATTCTCCCATAACTCCTCTTTTATGCCCTAGTCCTGGTCGTTATCACCATGTTACTATGCATGCTTCCCCCTTTCAAACTCTCGTGTCCCTCTCTCTGGGAGTATCTTGGATCGGAATCAAGAATATCTCACACGGGTGTCACCACCGTGTGATGTAATTGGCCACACTATGAAATCATTAGTTGTCAGCGAGACATCAGAATGAATTATACCCTTCCTTCTATTGCTGAAACAGCAAGTATCAAGAAGCTCCGGATTCCCTAATTTGACAAATTGCTACAAAGCAATTTGTTCCTCCAGTGCCGATTAGAGGCATATTAATGACCTCCAAGGGCCCAGATGTGCCATTGTAATCATAACTGGGGGATATCTTTTTTTAGCAGTTGCTTTTTTCTCTTGGTACCAGAAAGATACTATAGATAGATAAAGATTGATAATCTATACAGGAACCTGAGAAAGAAAGATAGAGCTCTATGTATTTGTTTTAAACATATACACATTAAACAACAAGCATTAAAGACTATATGTTTGAATATGTTTATGTATGTGTGTGAATATATCTATGTATGCGTGTAAGCGTATGTGTGTGTAAGAGAGTATGTAATGTTTGTGTGTTAGAGTATGTGTGGTGTGTATGTGAGAATATGCGTATGTATTTGTGTGAGACTATATGTGTTTGTGCGTGTGTGTGTGAGAGATAGAGTATGCGTATGTTCATGTGAAACTATGTGTGTGTGTGACGTCACCGTGATGCATATCATTTTCAAGAGGTATCCTTTGGGTATTTTCTAGGTTATGGTGATGAAGGGCTTCAGGCAGTCTCTCAGACAGGCAACAGATTCGTACACCATACCAGCTTAGAGAGTAAGCCACTTTCTGCTGAGTCGACAGTTGTCAGTGGCGGGATGGCCTACTAGGGACCAAAGCCCTGAACCCAGACGCACAGAGCATGCAGATCTGATAGACTAAATTAATCTGAGAGCAAACTGCATGCTTCTTAATGTTTACACCCGTCCCCGCAGAATCATTACACGGGCACACACACACACACACACACACGCATACAAAATAACTGCACATCTTTGTTTCTGTCTGTCTGGTTGAGTCTTTTTGTGCCTGTGTGTCTGCATCTGTACATGCATGAGTGTTTGAGTGTATTTGTTTGTGAGTGTATTTGTGTGTGTATGTGTGTGTGTGTGTGTCTGTCTGTGTATGTATGTGTGTGTGTGTGTTTGAATAATTCCCAGTAAGTTGGTTCACAGCGGGGGGCCTCCACACACATCTCATCTCACCAGGGTCTTCAAAGCCCTCCGGAAGCAGGGCTCTGGAGATGAATACACCCCTGGTCTTCATCAGCAGGGAAGATACCTCCCTACCCCTCCCCCTCCCCCAGCCACATCCAACACAAACTAGACACACAACACCAAGTCTGTCCCCGACCAAATAGAGCAGAGTCTGGCTAATCAGGGTGTTAACCATTCTGTTTAGAGCAGTTAGGATTAGTTGGAGAAATCCAGCCATGAACCACAAGGGATGAAATCAGCTTGGAAATGAAATTACTTTTTTATTCGTAACAGCTACTAAAATATGGTGCACAGACACAGTCACTGACTGAACATGTGAAGGTAAAAAATAAATAAAAACAATCTCCTCTGAGATGAGGATGCACTACATGTATATGCATATATATGCACACATATATACACACATTTATATATATATATATATATATATATATATATATATATATATATATATATACACACATATATATATACAGATAAATATATATATATGTGTGTAGATGTAATTGTATTTAAATCTCTCAGTACAGTCAGGCTGGGTGTCTACATCTCCAACAGTGTGGAGAGACACAAGTGTATTGAATTAGGTCAACGTTGGACTTCCCAGGATGTGCAATCACACACGCAAACACACGCACCAACACACACACACAAACACTCACATTGGTATTTTAAATGGAGTGCAGTGAGAACCCAATGGAAACCACAACACACACACATACTATATACATGATCGATCTATCTCTCTCTCTATACAGATACATAGATATGTACAGTATATATCTAGTATATACATATATACACATACATCTATCTACATATATACAATATATATATATAAAGCTATATATGCCAGGTGTTGCCTGAACCACAGCAGACTGAACAATGGCCTTATTGCTGTTGAGTGGGAGAAGTGTAATATTGCCAGAGTGCTGTGTGGTGTTCTGCTGTGCCAAGGTAGCCATTCTGCAGTTTTGTACATCATGCAGGGGACTCCTGCATCACAGGTTGTACACATAGGAGTACACGTATAGAAACAGAAATAATGCCACCTGTAAAAGCGTACGGTTACCCAGACTGCCATTTCGCAGAACTAACACACTGTACATATGGTCTGATCGCACATAAATGGAAGGTAGAGAATGTGTATGATATTTTAAAAGTCACTTCCATCAAAACAGCAAAACGTAATTGCCAAATACATTAACAATGATTAGTTAACTACATTTCTGATGCCAACAAGATTTTGTGGAAAATACAACTTTCTTGTTGAGATTAGAGGACGTAGAAATATTTCAAATTCAACCTCTTTGTCTAGCTCTAACTTCCTCAGTCTCTCTCTCTCTCTCTCTCTCTCTCTCACACACACACACACACACACACACACACACACACACACACACACACACACACACACACACACACACACACACACACACACACACACACACACACACACACACACACACACACACACACACACACACACACACACACACACACACACACACACACACACACACCCAGTCCAGCTGCTAGATTGTGTCATTGGGCACAGGTGCCCAGAGAACAATAGCGTTTCATTTATCAATCTGGGCTTGAGATCTGCAACAACTGTGCACTCTAAAACAACACCCTCTTCCATACAACAGCACAGAGACAGAGAGCTAGAGAGGGAGACGGGGAGAAAGAGAAACAGCTGCCCTATATTCATTCCACAGGAAGCTGGTTCATCTGTCACTACTGATGTAACCCCTACTATTCCACCCCCTCCAACACACACACAAACACACACACACATACATCTTCAGAATCCCACACACACATACACATCTTCAGAATCACACACATACACATCTTCACAATCACACACACACCAACAGATCTTCACAATCTCTCATACACACACTTTCTGAACACAAACATCTTCACAATCACACACTTTCTCGTTATCTCTCTCTCTCTCTCTCACACACACACACACACACACACACACACACACACACACACACACACACACACACACACACACAGTTCGCTCTCTTTCTGATTAGACTCCCAGCTGGTCTCGACGACAAACGCTCCTTTGATGCGTCTCCCGGGGGCCAGAGCCACCATCCTCCTCCTCCATCTTCTTCTCTCTCCACTCTCCCTGCTTCCTGCGTGACATTAACATGACTTCCAGAGACCCAGAGCCAACTGTAACTCCCCACTGCCCCATCCAGCAGCCCTGACCTCTAGGGAGAAGGCGAGGGAGATCCAGGATCAGAGATTGAGAGAGCATGAGAGAGAGGGGGAGATTTTATTTTCTTCCTTAAGCTTGACTAAATTCTTACTGAAGTCTGTAATCTCCGATCGTCCGTCGGTCGGAGACGCCCCCCCCCCCCCCCCCCCCCCCCCCCCCCCCCCCCCCCCCCCCATACAGTTTAATGTCATTACGAGAACAGCTGGCTGTGCTCACCTTGTAATAGGTCATCAACGTATCATCAGGAACTACATTAAGATGTGTGGCTTCACGGTTGTTTGTTTTCATTGTTAATGTTTTAATGGAATTGCAGCGCACAACATGGTGCTCTAGGTATGCTTAGACAAGCCAATGGTTTTCCAACTGGTAGTTACCTGGTTGTTCTTCAGCAAAGCCTTGTTGGAGGTCACTCTTAACAAATAATTGTATCAAATAAATTGACCAATGACGAGGGTCTCGTCAGTCAACACGACCACCTCCCAAGAGTGACCTTGGGATATGACACCAGACCCTTCCATCCCTGACAGTTTAGAGATCTGATCTAAAAACCCACAGAGGTCTTGATCTGAACTCTTGAGGGCTTATAAATATAGCCATTCTTCCAACTGCTGAAAGGTAACACTTTACTTAGCACTTACCTTGAAGCAAAGCCAGCTGAAATATCCAGATAACCGTAGATTGACACGAGGAAAGGAGGATCCATGTAGACACGAGCGTGAATGAGGATCGCAAATATGCTTGTTTATTGCACACGACTTTCTTTATTTTTTTTTGGTGTGAGCATCACAACAGCCATTACATATTTTACACCCAAATTCTAAATGTCCTAGTCTATCCCACTAAATATATAAAAATAACAGGATACACAAAACAAAATAAAAACTACTTCACATAAAACTTTATGACTCCATGACTAAAGGGAGGGAAAAACAAAAAAAGATAGTGCACCGCTATAGGAAGAAGGAAATTGCAGTATGTGTGTGTGTACTGTATGTATATATATATATATACGTATATATATTATATATTTATTATATATATATATACACACACATATATACATACTGCAATTATGCAAATATATATATACAGTACACATACATATATATATATATACATATATGCACACATATACACACATATATACAGTACATATATATATACACATACACATATATACACATTACACATATATACATATACACAAACATACATATATATATATATATATACTGTATATATATATATATATATATATGTGTATATATGCACACATACATATATATATCTATATATATAGATAGATATATACATATCTATATTAATATCTATGTGTAGATATATATTCCTATATGTATATCTATGTGTATCTATGTGTATATATGACACAACCTCATAGAAAATGCAAAAGCTTCTCTTTAATTTTCCGTTATACTTCCAATGTATACTCATCACAAAGAATAATAAAAACAATTCCAGTGGGGACAAGACAATCATTCTCCATTTTATGTGCAGTTCTTTGTCAACCACTTGCACCACTGAGACCAACATTACTATGACTGACCTGCTGTTCTTCAACTCATGAGGAATGTTTAGTTATTAGTTAGTAGAGAATGCCCGTTGTTGGACTTTGAAAAGAGACTGACTTCTTGAGATGAAAGACAACCACGCAATGCACAATGTGGTCCAATCAAGGGGAGAGGGCTTCTCAGTCTCAACAAATGAGAGAAGCCATTGAACATAAAGTTTACCAAGAGGGTATAGTTCTTCTAGAGAAAAAAAAAAAAAGAGGCACAAATGGCTTCTCCAAAAAGTTACAGTACATTACACTGTAAAACTTGTAAATCAAGAGAGGAGAAAAAAGCTAAATTTGGCTCTAGAATGATATGGTATAAAAATATATACTATTCCAATTTCTCACGTAAAGGCACTTTTTCTTTGCTGCTACAGAACTGATATTTCATGTAGTGTTTTGAATGTATTGTGCTCTGGCATATAACATTGATTTATGTTATTCTTATTCTTCTGAACTTGGAGGGTCAAGATCATAAGATATACACATAAATTATATTGGATGGCTAGCTAAATTGTTTTAGCAGTAACAAGAGGAAAACACTATAAACACTGTGCTTATAGTTTGGAATATCCATTCTATGTTAAAAAAGAAAAAGGAAAAGGAAATGTGAAATAACCTAAACACAGCAAAAAAGTTTTGTTTAGGCTGGCTGGCCGGCTGTTGTTTGCTGGTGTACAAGGCTGGTTAGATGGACAAAGTGAAAACGCCAGTTTTAAGATGAAAATAAACAAAAAAGTTAATTTCAGACGAGAGTGAGAAAAAAAGAAAGTTAGTTGTTAGACACTTTAAACCTGTTTATTTGCAGAGAATTTCAAATTAATAAGAATGTTAAGGCCATTTTGTGCAGATTGACTCCTAAACTTCTGAGTGTGTTAAAGGCAGTTCACAGTGTGTTAAAGTGGTACAAGAGATTAATGTCGTTAATTTTTTTGCTTGAGTCAGTGTCAACACCTCAAACGAGTGGATGCAAAGTGAAGAAATGTTTAAGGAGAGGGAAGATTTCTGAACCTGGTGATGGTGGAATTTAAATTAAATCTCAACGCAGTCAATGACACATAGGACAAAATTGTGTGTGTGTGTGTGTGTGTGTGTGTGTGTGTGTGTGTGTGTGAAAGGTCCCTCTCAATGTTACTACATTAATGAAAGGGAGGTATTATGTGAGGGCTATTTAGAGCAGTACACATCACAGAGCTTCATGCCATTTTTCTTCTTGGTACTACCCATTATGGCAGCGAGCCCATAGGCTATAGGGAGGGAATTGCTCTGCAAACACAACAGATGGCAACAA
Source organism: Lota lota (assembly GCA_026745465.1). Taxonomy (NCBI): domain Eukaryota; kingdom Metazoa; phylum Chordata; class Actinopteri; order Gadiformes; family Lotidae; genus Lota; species Lota lota. The sequence continues at coordinate 2,043,610 of JACYXH010000479.1, read as the reverse complement.
CTCACGTTGCTATCCGGGCTTAAGCCCTAGATGTAGAGCACGTAGAAGGGATAACGCCCGTAACATTGTTGCACTGTGTCATTAGTCCGCATGTTGAAGACGTGGCATAGGCCTACGTATTCAGAGCGCGGCGTTTTGATACTCCTGCTCTGTGAGGCACAGTCCATGTCAGAGTGGATTTTATCTTTATTTATTTTTTACTACCATGACATCACATGATTGCCCTTGTATTTTTTGGCATGGGGTAAATGGCGGAGGATTCCTGGACAAAATAATTTGTTGGCTTGCCAGATGCCAGCATTATGCCTTTCTCGACATAGGATACATAGTGAATCTGACCACATGGTCACAACTCTCTGACGTGAACAGTGATTAGCGGGAGATGACCAAAGTAAATGTATAATCCGTTTAGCAGGGTGGAGCTGCCAGCTCACATAACTGCATTTTAAATTGCAACGGATCCCAGGAGGACAGACGGACCGGTGAAGAGATGTCACTGAAACCAACACAAGGTGGGGGTCAGGGGTGGGGGTTGTTACAGGTGATTTGGTTTGGGGAGGTGGAGGGGAGAAGATTATTTTCTTTCCAGCAACACAGGTGAGAGTGCATGAGCAGGAGTGAGGAACAGATATGGACTCGTGCACTTTCCAGTTAGGCTGTACTTACTTGTGTGTGTGTGTGTGTGTGTGTGTGTGTGTGTTTGTACGTGTGTGAAATGCTGTTTGTGTGCATGTGTCTTTGAAGTGTAGGATGACTGTGTGTCTGCGTCTAAGTGTGAGTGTGCACGTGTTTGCGTCTATGTGTGGCGGTAATTGTGAGTGTTGGAGGGGGCCAAACACCAATTATGTTTGTGTTAGTCCGGAAACCAGACCACGGTAGAACATTCACAGAATGGGTTAAGAACACAAGACAAAAATATCAGCAAGTTAGTAAAATTCTTACTGAGAATATTTTATTAAAATAAAATGGCAAGAGGTTAATAAGAAAAAAACAACAGCATACACCATGGAAACTAAATGCAAGCATGTAAAATACTTATGACAAGAAAAAACTAATAGTCGCTAATGAATTAAACAAGCTAGGAACTGGCAAGAAAACGAAAACAAAATATAACCAGGAAAGGCAATACTCCCCAAAAAGAGACAGTTGTTCAAAGATCTAGAGAGCGGGGGAAGGGGTGGTGGGGCAAGGGAAAGGGCTTATAAAGAAAATAAAGAATAATCATTGCAGTGTATTTCATCAAAAAAAATGATTAATATACATATAAAATGAGTTTTAGAAAAATACATTATAAACCTGTAACAATGCTGTTAATTACATTATCATACATGTGGTAGGCAGGCCAGAGAGAATACAGTAGGTATGGAGTCCCCTCATTCACCTGATGGACTTGTCCAGCCTTTTAGAATGACACAGCAAGGTGTAACATCGCAGAGGGAATTTTCTTAATACTGTCAAATGCTGAATTGTCATCTCTTGCTCAACTTTAATATTGCATTTCATTTTTAACTAAGTTCATAAGAATAAGAATCATAATACTGGAAAAATAATGAATCTGTAACAGCCTAACCGGGGATAAAGCATTGAGAAACAGACAATGGCCGCATTGGAGTTTGCGAGGAATTTTGGTGAAATCGAATCTTTTAAGAGTCGAGTTAACCTTCTCCGGCGATAAACTCCTAGCTGTGAGAATATAGCTGCTTAGAGCTATGTCCGGGAGCGCACCAACTCGCCTGCCGTTGATCAATTCCAGGGCTAAATTAATAGTTGGCTGCCACGTATAAACGGTGTGTTGGAGACCCCTTCCACATACTTTTCAGTTTGAAACAAACTGTGAAACAAACAAAAGCTTCCAACCACACTTTATGGTTTTCTATGATTGATTTTTAGTTGTTTTTACCCCCCTCCATTTTATGATCAAAACAGGGACTGGCTGATCTGCGTTGCTACTGTGGCAGTTGGATCTGCTCTTGGGACGAGGAAAGTCACAGTCACCAAAAAACGAGGACAACAGCTCACATGATTAACACGGGCCAGTAAAATATAGAAAATTAATTAATATAAAAAACAACTTCAGGAAGACAAACCCATGGCACATATTTTAGCTGGTCCATCGACTGGTAATTCTTTTTGCATAGAACTCTTATAGGGCCAACTTATTTGGAGCTACACTGCACATTACTTGAGAGCGCTTAAAAGGGGGGTATTTAACCAAATTTTAAACAGCCGTCTAGTTTAAAACTTACATTTTGCTCGTGGCTGTTCTTGTATACTTGTTGTTACATACAACAGAGTTCAAATTAGCTGTGATGTTAAAACGTGACTCACATCCTCCAGCTTAAAATGTGAATAAATCCATCCCCTGCAAATATTTTAGAATCGTAGAAAATAATTCTAAGATGGGACGTTACATCAAATTTCTGATCAAGTTAATAAAATACCCCCCCTTTAACACGAGTCATCCCTCTCTGCGCCATTCTGGTTGGTGCTGGATATTATTGAACATGATCGTAATACTCTGAAAAACTGAAACAACTGTTGATAAGGCACTTTGATTTGATCGCTTTAATCCTCTCTGGGCATCTGTCTCATTGGCTTTTTAGATCCTGCCAATTCCCTCCGTATGAGTTTTGGTCTTCATACCCTCACCAGTTATATTTAGGGTAACAGCATTCCTCTGACATCTCTTGTTACATTTTATCTCAGCGTTCTTTCCTGGACAGTGTTTTGAACGTTCCCTCTCCACGTTTTAAGCTTTTTTTTATTTATTTTTTATTTTGTAACTGCAAGTATAAAAAGCTAAATTTGCCAAAAATAGATTTATTCTCTTCTCCAGCACCCTGTAAAATTATCTAATTTTGTTCACCTCTGTATCTGTATATGCAATGACAGTTATCTACATTTTTATATATCTATATTTAACAGGTATGTATAAAGCAATTCAAAACAGGCAGGCATGGCTTTCACATCCTATTTTTTTTGTTGTTGAATAGTTAAGGGAAAACATGACTGAGGAAGTGGATTATCATCACAGAGGTGTGTGACACATTGTGGATGCGCTTACTGACAGTTGGGTTGTTTCGAACATTGAAAAGGAAATGTGTATGAAATAGTCACTAAAATATTAGTGAAATTTGTTGATTTCACTAATACAGGGTGGCTTGTGCCGGACCACCCTTATATGTCCTGAACACGGGAGTTGAAGGAAGTAAACAACCCAAACAACTCAAAATCATTTAACAAGCACATAATTAACTTTTAAGTCTGAGACAGGGGAAAATGCGGGAAGAAAACTTGAAAATAGGAAACTCTTTTGGAGTGGTGGTTGTGGATGCAAAAACGCAAAACAATAGCCTGAACTCCAAATAAATGTGTGTTTGTATGTACAGAACTCAAGCCTCCCCAACCCACCCTCCCTTCATTCCAAAAACATATTGTAGCTGAGTAGCGTCTTGGCTTAGTGTTAAATTCCTGTTTGTCCCTTCAGAAGAGACTAGAGCAAATACGGAAGCAAACCTTTTCCTCCCTCGACTTTCTATTCGAACAAAAATGCAGGCACCACATCATTACAAACTCTAAAATCATCAAACAAAACTTTGAGAAGATACATAATTGGAGAGATATATGTTCTTGGGAAAAAACCCTTTGGCTAAATACGCACACTTAATATAATACTTGTTTGTCTATTTGATCACAGCTCGTAAATTAGATGGTTTTTTCGGTTTCATTTAGGCACTATATCATGGAAATTGTTTGGGTTGAGGGGGTTGCATTAGTCCGTAAGTAGTTATAGTTATGTTCCAATGGCCGCTACCCTGCTAACACATCCCACTCTCGCTATACTATAGTTAACACACCCTCTACCCCCCATCCCCCTGCCTCTTGGACTCCCTGCTTCACAACATTAGATTGCGTGTTGTTAAAGGGTGAACTCATCGCCTTATGTCTGGGGCTAATCCTTCAGAAAACAAAACAAAAACATTACAATAATAAATTTGAACAACAGAGACCAAAATCAAGTGGAAAAAATGGACAATTATAATAAAAGCAAAAGAGCAGTAGAACAGAGACACAGAAATCATAATTAAAAAACAAGCTCCAATTGCAATCAATTCAGCCATGCTTTAAACAAAAACAAAAGAAAACAAGGACAGGCGGTTTTTGTTTTTTTGTTGAGAGGCACACCCAGAATGTGTCAGCATATCATTAGGTCTCGGAGCTTAATAACAACAGCACTACTGGTGAACAAAAATGACAGAGAAATTAAACATGTTGGTGAGTGTGTGTTCTCTTTCATTCCGTTTCTTTTTCTCCAGAATAGGGTGTAGTAGCGAGCGGTGGTGTGGGTTTGTTTAAAGGGAATAGGGTGCAAAGGGTGGTCATTATAAAACAGTGTGGTGTGGGTGTCGGATCCTAGTGAGGTCACCTAATTCCGTGAGTGTTTGGGGTGGGGTGCTGGTCTTTATTGCTATATAATTCAGTGCAGACTTATGAGTAAAATATGTGTTCACCCAAGTATGACTCATCAGGGTGGAGGAAAAAGAAAGAGAAAGAATGGGAATTGAACTCAACAAACAGAAAGTGTTGTGTGGTTATGTTTGTTATATGTTGGTGTTTTCTCTGAAGATTTCTGTGTCGGTTTTCTTTTTCTCTTGTTTTTTTTTTGTCAAAACATGGTTAGGGTAACTATGGGCAGGTGCCTCTCTCTCTCCCCATCCCTCTCTCTCTCACTTGCGTCCGAGAGGCTAGCAAAAGGCAATTACCAGTTAACTGATCAGCAGGCAGGCTTGGGGCGGCTCGTCATTGGGTGAAGAGTTCAGAGGTCAGAAGGTCATGTGTTAGTTGCCGGTGGCGGCTAGGTGGGTTAGAAACAAAAAATAAACAAACAAACAGAAAAAAAAGATAGAAAGGATATTAGTGTCAGCAAGGAGAGACTAGAATGACATCATTTTAACATTAAAATGAATGCAATCTCTGATGTTGTGTCCCCAGACGGCTACTGTAACCCCGCTAGTAAGCGCTAAAACCCTTGCTTATCTAGTTAGCGAGCATCATGAGCATGTCTTAGACTGACTATTAAGCCCCGCCCCTGAGTGAGCTCGCTGGTAGGTTTTCATCAAAAAGCGCTAAGTTTGGCCCCCAGCACCCACAAACGGAAGCAAAGAAAGGTCAAGAATACATGACTAGTGTTTAGTTTGGTTTTGATTTGGAATGCAAGTTACGAACAAGTGTGATTAGTGGTGAAGAGCTTTAGTTCACTAATGCAATGGGAACCAGTGACTAGTGTTATATGTGCAATGAATAGATGAATCGCCAATCTCCGATTCTTTTTCTCTTTATATTTATTATGTTTAAGATATATATTCACAGTAATCAAATACATTTTATATAAAAATGCTTAGGTGTAAAAATTACAGTACCGTGTTATACAACTGAAAGCTCAATATAAATGTTCTTTAGCTTTCTTTTTTTCTGCAATAGTTGTCATACACTAAGGAAAAAAATGCGAGCTACCTCGTCTTATGTTATTAAAAATAAATTAAAACAAAAAGGACCCAAAATGGTGGTTTCGGGAAGGAAAATGGGTGTTTGGCAGCACCGTAGATTACTACTGATCTGCCTATTGGGTCAAATGGGTTTGTTGGCTAACAATAAGGGCTCTCCTTCCCCTGCTCCTTATAAGTGCAGGAGATAAATCATGTATGAGTGTGCAAGGGCTGGTCTGCCCTAATTCAGAAGGCTCTACTCTCCCATCAGAGGAACGTAGTATAAAAATAAATAAATCAAACAGCTTAAACAATGCTCTGCCTGCACCTGGCTGGAGTCAAAGAAAACCAAAGCAAGGTGAGCTACATTGCCTGAGCGTCAATGAATGCACTTAAAAAAGTAGTGAATGTAAACAAAACGTGCCTACCACAGACGACCATTTAACTATCGTGTGTGTGTGTGTGTGTGTGTGTGTGTGTGTGTGTGTGTGTGTGTGTGTGTGTGTGTGTGTGTGTGTGTGTGTGTGGAAAACTGAATCATGGCCATGACAACTATACACAGCAGTAGATGTTTTTGTTTGATCTATCTAAGGCATCAAGGCATAACTGTAACATTGCAGTGCGTCAGTGTAGCAGTGTGTGGGCATGGGGTTCTAAACTGACCTCTGTCAGGGGTCACAATCCTTTGGTAAGGATGGACCCGAGAGTCATGCCGTCTCACTTTAGAAGCCATTGCACCTAGATCGTAACAGGTCCGAAAGGTTAGACCTCCATTCACTTTGAGGAGGGGGAAAAACAACATCACATGTTTTTGTTTTTTCATGTCATTTTTTTTGTACAGTAATCACATTCACATTTCTTTTCTTCAAAACATTATTAACACTGCTTGTATGTATTACACAATGATACAGAAAACAATAATACTATCTCACAGAATATGATACACATAAGACACAATACAGATCTTTTTTTAAATCTAGAAAAAATGCCTCGATATAAAAAAATTATATATATTTATATACTTTCAGAGTTTTACTTGGTATTTATAAATGCATAACTTAGGTACTAAAATTCCACAGTGCTTAGGGTTTGATATAGTTGTGAGGGGATGGGGTGGGCGGTGGATCGTGCAGGCTCTCTGGGCTGTGTCTGGTAAAAAAGAAAATGATGTGATTCTTTCTGTGGGATGTAGAGAGGGAAGGAATTCCCTTTATTTTGAATGGTTGGGTAAATCCAATAGAGCTCTGATGGCAATTGAATAGTGCCAGACACCACCTGCCTCTCTCAAAGCTCCCTTCCACTCTGTTCCTCCTTCACTCTCTCCCTTCCTCAGCCTCCCCCCGCCACCCTCATTTGTCACAACTGATTTCCTTCTCCCTCCCTCCCTCCATCTTGTGATGTCTGCTGTACTAACAAAACACTGCATCATGGTGACGCCATTACTGTCTCCAAGGCTTGTGTCTCGATCCTCCCTGAAGTCTTTCCGGAACACTATGGGTGTAACCCCAACTTAACAATCGCAGACTTAAGACAGTGCGGCAAGGAGGGTGTGGGTGGGCTAGATGGGGCTCGAGCAGCGGGCCACCTCTCCATGCTAAATGGCAACATTTATATTTTAGATGCTGGGCTGGTTGAGTCAGCCTCCATCCCTGGGAGGGATGGAGGAACGATTAGATGATAACTTGAATTCACAGAGAACAGTGTCTGAAGCCTTTGCTTTTTGGTTTTATAGTGAAGACCAAGACCATGGGTGGTCTTAGGCTGGTCCTGACTAGGCTTGGCTAGGGAGAGATACGTGTGCATGAGGGAATGGGATACAGTCAACAGGAGAGTGTGCGTGCGTGTGTTGTTTCAAAGGTTTGGCAGAGGACAACACAACCTCCTCCTCTGTTTCAATTCAGAGCAGCAAATGGCTGGGAGTTTCCCGTTACTTAGCGAAACCTACAGTGGCTAGATAAAATGGCCCATGCAGCAGAGCCAGCCGTGAGGGTGTGTGTGTTTCCCACAGGGCTCTGTATTGCTCAAGGCACCGATCGATAGAGTGAGTAAATAAAATGCACTAAGCTGGTGTACCCTGCAAGTTAAAGAGAGAAAAGCTAGTCTCTCTCTTTCTCCTGGCTGTCCCGCATCCTCCTACACCTGGGTAAGCCAGGTGGGTGCCTGATGACTCCCCACTCAGCACCTAAAGGCCCGTTAACGATGCACCTTAGGAGGGGAGAGTTTTCATAGCGACTCAGAGAAAAGCTACATGCTATGGCTGACACCGTGGTTCGGATTAGATCTTTGATAGATCGTCTTCCGTGGTTCAAGGAGGCTCTACATTCCACACATAAGACGAGACAGACCCTCAGTGAATATAAACTCAATTCAAATGGAGAGGAAAGGCAGGAGTCAGTAGAGTAAGAAGGAGGAAACCAAGACAACAGAAGGGCACAAGTGGGGAGGGAGGGAAAGAGGGGAGACTGGAGGAATTGAATGAATATAGCAGTGGAAAAGAAAGAGAAAAAGAGCTAAGGAGAGAACATGAACGGGTTTAGAGAGAGCGAAAGCTCGAGGGCGAGCAGAGGAGAACAGTAAAGAAAGAGACCAAAAGCGAGCGAGAGAGAGAAAGAAAGAAAGAAAAAGAAAAAGAAAAAGAGAGAGAGAGACTTTCTCCAGGCATCAGTGCCTTCCTGCGGAGAACAGTGGAGAGAAATAATTTCAAAAGCTGCAGAAATCCGTGGGGATCTGCTGGCAGACTGGCTGTGCCTTGAGGGCAGATCATGAAGGGGGTTAAGAGAGCAGCCAGCCTGTGAACGCCAGCGTGTCTCTCGGTCGCCCCGGCCGTGTCTCATTCCAAAGCCAGGCCTCCCATAGAGACCTCATACTACACAGCAGACAGAGGCTGAACAAAAACCTGAGCGCAAAACCATTTGGCAAGTGGGAAGAAAAAGGGGGGGAGAAGAAGAAAAATAACCTTGCTTAAAAGAGCATCCCTGTTTTTTTTCCTCTCTAAAAAATATCTGACATAGTCTAGGTCGCTAACAAGAAGGCGGGTGTTACCTTTGAATTGCCGTCTAATGTGTGTTTTTAAGTCCATTTGAGCCATGCAGCTGATCCTCACTCTGCCAGAGTGGCCACCGCATCCACCCCCCCCACCCCCGGTCAAGTTTTGCTTACAGATTCACCCCTCAGGTGGACACAACATATTTACCTTTAAACAAGTCCTGATTGTGGCTCATTGAAGCCGCGTCCAGCACCCCGCCGGGGTAAAACAAGCCCTCCTGTCCGGGCTGGCTAAAGCCTGGCGCCGCACCCATGCTGCCCCAGGGTCTCTTACCTAGAACCCCACTGTGCTCGATGGGGTACTCCAGCAAAGAGGTGGGCGCCAGGGTGTAGGGGTAGTCGTACGGCGTGGTGTAGATGATGCCGCCGTCGGGAGACGGGGGCACAAGGGTGGGGGTTCCGTTGGGCAGCATGGCCGCCATCTGGGGCCGGATGAGGTTCATGAGTGGGGGGCCGCCGGGCGTGGGGGGGCGCATGCCCTGGGGGGGCATCCCCTGGCCCTGGGGCCCGGCTATGAGGCGGGTGCCCTGAGCGGCTGCTGCCGCCGCTGCAAGAGAAAACGCAAGAGTGGCTGCCATAAGAGAGAGAGAGAGAGAGAGAGAGAGAGAGAGAGAGAGAGAGAGAGAGAGAGAGAGAGAGAGAGAGAGAGAGAGAGAGAGAGAGAGAGAGAGAGAGACATATAAAGAGCGTTACAGAGAGAGAGAGGAGACACGGTCCAGTGTTGTGGATGTTAATAATTGAGATGAAGAATAGCAAGAGTGAAAGGTCAAAAGTTGAGAAGAGGAAACAGAGAGGGAAGGGGCAAAAAGGGAAAATTAATCCATGCAATGATCATGGTGGTGAACAATAGAAGCCAACATCTACAGCACAAAAAGACAGCGTAGCAAAATCAAGATTACACCCTAAAAAACACAAATAAACACACACAAGCACAATATGCCAGCAAGACCATAATTGAAAGCATATCAATCACCTTAAAAGCTACACATTCAAGTACTGGAAATGTCATAGGTGATACAGCAAAGGTATTACAGCATGCCCAGCAGAAATGACACCACCACAAAGAGGAGACCCTGCTACATTGTGCCCAATCAGATCATTATTGCCAATACGATCAATAATGTTAATCCAATTTGGCGACAGTTTCCCCACCCCTCTTACATGGATTGAAGTGAATTTGTGCTGGACACAACACAAAATTATATGAAAAATGAAAAAGGATTTTGTGCATTCTTGAGTGCTCAGTTGTGTATCAGCACCCAGCCACAGCATTCCCCCAAATCCAGGCCCTCTGGATCTATAGCTGGCTACAGAGGCGCTGTACCGTGTGCACACAAGACAGACACTTGACTCCAGGGACGTGTAAGTCCAGGAGTTGCAAACACTGAAATATTCATAGCAAATGACATCGTGCCCAAACCCAGAATCCATCCAACCCAGGATCCATATTTAAAACAAATTACTTTTTTGTTCATCATTATCAGAGATGTTGATATGATGTTCAATTGGTTTGAATTGATTTCAAGATGCATCAGAGGGTGACTGCATTGGGAGGGGGGGATGCATGGGGTAAATTAAGTGGTACACAGACTGTGGATGGACACAACGTTTAAGAGCTGCACTACAGATTCAGAACGTGACACTGGCGACTGGCATGCAGAGAGTGGATCGGACTGTAGCAACGCAGGGCTCAGGTGAGTCTCTCGCAGCGATCCACATGGAAGGGGAGGAAGGGAGGGAGGGGAGAGGGATGATGGAAGGATGAAGGAGAGGAAGATGGACTGGAGCCATGTTCTGATAGTGTGTGCGTGAGTGGTTGTGTTGATAGACAAGATCCTTGACTGTCTACTCGACTGGATTTGTGCGCAGAACATCATGGTCTATTGGTTGGTGGTGAAGCACGCCCACGTGCTTTCAGCCAATGAACACATTGCAATGATTAGCAGAGTGTGTCGGGTGTGTGATGAGCTTAGAATAAGGATCAAGTAAAGTAACGAGGACTTGAACGCATCTGCATGTTGTCATCCTGGCCGCGTAGTCCTGTCTGGGTGATACATTTGTGAATATGGAATGAACAGCTTGCGAACATGTTCGTGTACGTGTGCGTGTGTGCGTAGGTGTGTGTGTGTGTGTGTGTGTGTAGGTATGCTTACGAGTCTTAAGGTTGGTGTCTCTATACGTCCCATTTAGAATGGCCAGCTCCATCAGCTGCATCTTCTTCAGATTGTCCTCTCCTTCCGCCTGTAAAAACACACAGACAAACAAACATGTTAGTTCACATTAATGTGTCTACTGCTAATTTTGACAACAGTTTCACAAGAACATAACCACCTCCTTCACAGACCAATTGAAACCATCAATCAGGGTGATGGCGGCTGATTTCTCCAGCTGCCGCACACCAACGTGTTGTTAGAACAGGAAGGGTATAATCAATTGAACCTGATCGGTCATTCCTTCATTTATTTATCCTCCCACCACGAGAATCAAGGCTGAGTGGGGCAGAGGGGCCCGGACGGAAACAGGGCTGTTGTCGGGCAGAGTGGCTCGACGCATTTGCCGCCAAAAGCGCCAACGAAAAGAGAGACAAACAATTGAGAATGCATATTCATAATCCATATCTGAGCGATGATTACAGTAATTTTGTTTTGTTCCCACGTGCGCAATCACATGCGCAATAACCGCCCCGGCTAATGTCAGGCACGTCAATTAAGGCTTGGATAAATAAACACAGAAGAAGCAGCCCCCACCGCCATCACTGCCAAATTAGGGTCTTGAAATTATTCACAGAAAGCAATTAAGATAGCAAACCCCTCCTCCGACTCCCACCCAACCCCTCTTCTTCTCCACCACCCACCCACCCATCCATCCATCCGGCATCCCTGCCCATTTCCCTTGGAGCTATCAGGCACTCAATAACCATGACAACGGAAAAGCCCCGTGGATGTCTCAGGTAGTACATCATACTTAATGCGGGTCCTTTGTGATTCACTCTACAAACCGAAGGGCAGAGGGACTGATAGATAAGGCCTTGTTAGTCCATGTTCCGCTTAAAGTCTTTGAAAAACACTAAAATGGCTAAGACGGCTCCAGGCTTCTGTGCCTGCCGTAGAGCCAGTGTCTTGTGTTTTTATGCGGTGGTTTTACCCATTAATCCTCCCCACCACCCTTCACACGTTCCTTCAATCATGGCAACACACACAAACACAAGACAAGTGAATACAGACACGCACACACAGTTGTGGATGAGCACACACACACACACAAAAGGCATTAGGCTTGTACTAAGTAGAGGGAGGAACAGACACCCCCCTTCCCCTCACACACATTCTCTGTCCCACTATTCTATTTCTGTCTGTAGCCTATTTTGCTGGAGTAATTCATAAGTTCAACGGCAGACTGCTACTCTATTGAGCCCCAGGACGGTAATGGAAGAGGAAGGGCCAGGAGGAAAGAAAAAGAAGAAAAAAAGAAAAAGAGGAGAGGGCTCAAAAGCTAAGCCCTCCCCCGAGACTACTCCTCATGGCTAAGGGAAAAAGAGAGTGGCGCTCGCGCTAAGACAGACAGAGACAGATAGAGAGAAGAGAGGGCGAAAAGAAAGTAAAATCATGGTTTCCCTTGACTAAATAAAAAGGCAATGACTTCAGAGAAGTGACAGTAGAATGCTTTGACTTTCTGTCTTGTCTGCTTTCTCCCGACTGCCCCCTCGACCAATCAGCAAATTCTAAACCATAATCGGAGGATAAATTAAAGGTTGTCTCCAATTCGCAGACAGCCGATTAATATCCACTGCCTGTCCTCTACCACACGTGCAGGAAGAAACAATACCAAGACACACACCCCATTAAGCGCCAATACCGATCCATTGCAGAATATCACTGACAGTCTAGCCCCTATACAAACACGTTACGCCATCAGCTCTTGAGGTGAGTAAAGAGCTACTTGACATGCAACGCAGCGACAAGTGCACAGGGCTAATTAAACACATCAAAGGGTTATTGGTCAACAAGGATAATGCTAGCAAGCTAATCCTCCGCCTCACAGGAGTGCTAGGGGAAAAAGAAAAAGAAAATCACCTCTAATTACCCAGCACTAGGAGGATACAGGTGCACGTGGACACAAACTGAAAACATGTCTAGAATATGTTGTCTGCTGCTCATGCTTCAGGGTAAGTAGGAAAACATAACCTATTTTCTCTTTTGTCTCTTTTCTCCATACGGTTGGTTTCTTCGAGCCTCCCAGGTTGTTAACAGCACAAATTAAGTCAGACGGGGGGTCTCTACAGCCCATGCACAATGCAGAGACGGAAAGAGAGAGGAAAGAGAAATAAATTAAATGAATGGAACATGTCTCTAATGGCTTTGAATGAAGACTCATTTATGTTCTTCTATTTTTCGACAAACCCACTCTTCTTGTTTTGATCTATGCGTTTCTTCCCTCTGAATAACTGTCAGTGTTTTTTGGAAGTGGGCCAATCTGAAATGCTAAACAAAATGATAAATCAGCAATGGAAACGGCATAGGTAGAAGAAAACAACCAAACAGATACAAGGAAAATGAAAAAGTGACTAAATTAAAACTGGCATTCATTAGAGGGAAATCATGGAGGAGTTGAACGCATGAAGCGGTTGCTTTTATTTAACAGTAAATCATCCACATTACTCAACGGTGGTAATTCTCAGTTAAAACTGATTTTCTCCAACAGTAGCAGCAATACTACAGATGAACAATAAAAAATTCAACCAACACACAAAGAGCCACAGGTATGCATATTTACAACCAATCATATGCTATTCAGGCAGGATACATACATACAATGGGTGTGAAAACAAGACACGAATAGACATGGCGATGATTCCAATCCAAAGGAAGGAGCAGGGGGGTGTCCTTGGCATGTGTGCTAGGAGTGAATGTGTGTATTGGCTAGTGTTGTATGTGTGTGTGGCCTTCTGACTATAGCGTCAGACATACGGCACAAAAAAACATGTGTAGGAGCTAGCGGGGAGTCAGAGTTGTGTGCGTACATGTGTGTGTGTGATGGATCTGGAAGGTGGCGGGGGTTAAACGGGCGCCGGGAAAGAGGGTGCCATCATCCATCCAGCACTCCCGGCTACGGTGGCAGCAAGAGAGCACAGATGCTGGTGCACGGAGTGAGGCGCGCACGAGTGTGTGTGTGTGTGTGTGTGTGTGTGTATCCATGTACTGCCGATACAGTTTCCCTGTATTCCACACTAACAAGATTTTGAAGCGAAATCCACAAATGAGCCCAAATTTTCTCCCCTCCCCACATGTATAATACATGTAAACTTCCGCTCGAATAACGCACCAACAAGCGTTTCCGGACGCCACTGATTTTGCCGCGTATTCTGTTTTCGGCGCTCCTCTCAGATTTGCATCACACAGAGGGCAAACAACAAACAGCTGCAGCGTGGCACAGAAGGTGCATGGTTGCATAAAAAGGCATATCGCTTCGATTACTAACATGAGCTCAACATATGCTGTGTGTTCCTCCTCCCCCCCAAAGCATCATATACTTAAACCCCAACACTGACCAACACTGCACAGGAATGTCAAGACACAGAAAGATGAATAAATAAACACTTTAGCATGATATGTCTGTGATTGGCATTTCATGGCAACACAGCCCCCCCTCCCTCCCGAGATGAATGTCTGATGAGGACCGGCGAGGAGGTAATTGCTACCGCAATTACCTCACTCCTCAGTCAGCATGTGCACTGACCATCGCCATAAAACATTCACGTGTGCGGAGATGGGGAAGCAGAACAGAAAAGGGAAGTTTTTCCCTTTTCCCCAAAATGACATAACACACACACACACACACACACACACACACACACCTGTCTATGGGCAAAAAACACTCAACAAAGCTGCTCTATCCACAGGAATCAGATTCAATCAATGAGGCCTATTTGTGAAATCAGCAGAGCGGTAAAAGCTATCAGGGATAGGAGGAGGAATGGGGGAGGAGTGGAGAGGGTGAGTCATGTGCCACAGCCTCCCTGTGGATGAAGTCACCAGATGCATGACAAGCAGGGCTCACTTGGCGCATCACTGACTCACGCATCGCAAACGCAGGCACAGCGCACACACACACACACACACACACACACACACACACACACACACACACACACACACACACACACACACACACACACACACACACACACACACACACACACACACACACACACACACACACACACACACACACACACAAAGACAGCACGCGTTACAAAATATTGCACCGAATGTTAAAGACGCAATTGATGACAAAGAAAAAAATATATACACATGTGCACGGCTATCAAGTTCTGGTCGGTTGGTCGATTGGTTGGTCGACATGCACAATTTTCCGACCAATTACCATTGGTCTGAAAATAACTGGTGTTCCTTTCATAAGAAGAAAAGAGCTTCTTAATCTATTATTTTCGGGAGCGGGAGGGACAAATGCAGACTGATGCATAACATTTTTGAGGAATAGGCTATATTGTTTCAGAAAAAAACATTATTAAAACAATATTCAAGGCTCCGTATTTTCTGTTTTAATAATCATATGGTTTAATAGACTATAAGACTGGACTGGAGGTCAAAACACCCCGGTTTTTACCACTTTGAACTTTCCCAATTTAAGGAAGGCTGCTAATCGTAACCGAGCATTTACTATTCTCTAAACGAATTACAAGATATCACAGAAGTCATCAGTGTGGCAGCATTTTATTATAACGTATGCAGGCATATTATCTAAAAGTTTTTTTTTTTCATGTTCCGTCAACGTTTGTGTTTAACGCTCGATAGGCTTTTAATGTGAACATACCAAAATCGGCATGCATCTCAGCGGCATCCATTGGGACCCATTATATTAAACACAGAATTAAACCTAGAATCAAATCTCCAGACGTGTGGTGTCTTTATACTACGCGATCATGCCCGACGCGGCGCTCCGTGGCTCGTCCGGTGTGTGACTCGCTTTATATAGAAATTCTGCCATAACCGAGTCGGACAAAGAGTGGATCTGAAACCCCCTGACCTTCTCTAAACAGCACTCACGTGATATTAAGGCTAGCAGGTAGAGTAGAGTGCACTGTTTCCGATTAAGTTAATCTAGAGATAACGTGCATATTTTTGAAATTATTTCGACCAATTGATTGGTTGAAGAGTTGGTCGAATTTCAGTCTACCAAGATTTTCTTTGGTTGACAACAGCCCTACACATGTGAGTCTGCCTGTGTGCTGCACACTCCAATAACACACAGATAAAATCAGACTCCAGATAGCGGCCAAATCCCACCATGACTCTCTTCAACATTCTTCTATTCCAGCTCCACCCGATTCCTCCCCCGTCTCCCTCCTCCCCTCCCCCACCACCAGAGATAAACTCAACAGGCGAATGCAGTGGGACAGAGGGGCCTTAGCACATGTCTGCTGCTGCTATAGGGTGGGGCTGGGGTGAAGAGGGTGAGGGTGTGAGGGGGCTGAGGTTCATCCAGCACAAATCAACTTTGAGTCTCGGGGGCTATGAGACACGGAATTATGAGCAAGACCGAAAGAAAGAAGAAAAGATGCAAGGGTAGAGTAAAGTAGAGAACAGAATGGGGAAGAGAAGAGCAAAGGAAAAAAGAAAAGCTCAGGGCAGGAGTTCAATAGAGCGGCTGCCTCAGAGATATGCAGGAGAAACGGAATATGAAAGCCCAGGGTGAAAACCAATTTGTAAGTTCCCCAGCGGGCTGACACTGTGGCTAGGCCACGCTTTCCTTCTGCCGACACTCTGCCAATCACAACACGCGCTCTCACTCACACACCAGAAGTTTTCAGACACAAACACATACACACCTCCAAACGGCTATACAAATATACTGACACAAACACACCTCCAAAAGGCTATACAAATATACTGACACACACACACACACACACACACACACACACACACACACACACACACACACACACACACACACACACACACACACACACACACACACACACACACACACACACACACACACACACACACACACACACACACACGGGGGGCCAGGGTCAGTTTCTCCTGAAACTCCTCCAATTACCTCGGCAGTAAGTAGTGCCTGGCCCGCAGCCTCCTGGGGCCAAGGCAGGCTGAGCGGGTAGAACGTAAAGCAGGAGCGGAGCGTACAAGATGGGGCGGTGGAGGAGAACGGGGGTGGATGGGAGGTATCTGGGCCTCTTTGATGGGGGAGTAGATGACTTCATGAGGGAGGGTGGTGGTTGTGGATAGGGTTGGAAAGGGAGGGGGGGGGCAGCAGCTGGGTTTTCTCTTCTCAGTTTCACCTCCCTCTCACCCCCCATTCCGCCTGCCTCTGTTTCGCTCCCAAACTCCAACATCTGGAGCAAAATGATTACACTCCCTCCCGCTGCCAAGAGGACTTATCAACAAGCACACATTCTCCAGCAACGCAGAGAAGAGAGAGGGAGTGGTAGCAGGAACACATGGTTTCTTGTTGCAAGCTTCAAAACGAAATAAGCAGTAGCTCGTGAAAAACAAATCGATTCAAGTCGGCCCAAGCTAACTTGTAAGCAGAGTCGGTGGGAAAACACACATTCAGTAAGCACAAACATGCATACAAAGTTATACTGCGCAAACTGCCATGCTTTTATTTTATTTATACAAATATAGCATAATTCAGAGGAGAACTGGAGTCCGTTTTTCTTCTAATCTGCTGCCGCAGCAAAGACTTTTGCTTTGGCTATTGTTGAACATATCTGCCAGAAGCATCGGGTTTCAACTGTATTTTTTTTTCTCCTGTCCCCCAAAGACTAACCCGGGAGCTACACTGAGCATAAAAAGCATTGAGTCACGTTGCGTCACGTCACGTTTCCCTACGACCTGCTCCACCGGACACGTTGCAGCGTCACGTCCGGAGCAAGAGGAGCATATAGGAGATATAGAATAAACAACTATGAGCGCTCAGCTATATATATATTTTTTTTTTTCCATTGTTGTGAATAATCACAAGTGGATTGTGCATACAGTACATGTTAAGGCATTGAACGGGCCAATGTTTTCATTGGCGAAGTGCCAACCGAACTCACCTAAAGCTCCAATGACAGCACCAACTGTACTCCAAATGTTGTCTTTCTTTAACCTCTTCATCCCGAAATGACCCTTTTACGGGTAAAGCCCCTCCACCCCAATTGCAAAGATGTTTTAAGGCATTTAAACATAGAAAGATTAGATTCTCAACTTTTAGTCTAGCATAACCATTCTTGGCTAAACTAAAGACAAATTCAACCACAAACAAAGTAAGAAGCATGTAAAAAAAAAGAAGAAGTAATAACTGCATAAGCACATGCACAGCAATAGCGATGTTTTTCACGTCATTTGATCTACACAAACTAAACATCGTATGAAAGCTGAGACTCCATTGATTCCAACAGTCCAAACCATATCACTCTGACTAAAACTCGCCAAAATAGAGACAAAACACAATCAAGAAGAAACTTCACTTTGATGTCTTACCTTTGATGTTTTTGTCATCAAAGTTGTGTATGATCGCATAAAACCACCATAAACAAGTAATCCAGTGTCTGGGCACCATTTTGCAACCAAACATGGTGTTTACAATCAATGTATAGTAGCTAAGAGAGTGTTTCAGAGGAAATAGGTAAATTGACATAAATCAGAACACACAATACTCATAGCCATCTGGTGGCCATATGGTGCGATTGTTTGGCTTGGTGTCATTCAAGTCTATTCGCCCTGACATTTCAATATAGGGGTAAAGTGTCAAAATTGTACAATGGGTTCTCAAGATATGGATATATCTGTTTGTGTATCATAAAGTTTAAATTGTCAATTTTGCATTGGTTTGCATTGGATTTATTTTGACATTTCACCTAAACCTACCTCTACTAAAACCTCTCTTTGCTCTACTTCATTTGCTTGGCATGAAATATTGACCCAGGTACTCATCAGATGTTGTGCTATGGCATAGGGCTACCAACTGATAATGCACTAGGTGGTATTCAATCTAAAATATGAAATTTATTATGTTATTTTCAGAAAAAAAGAAATGGGCCTAGTGATGAAGAGGTTAAAATGTCCTTGTATAAACAATGTCTGGGGTCATACAACTTCCTGTATTTCTCTACCTCGACCTCGACCATCAACTGCACCTCATCCATTATCACAAATTGAAACTAGCAAGAAGATATGAAGTAAACAAGAGATGCATGTCTGCGGAGGGACACAGGGTTGTAGATATATGGGGGGGGGGGCTATATAACTACAGTTGTTTCATTGTATATGATATGGGTGTGCCACATGATCCCTATGGTGGGATCATGATGCACCCCTGCCTTCACCCTACAGTGTAGTCGGACTACAAAGCAACGGTATGCAGGAATGAGACTACTAGTAACTATATTTATTAAGAAATTTGACAAGAGGGCATTTTCCCCCGTGCAATATGCAACTACAACTACTAATCTATACATTAATTAATTGACATACAAACATTCTTTCTTCGAAAACACACAGTTTATACATAGAGAGAAGCGTCGACACATCTAAAAATAAACTATATGTTTTATTTTGCTGTGTGTCAGATGGTCTCAGTGTAGCAGCTCTCATTGATTAGAGGGGGAGCGTTTCCTTACGACTGGACCGAGGCTATGCGACGCTTGCATGCCCCGTCTAGCAGGGGGGTAACAATGCAATCTCCTGCAACTCTTCCTTCCCGACTGTCTAAAACCTCTCGCAAAGCCTCTTTATTTTTCTCTTTTCCACTTGCATGCTGAGACGCCGTCAGTTAGCGACTCACACCATTAGTGATGCTAAACCACCAGCACTCTACATCATTAGCATAGAAGTGATCCCCGCTGCAGTCAGATTAATACAAACACACACGCTACTCCGCCCTATTACCGCCAATCACTGCACTAGGTACGGTTTGAAAGCCACGTATACCTAAGACGTGAACTAATTCCACTGTCAAATACTTCACTTTTTCTAAACAACTTGAGCTTACATGGAAGCAAAAGGCATCACAGCAAACGCTTCATGTCGGCTGTTGCCCGGATTGGCGCTTTGGGAGATGCTAATGAGTGTACGGTTGGGCATTGAAGTATCCGTGTAACTGGTGGAGTTGTGTTCTGTGAGGCTTTCGCTGAAAAAGGCATACGTGATACTAGTGCAGGTGGAAGCTGAATCTGTGAATCCCATTTACAGGGTTGTATTGAGCTGAAGAGGAAGCGTGTGGCCTTGGTGTGCTCACACAGATGCGTTTTTCTTATTTGTTAGCTACCCCATTTGGAAACTGAATAACCCAAAAATCTAAACTGTCCAATTTCGGCATTACCACCAAAAGCAGTTACAGCTGTGAAAAATGGGGGGAAATCTGCACGGAAAGTATGAGGGATCTTGTTTATCCACAGAAATTAAGCCAGTATTTTCATGTAATTTAACGGAATCAAGAGATGACTAAAGCTCTTGTAAATAACCGGCGAAGGAGTATATACAGAGTACAGAAGGTTGACAAACTGATGATGATGCAGTCAAACAGCAGGGTGCAAGTCGACACAAGGGAACATGTTCAGAGCGGTCCAAAACATAGTGTAAACCCCCACCAGACTCCTTCCCCCCTACCTCCTTGATATTCTTCTCCGATCTTTGTTAAAATGCTCCTTTCCATTTAACTCACACCATGGTTACTGTGAATCGTAACTCATCCCAGTGAGTAGTCTTATTCTTATAGAAGAAAACATATGAACAATGACAGCTAAATCACAGCGCAATGTAAAAGGCTGCACTGGCTGCATTATCAGCAGGGTTCTGTCTACTGGCACTCAGGAGGATGAATGGGTATACGACATATACTCAAATGGCTGGGAATCCTTCCCCAAGGTCCTTACTATGAGATGAACAACAGATCAGTACACACAACCACTGCACCGTGAATAAATATCAGACCCGTGCCAAAAGCATGGATTTAGACCAATGCGAATTCAATGCTATTTAACACAATATGCAGAATGAAAATAGAAGAACTATAATTATAAGAAAAAAGAACAGAAAATACTAGAAATACTGTTGCTATCATTCTTGATCATTGCAATCATTGGCAATGCACAATAAAAATTTTACTTTGACATTTTGACAAAGCACAGCCCGAGAACGGTAGCCAAATCTCTTTCTCTGGGTGAAACAGATCAAGATTTCAGTTGTAGAAGAAACATGGGTGCCAACAAACACATTCAAAGAGTGTAGCAGAATAAGAGAAGTTCGAAAAATTCGAACTTTAAAGAAGCGCATGCAAGAGAGAGAGATAAACTATAGAACGAGAAAGAAAGAGGATAAGACAACAAAATAGAATGTGAAGACTGTGTGGAGGCTGCAAGGGGAGTCAGCAATCTGGAGTTGGCCGGCTAGCCTGAGAGAGTGCAGTTGGTTCTGAAGCCACCGGAGCAATGGTTGGCAGAGCCGGGCATCGCTAACTGTGGGAGCCGGATTCTGACGGGCGGACCTTTGGGCGAGCTCTACAAAACCCTTTTTTCCTCCTAAATACTGGGACACACAACACACTGGATAGAGAGAGAGAGGGTGAGATGAAAGCTGTGGGTAAACAAGCTCCCTGGGCACCTTGCAGATGTCAGTGTTTGGCCATAGTTAGGCCCAAGGGGTCCCCAAAATAATGTGGGTGGACGACGGAAAATGTGTTTGTGCACATGCTGGGTACAAGATAGAAAAGGTGCACAAGTTTAAACGGAAACTGACCCTGGGGAGATTCAACATAACACTGCGCTTCCTTGTGTTTCACGCCACACACACACACACACACACACACACACACAAATAGCCAACTTTTGCATTTCCTTGCCTCCACCACTATAAATGGATTAAGGGGGCCTTCAAAGAGAAGCAAAGAGATTGGCTGGGAGCCGGTTGGGGTCCCTCTCCTCTGCTGGAGGAGGAGCAGGGCTGATTAAAGCAGCCTAGCCATTCCAGCATGCCTAGGCGCTCCCCGGACTCGATCAGGGCACCGCCCCCACCCTCCTGCGGGTTTTCACAGCCAGGTGGATTAGTGAGCAGTAAATACTTCTTATAATGGCACTGGGGGAACAAGGTGGTCGAGGTAGAGTGTGTGTGTGTGTGTGTGTGTGTGTGTGTGTGTGTGTGTGTGTGTGTGTGTGTGTGTGTGTGTGTGTGTGTGTGTGTGTGTGTGTGTGTATGCATACACGTACATGTGCCTATGTGTATGAACTATAAGCTAGTAGGGTTTTACGGTTCCACCAACGGTGGAACCAGAAAACACACCAATATGGTGTGAAAATGATTCAAGCACAGAGAAAAGGCCCTTTCACTGGGGACCCAATTTGCCTTTAAAACCTAAATGAGGGAAGCAGGACAAGAAGCAGGACTAACTCCCCTCAGAGGAAAGACTAAAAAGAGAGCCATTAGCAACAGGGCGATTTTTCAGAGCGAGCGGGAGAGAATAAACGATGCAGAGGAGAGAGAGGCAGAGCACAGGCAAAATAGAAAACGCAATTGTAATTTACAATGTGCTGAGGAAGTGGCACAGTAAAAACGGACCCGGGATGTTGAATTTCAAAAGTTGCAGGAACCTTTGCAGCGAAGATTCATCACAGTCTATGAGACTTAACCTCAGCCCTCTCTATCTAGAGGCTGCTTCTGTCTGCCAAAAAGTGTGTGTGTGTGTGTGTGTGTGTGTGTGTGTGTGTGTGTGTGTGTGTGTGTGTGTGTGTGTGTGTGTGTGTGTGTGTGTGTGTGTGTGTGTGTGTGTGTGTGTGTGTGTGTGTGTGTGTGTGTGTGTGTGTGTATACTGTCGCATGCACGCGACAGAGCGAAGGTAGGCCCAGATAAAGTTGTTATTGCAATCTGGACACTTTTCCTCCTTCCACCACCCACTCACGTTTCAGCCTCCCTCTCCTCCAGCCTGGCTGCCTTCGTGAGCAGAGTCCTGATGGTGTGCAGAGCAGCGGGGGCAGTGGAAATTAAGGCCAGTCTGCCTATACCACCCTCTGCCTTTCCCATCCCCACGCATAACGGACACATTCAACTCAATGCAGTGAACACCAAAGCCACCAGAGCATGTGTGGTAAGGCAATGTGTTGATTTTAGTTGAACGATCCCCTCGAATCCCCTAAATGAATAATGAATTACCAAATTTCTCAGCCCGTGCCTTGAACCACAGGGATAATTAATGGCATAACAAAATCCGTTCTTTTAATACAAAGCACAAATCCCACATCTGATTACTGTGGTGTGAGCTGAATTCTACGCGTGCACCGCCAGGGTTGGGGGTTTCAACTCCAACTGGACCATAGAACAATAACTGTCTTAAATTACCCTCGAGTCTGAGTGCATATATTTCACTTTGGATAAAAGCGTACAAGTGGCATATTAATATTATATTACTTCACAGTTACCCATTAGCAGATGAAGGCAGCAGGGCCCTGCTACCTGGGTTCTGAGGTCCAGTACTTTCTCCAGGCACCAGCCCCATGCCACTGTGGACAGAAGCTGTGTGCCTGCTTCACAGTGGTGGAGCTTGAATGCTTATGAACTGGGAAAAGAGGATAAGACTGGGTCATGTTACACAGGTCATGGGCAGAAGGCTTCTCCCCACAGGACAGGCATTTGCATGGGGTCAGAACCACCTGTTTGCCCCCTGGGAAAGTGGAATAGTGCCGGATACCGAGACGAATGGACAGATGGAAACAGGAGAGGGGAGGTTGGTAGGGGATAGAGGCCTAAAGCCAAGAGCAATTCCTGGGACATACCTCTTTATAACCTGAAGCACAACGGCAGATGCAGCGTATGGGGCCCATTCTCACTCATTATCAACAACAGACAAGAAAAACCCTGGGAATGAATTAAGGGACCCGTGTAAATAGTAAGTTATTAGAAACACAGGACAATAAACAACCATCTGTCCTTCATAATCAGGACATAAAAGTACCACGCCCAAGTACAGCAACGAAATGAATGAATGAATATAAAACTCTTGTCTTGTGTTGTGTTAACTGGTGTGGTTGCCACAGACAGCTCTAGTTTGTGTTTGTTTGGAGAGATAAGTGGCATTAATGCCAAGCAAGACAAAAAAACTAACAAACAAGAGATGCCTGTCATTACAAATTATGTATTTGTGTCGTAACAACCTTATCCTGCTCCCGCTGTAAATGTAATAAATGGCAGTGTCGGGGTAATATATATTTCCCTCTTCTGACTTATGATCCATAGAGGAGAGAGAGCGAGATACTGGCCTAATTAGGAAAGCGGTAGAAAAAGTATTAAAAGGGATGCATAAAAATAAATGTCCCCAGCAGATTCTTGAACCAGCTTAACAAAAGGTGGCTTAATAAGGCTCCGTGCCTTATGTGCTTCTGAGGGGAATAAAATCGTATGCAGAAATACTACACTGTTCCTCCTTAAAAATGGATCTTGGATGGGAGACCTGGGTAAACAATTAGCTACCGGAATCCCTTGCCTGTGTGTGCGCGCCTGTGTGTTACATAAAGTGCTCGAGCAAGTTCTGAAGTTTGCTCTCTTGGCTTCAACCAAGATCCAAAAGAGAGGCCCAATTATTATGGTTTTGGTTGCAGCCTTGGGTGCTATAACGCAGGGATATACAGGCCTTTTGTGTTGTTAAAGACCAGAAAAGACCACATGCTTTAACCTTGATTAAAGAGGAGAGTTGGCTGGTCAACCAGAAATGATAGCTGCATATGTCGGAGCATGAGCGTGTATGTGCGCGTATGCATAGGCCTGACACGACAAATCACTTCGGACATATCAGCGAAACGTCACACATTGCGGCACCTTGATCGCTTTAGTAGCTCTTGTAGGCAACCAACATGGTGGAGAAAGGGAACGGCGCGAGCGGGACCCAATTAGTTCCCAAAAAAAAGGACACGTCAATTGGAAATGGTTCGGTTAACCAAGCTCTAATGTTTTACAAGCCATGTCATATTATGGCATTCTCTGTTCTTGACTTCTTTTTGTATTTAATTCAAGATTTTCAAGAGTCAAGATTTTCTTTTATTTGAGATCTTTCTTATTTATTGTAGTTGAATAATGATTATTTTACTGTATTTACAATTTTGGTTAATGTAGAGGAACATACCTTCAAGAGTTGTTTAGCACAAATTTGCTATTTGAAATATTGTGAGTTAAAATAATAAGGTCCTACCCTGCTTACTACGGTGGCTTCTTTATTTTGAGACTATTATATAAAAAAATTAAAAAAAAATACAGGCAAAGGGTCTTTATTTCTTTGTGACGATTATAATTGCTAAATAAACATTCTGGTTTATAATATAAATCAATTCGGTCTGGTTCAGTTTTATACAGGAATATTATTTATAAACTTTAATACGATAAATATCGAGTCATATCGACACTAGGCAAAATAAATGTGATTTAGGCCATATCGCCAAGCACTAATGTACATACGTGGGAAGAGGGGATAGAAACGCCCACGAGTGTTGGCGTCCCGAGCAGAGGTCACAGAGTCAAGCAACACAATTCAAAAGATGATTAACATTCTAGAGGGAGAGGAAGGGAACTGCATGCGACTGGGGTGGGCTTGCATGTCACACTAACACACAGACGTGTAGTACGCAATGTGACCCAACATTGTGCAACAGTGGCATTCTGGGGGCTGGGGGGCACGGATAAGGAGGTTAACGCAATCCATTCCAAACGCTTCTTTACCCTAATGAGGGTAAAAAAAAACGGCCTATGAGGAGGGAGGGGAGACATCCTGGTGTACATAACCATCCGACTACTGCGTACGGTGGCCGTGCCGGTTTAAGACTAGCTGGCGTTCGGATAGCTCCAGAAATTGGTTTGGCTCAAGCAAAAGGCACTATGTCTGGCGTTGCAGTTGGGTGGGTGAGTCATTCTGGAATTGAGTAAAATCGGTCAAATTGGCGGTTACATTTTTTTTTATCAGACACTAAAGGTAATGGGAAAGTGTGTCTGGTTAAATAACAATAAAATAAATCTCCAAAATAATAACAGAGAAAGGGTTTATTTCAGAACATTGTTTCGATACAATTATTTTCCCAACATGTGCAGAGCAGAGTAATAGGCTAGTGAAGTGCTGCCTGTGTAGTTTCAATATCTTTCTTAAGTGCTTCCATGAAGCGAGCACACAGTGGCAACAGTAAGCCCCAAGTATTCCAGGTAACTATCGATGTGCACCAGCCAATCAGGCTAAATAAGAATCCCCCCACCAGCACCCACCATATCTCCCCCAAGCACCCCTCATCCTTACAGACCTGGCTGGGTATCGCACACGGCAGGATTACATGAGATGAGGAGAGAGGTAGATCAAGAGTAAATAAGAGAAGAATGGTAGAGGCAGGGTAGGCCTAACAGAGTGTAAACATCATTAATTGGCGAGGCACACATGGCTAGATGCAACCAGATGGTGTTTTGTACTCATTTGTCATACACCGCTGTCAGGGAGAGATATTTGTGTGTGAATATGTGTGTGTGTGTGTGTGTGTGTGAGAAAGAGAGTGAGGCTAAGAGACAGGGAGAAAAGAGAAAGTGAAAGAAAAGAGATGAGAAAGAACATGAGAAAGAGGAATATGCCACGAGACAAAGGGAGAAATAAATAAATAAAGGCATGGAACACAGAAGTGATTGAGCGTGTTGATATTTTTTAACTGCGCCGTATCTCTTTTCTGCTCTTCTTTTCTGATGCCATCGCCAAAGCCTGGTGAGAACTGGGCGAGCGCAGCGCGCAAGCAACACCCCACTGTGGCGTGGATCTGGTGTCGACCGTGGGCCATCTGTCTCGCTATGCTAGATGCAGTCTCTGTACGCCGTGTACAGCAGCGACCAGCAGGAGCAGAAGAACCAACACCACAGAGAAGACGAGGGCAGAAAGGAAGAAGGGAAGAAAGAAAGAAAAAAGAAAGAAAGGAAATAAAGAAAGAAAATATGAAAAAATAAAAATAAATCAACAAGAGAAAACGAATGAACGAACGAACAAACGAATGAAGGAGCGAACGAACGAGAGAGAGGTGGGGGTGAGGAGAGGAAAGTAGAACATGGAACCCTATGGAGAGACACGCAGAGCCCCTAGGTCTGCTACACCACCATCAACCTCCCAGATTAAAGCATTAAAGAGAAAGAATGGCTTTCCCATGCAAAACGGCACAAAGAAACCGTCTCTTCATTTACATAATGTGTACAAGGGTTGTGTGAGGAAAAGTTAAATTAGACCCGGAATAGCAATAGATGTGTGTGTGTGTGTGTGTGTGTGTGTGTGTGTGTGTGTGTGTGTGTGTGTGTGTGTGTGTGTGTGTGTGTGTGTGTGTGTGTGTGTGTGTGTGTGTGTGTGTGTGTGTGTGTGTGTGTGTGTGTGTGTGTGGGGGGGGGTTGGTAAGCAGGAGTAACGACTCGGCTTCCTGTCGTGCGGCAAATGGAGATCGGCGTTGAGCTACTTGGCTGCTGCTGGTGTTGCCATGAAGCTGTGCAGCAACACTCTCTTTGTTCCAAGCAAGGACGGCTCTATTCAGAGGGACAGGAGCTCTGCAAGGGGTCCAACTGTACTTCTTGACTGTATTTGTGTCTTTGTGAATTTAAAACATACTTTGCCTTCTACGTCCCACTCACCACAATGTAGATCTACACAAACATTATTTACGTTAACCAAACACATGCCTTAAGATAGGTTAATGAGTGAAATGGCGTGAAAGGGGAGTCCAGGACAACCGAACAAGATGACAAAACTATTTTAAAAGCAATGTATTGCATCATCAAGGGAAAAGCTAGTGTATTAGCATTACAAGCTTAATGAGCAACAGCAAAAACATAACTCTTCAAATGTCATTCTGTAGAAATGTCAAGTTCAGTTACCATTTTTCTCTCCTGTATGACTGACAAGAGGAATGCTTTGATGTGCATGAAAACTGTGGTTACATGTTTAATGCCAGGTTTCCACAATTTGTATTTTGTTTTTATAAAGCGTGCATGTGTTTTATAAGTTGCACACACACTTTTCTAAAGCGCAGCAGGGTTTGTTATTTCGCACGCATGCGCCCTTTAAGTAAATTGTTAATTAACAAGTAATATTAACTAGACATATCGCCACATGTGCATTTTCTGAAGAAAATGTGTGTGGTTGTGTGCGCAATATTCTGCGAGCATCCTAACATGCTAATGCTAGCAAGGCTAATGAGCGAGCATGGCAAGTTTGAAGTCCCTGGGCCGCTTTGAAGCAGACTTGTGATTGATTGAATTATGGGGCTGATCGTTTTTGTTTGATTGCGAGTTTTAGCGCCCCTTGCCGCCAAAGAGGTACTTTCCTTTTTGGAGGCCTGTTTACAAGTGGTTTCAATACGTGTAACAACTTTGACAACACTGAGTTGTTCGCCTTTGGAATGGTTGAAGTCAGCATTTTTTTCCCCCATTGACTTCTATTTTTTTTTTTTTATAGGTCAGTGAGCACCTGCAACAGTGGTAACTAGGACTTCAAGCAGTCACATGAGGTATTCACAGCCCACGCACCGCCTTTCTCAGAGGCCACCCTCTCACGTCGCGCAAAACGCTCGGCCGAGGTCCGACTGGAACCGGCGACCCTGCGTCTGCGCCGTGCAAAATGCACGGTCGAGGCAGGACTCGAACCGCCAACACTAAGTCCGTATGGCGGACGCTGTACCACTACACTAGATGGACATGTGTTTTGCCAGGTACGAATCACAGTATTTTTTGAGAGGGGGTGGTCTTCCATACGTGGCAGATAAATTACGCCTTATAAAGCGGTTTACCGGAAGTAAACACATCTAAATATTCACCAACCGTGTTTCTAAAGTATACAGTGTCGACAGCCACCTTCAAAACGGACCACTGAGAAATGATGTGTGTACCCCATTATGGCCCAGCCTGCGTTGTAGAGAGAGGCCTCTGTTTGGATAGGCAAACGTCAAACCAATGCATCCAATTCTATTCTGAAATTTTTTATATTCTGAAAAGTAAAGAACCAGATAGACACACACAGAAAACGACAGACAAACACACAAAGACATAGATGCACACTCCGGTTAAAGTTAAACGATCAGCACGTCCGCCCCTATGGATGAACATTTCTGAAACTTGGTGTAACATGCCTTATTTCACATGCTGAACATTTTATCCCCTTGGGCCCATAATGTCCGTCAGGGTACATTTTGCTGTACAGTGAAAATTTCGTGAAACCTTCAAAAATCTTCTTCTACAGAACCAGAGCTTCCCATGAAAAGGATTTCAGATTCATGATCTGTGGGATTGTCTGAGCTTAAATTTATCATCGATTTTTGATTGGTTACAAAATGGCAGTTATGGCAAATTCAAAATATGCAAATGATCGAACATTATTATATCAGCCACAAGTCAGCTTCAGAAAGGGAGCAGAAACTTGAAACTTGTCATGCACATAGAGGACACCTCCCTTAACATGTGATAACATGTTGGTGTAGAGATCTCATTCCATGATGTCACAGTGTCAATTAACGTGATTGCTCTTAAGCGTAATGCACCGATTCGCCAGCAGGTGACAGAATATTACACATAAACGGCATCTACTATGAAACCACTGTGTCTGTGTGTTTGTGTGTGTGTGTGTTTGTGTGTGTGTGTCTTTTTCTGTGTGTCTGTGCCTTTGTGTGTGTGTCTCTGTTTTTGTGTGTGTGTCTCTATCTGGTTCTTTATATTTCAAAATATAAAAATTTTCAGAATAGAATTGGATGCATTTGTTTGACGTTCGCCTATCCAAACAGAGGCCTCTCTACAATGTAGGCTGGGCCATAATGGGGTAAACACATCATTTCTCAATGGTCCGTTTTGAAGCTGGCTGTTGACACTGTATACTTTAGAAAAATGGTTGGTGATTATTTAGATGTGTTTACTTCCAGTAAACCGGTTTATAAGTCAAACATCTGCCACATATGGAAGACCACTCCCTCTCAAAACATAGTGTGATTTGACCCCAGCAAAATACATGTCCATGTAGTGTAGTGGTATAGCTTCTGCTAAAAGGACGTAGGGTCGCCGGTTCGAGCCCGACCTCAACCGTGCATTTTGCGAGACACGGCACGGATGTAGGGTCGCCAGTTCGAGTCCGACCTCGACCGTGCATTTTGCGTGATGGTGATGAGCAACGACCGCGCCAGCGATTCGCTCGAAAAGGGCGGCCGCTGGGAAAGGCGGTGCGTGGGCTGTGAATACCTTGTGTGACTGCTTGAAGTCCTAGTTTGAAATTGTCCCTGTGACGTCATCTTTTCCACATTACCTAAGGCGGATGTCCTTGATGTGGCAAACAAGTTATAGGTCCCTGGAGCAGACTTGTGTTTGATTGAACAATGGCGGCTCGTTTGCATAATTGTATTTTCGCATAAATCTGCCATAACCCTGGCCATTTTTAAAACAATAATATCTTAAATGCCATAAGGCCACGCAGTATTAAAGGAGTATGTGGACCAAATCTTGGGTAGTTTGGGTTTACAGGTCAGTTTTTCAGATTTATTTCAAGGTTTTCCGAAACTTTCAAGGTACAGCAAAATATATATCTAGACTGACCTTATGGGTCCTTGAGGCAAAAAGATTCAGCATGTCAAATAAGGGCCAGATACCAAGTTTCAGATTTTTTTCTAAAACAGGGTGAGGGGCGTGGCCGTTAAGGTTTGACCACGAGTTATAGCGCCCTCTATGGTCACAGCGGTACCAAACCTTTTGGAAAGCTGAACACCTGACTACTCCCAGGTTTTCAGATTTGGTTGATTTTAGCATTTTTGCCCCATTCACTTTCAATATTAAATATAAACATAAATATTAATAATAACAAAAAGTCTGCTATGGTTGGTCTCTAAAAATAGTAGCGCACTGCATTGATATATGCCAGACCTTTTGGTAGTGGTTTGGTGTAAATACCTCCAAAACTGTAGGAGTAGATAATTACCCAAAATAAGAAAAAAAAACAAGACACATAATAGTGTGGCTTGCTTTGCAACCACACTAATAAGAAACAAGATAACAACAGTGTAGCTTGCTTTGCAACCACAGTAATAAGTAATAAGTAATACACATGTAGTGGTTGGAGTTGTGTTGGTGTTGGTGTTATGCCGAGTTCTACATGCTCGCAAAAAGGTGCATGCACACCTGCTTTATTGTATACAACACTAATTTGTAAACTGCACATGGATCGAAGCCAACTATTTTTTACATAACATAAACTACACCATAAGCAAGGGTTACACTTCATAGTTGAATGTTTAATGAGGGAACACCAATCGGTACACAATTAAGGTCGAAATAATCTATAACATCTTCGATCTGGCATCCTTCGATCTAGCATATTACAATACAGATTTAATTGCATGGTTTATGAATAGTTGAAAGTGTACTTTTCATGCACGTGACCCTGTATATTTTCACAGAACGCTAAGGATGTAATGCTGCATGATCGATTTTTATTACAGTTTGTTTCATATTGACTACAGTATATATCGACATTGATGAATAAGGTTAATACTAGGTCTAAAAATAAGAATTATCTTCCCAAAACATAGTGTCCAGTGGCCGCTGGCTTGTAGTTAAACCAATGTTCCGCAGTATGCATGCAGCTCTCGGCTTGCATGCAGAACTCTGCATAAAACTGGCCAGGCACTAACGGAGCACTGTAGGGCAGGGAGGAGCGCGCTTTAGTAAAGCCTGTGTGGGACTTGTGGGCACATGTGACTTATAAACAAATGCCAGCTATATAAATAAAATACATCCATGTCACCTGCTGGGCTCCGTAGCTTCTTATATAGATCAATGAAAATCTCTGGGGAATTTGTATTGCCAGTGCCAGTATAGTATAGCATAACAGGCTAGTGGAACAGAGTCTAGCCAATAGTGGGGGCAGGACACTTTTTATTCGGTAATGTGCTTTACTGGGGGCTCATTGCCTAGGTAACCTGGTCCTAATCGGTTTAGCTGGTGGTTACAGGGTGTCTTAAAAGTACTAAGGGATACATGCAGAGAGAGACTGAGGTAGTTCCAGAAGAGACAAGATCATCAACTTATGGGGTTTTTAGGGAAGGAAACTGCTGTTACACAAACACAGGATGTCGACAACGTGGTCAGTGTCGCAATAGCTTTCACATAATCTCAACTGAAATTCCCAAAATTAAATGGGGTCTTTAGCTGGTTTCAGGGGTCAACACAAGACAGAGCCAAATGTATCAGATAGCCATCACTCTTTAACCGCCTGCCAGTTAGGTTGTTTCTCTGGAAGACTATCAAAAAGAATAAAGGAATGGCAACTCAGGACCAGAGAAGACCAAGGAGGATTTATGATATCCATAACTATGCTTAACACCTACCCATGTCAATCGTCTAGAGCAATAGACACGACGTACACACGCTTACACACAAACACAGATAGGTGCACGGATAAGCCTAGCTGAACGTGCACAGGGAAAAAAAGTCACCTTGGAGCTAGCTGTCACATCTGCCAAGACGCCCCTGCAGAGAGTGAGAATCGGTAATAGATCTCAGTTAGCTGTCACGTTGACTCCGCAACACCTCGAGGTGACACCCACATATCACGCGGAAAAGACCACATCAAACCGCTTACCCCAAAACGGCATGCTGCCGTTTCCATCTCATAAGGTCAGTTCAATACTGTTTTTGCGCTTGTTGTTACAATGGAAATATATTGGTTGAGCCATGCCTGGCATTTCTCCATAGGGTAGTAGTTTGTGTGTCGGCATGCACCATTCAATTAGCCCACGTCGTCAGCTAGCTACGTCTCCCTCGGCTAACATAATCGTGGTCCATTAACGGCTATGTGTTGATGGTGCTGCAACCGTAATGGCATGGCAACAAACTCAATGTCCTCCAGTAAAGAGACACTCTGGTGCTAGGTTTGTGGCTCCCTGGTGGCCCAGCATGCAGTCAGCTTGGCAAGACGTTCAATTTCTCTAGCCGAATAATAAATATTATAAATGTCCACATTTATAAACATTATAAATGCATTAAGGGTGCAATTTAGATGAACCCTGATTTAAGACATTATCCAATTAGACATGCCATTAGAGAGTCTATTGAAATGTGAAAGGTCATCTTAATTTAACCTGTGAGGAGTAATCCCGGCATGTACATGTGTACAGCTTTAAAGAATATCTTTAATGAGTTTGAGTACATTGGCAACATGGGAGAAACTGCTGTTAACCCAATCATTATGATTCTAGGGAGAGGAAGGAGAATGGAAAGGGACCAATCAGAGGGATTCAGGTGAATAGTTCTCTGAGACTCGGACCAGGGATTACCCAGAATATAATGGGGCTGAACTACAGGCTCTGATTGAGGGAACTATTAACTAAGGAGCCGATGAATGCGGGGGTGGAGTGAAGCAGTGCTTTGGAAGAATGTGTGTGTATGCACCTGTATGTTTTTGATTTTATGTCTGATCTTGCTGTCCTCTCCTGTATAGTAATTGTGTGTGTGTGTGTGTGTGTGTGTGTGTGTGTGTGTGTGTGTGTGTGTGTGTGTGTGTGTGTGTGTGTGTGTGTGTGTGTGTGTGTGTGTGTGTGTGTGTGTGTGTGTGTGTGTGTGTGTGTGTGTGGGATCAGTAGGGTGAATCCAGACTTGAAAGAGCAGCTCAATCAAGCTCTTCCATTTATCTCTTTTCCTCCTTTCTCTCTGACTGCTTTGCTCCCAGTTCATTGAGAGTTGAAGAGTTCAAAGGACAGGGGAGAGTGCAGGCACTATGAGTGCTAAAAGGGGACTGGCCAGGCATTATTCCATTTGCCATCGGGTTTGATCAACCTCAGGCTCAGGGAAGGAGGAAATGTTGGTGATGTCTTCTAATAGGAAGGGAGAATTCTTTATTTACAAACTGAAATGCAGCCGAAGGGGGCTTATAATGATCCTGAAATATGCAAAAAGGACTAATTGTCCCATTATTTACAGCTACATTATTTACAAAAGACCAAAAAGCCTCGGAATGTGTACACTGGGTATTTTCACTTTTTGTTTTTGCGACTAAGCCTGACTGCGACTAAGTGTGTTATTTCACAGAACAAAAAAAGCATGACCCCATTTTGTTTCTTGTGCGATTTAATAAAGCCGATTTCACAGTACCAAATGTGGAGAAGATGCCGTTCATTAGAACAGCCTGCCTGCCCGGCCAAAGATCCTGTCCGGTTTACAGTTTAATCCAATTTATTTTAGCATGATAAAGGCCATTACTAGCGTCTAGTCATGCTAGCCTCCAACTCAAAGAGTTCCCCATACACACACTCCCACATTATTAGATGTAACACAGTGGAAAGAACTCGGGTGCCCCAGAGGATCATGGGTAAATAAACAACCAACAGAAGACAGATGAAAAGTAATGTTCTATAGAATTTAAAGCAGAGATTATATATATATATTTTTTATTGTAATCATATTTTCATTCATTTCACTGCTATTGGCATTTTAGAAAAGACCAAAACCGAAGTCAGTGATTATTGGTTTAGCTCAGTTGTAGTCACAGCCAAAAACAACCCAATTAGTCTTTGGGAGGTTGTGTACATAGACTGAAATAAATATCCATTTGTTATATTTTATTTAAGTATGCAGGAAACATTTGTAAATATGAATGATGTGGAGACAAATATTACCTGTGGAATGTACTATGGGTAGGAATCTAAATTGTCTGGGTTATGTTGCTGTTTGACCCAACTGTCAGGAAGGTCACCGGTCTAAATCGTCTGCATCACGTGATCAACTACACCACACTTGACAGGGAGAGGGAAATATCAGGGGCGTTACTGAGGAAAAAACAAAACAGGGAGGCTATTTTTGTACTACTCCGATTAGATGAGTGTCGTGCTGCTGAGAGCAGCTATTGACATAAAAGGACGCCAAGGGCGTATGTGCATGTCCGTGTTGGTGATTCGTTATGCATCACACATGAAACAAATGCTTGCTTACATAGTTGGGTGTGTGTGTGTGTGTGTGTGTGTGTGTGTGTGTGTGTGTGTGTGTGTGTGTGTGTGTGTGTGTGTGTGTGTGTGTGTGTGTGTGTGTGTGTGTATCATAAGCAAGCTCAGACAATCGTAACAACAAATCACAGACAAGCAATCCTTGTCCCCATCACAATGGGGGATTGTCGAAATTGGCCATTTCGACTACTCATAGGCCTAAGCACCAACAAAGCTAAATAAAGAGGTCAGATATCCCTCAGGCAATTAACATCCCAAACATGGAGCTAGAGTTTGAAGGGACCTTTTAAAAACACACACACACACACACACACACACACACACACACACACACACACACACACACACACACACACACACACACACACACACACACACACACACACACACACACACACACACACACACACACACACACACACACACACCTCTCTAAAGGCTAAAGCAACTGCCATCCTGTGTGCAGCCATGAAACATTAGATTCATAGATGAAGTGGTTGTGGCATGGTTTAACCTTTTCATCCCAAAATGGCCCGTATCTGGGTAAAGCCCCTATCCCCAATTGCAAAGACGTTTCTAGGCATTTAAACATATGAGAAGGCAGACACCACTAGAAGGATTATGTTCTCAACTTTTAGTATATTATAACCATTGTTAGCTAAACTAAAGAAAAATCAAACCCCAAACAAAATAAGAAGCAATTTGGACATACGAAGCATGCGTCAAAATTGTACATTGGGTCTGTCATAGGGTAAAGTGTCTTGGAGCTAATTGAGGTTGAAGTTGCATTGAGATATTTATTTACAAAAACTGCAGCACTGACAAACAAGAATGATAGAAACTAACATAACA
Source organism: Lota lota (assembly GCA_026745465.1). NCBI lineage: Eukaryota > Metazoa > Chordata > Actinopteri > Gadiformes > Lotidae > Lota > Lota lota. The sequence continues at coordinate 2,008,240 of JACYXH010000479.1, read as the reverse complement.
CAAATTGATGTCAAGGATGACCTAGCTAATCAGATCATACTAACATGGCATAACTGCCCTGAGTCAACTGTGAAAAAATGTGACTATCACACTGAAGCCAACCAGGCTTAAATAGAGATACCCTGTACCAAGTTATTATCAATCAATTAACCCACATTCCAAGCTTAACCAGCCAAAACAAATAACTAAGGTGTATTATAATCCCATAACATAACAACACAGTACAACTTCCTTCGGATATTTCACACACATATAATAATAGGTATTTAACACCTTAAAATACCCCTCTCCCTTTAATGAGATGGCCTACCCTAGCACGATCCCATGACATAAATACAGGAAGTGAATGCGGACTTGCCCTAAGAAGGTTTGTACGGTTTTGACGATTATTATTATGAGTTATTGTTATTGCTTGATATGTCTAGTGAGTATAATGCTAGCAATGTACATATAAGATCACGGATGTAATGAAAGTCCTATAACGATGCAACTACTGAAACTGTAAATGTGCCGGCAAACAGCGGAGCGATTAATAACTGTTAGTTATTTAACAGCGGAGCGATTAAATAACTTGTGTGATTCTTAAATGGTTGTGACTATACGGGGTTGATAAATGTACTTGATGTCAGGGAATACACAAAACAATATAAAAAGCGCAAATCCAAGTCCATGCGATGTTGCTTCAAATAGTCTCAGCTTTCATGCCGTGGTGCTTTACCTATGTATAACCATTGATGATGGCTTCGTCACAGGGTTTTCAATATATCTATCCATATAATCCTGTTTGTGTCTCATCAAGTTTATGTTGTCAGATTTGCATTGGATTATTGATTTATTTGGAGATTTTGCCTAAACCTACCTCTTCTAAAACCTCTATCTTTGATCTACTTCACTTTATTGGCATTAAATATTGACCCAGGTACTCATTGGGTTGTGCTATGGCCCTAAAGTACTATTGGGCTACCAACTCATAATGCACTAGTTGGTATTCAATCTAAAATATACGATTTATTTCAGACGGAAATTGAATCTTCCACTTATGCTGTGTTCTAGCTTTAACCAAGTAGTATCCACATTGATTATTTCACTTGCACAACAATCTCAAAAGGTGTTATCTTTCTTTTGGTACCAAGATGACATATTATAGCTCTTGTAGTTGTGGAGATATACTCCATTTGGTTATGTTATTTTCAGCAAAAAACTCCTAGCCTAGTGATGAAGAGGTTAACCTAGCACAGTATGAGGCAGGGAAATGTCCTGTGGTACAGCGTGTCCTCTGCCACGCTACCCGATGGCAGAGCCGGAATCTACAGCTGCTCAGCCCGCCTGGTCACCACGGGCAACCGGGGAAAAACACGGCACGCTGCCTTCCAAACGCCAGTGGCCATCTCCGGTGGCGCGGTAGGGGGTGGGGTGGGGTGGGGGTGGAATCGGAAGAGGACAAAGCGGTAGTAGCAGTCACCAGGTGCGGTTTTCCACTGCGCTGGGCATCTGACCCACAGCTCTCTGCGGTATTCATGGGGGGATAAACAGGATACGACCGGTATGACGGGCCATGGCAAGCCATCTGAGTCATTCCAGCAAGGCGGTACCTCTAATGCACTTATAGAAAGCATGTCCGTCCTTCCACTGGACATACTGACTGTCTTAAAAACATTACTACGCAAGTAACCAAGCCAAGACTCGGTCAGTATGCATGTTTGTGTGTGTGAGTCTGTTTACGAGTGTATAAATAAATGTACAAGTGTACTTACAGCAGGCACCAGGAGCTTCTTGACCTCCTCCATGGCTCTCCTCATCTTGATCTCTGCTCTGGCCTGCGTGTCCTCTACCGTGATCAGCACGTGGAGGTCTTCGTTGAGGTGCTCCCAGTTTGGCTTCCCTCGGTTCTGTTCCTCCTGGATGGACAGAGCGTGACGTGGGTGATAGAGACAAAGACAAAGAAGAGACAGTGAATGACCTAGACAGCGGGGTGTGTTAAAGGCGCCTGTGTGGCAGAGCTGCATATCAGAGGGTAGACACACGCACCACTAATGCCATGAAGAGTGGCTGGTTGAACAGCCAAAGCAGAGGCCTTTTATGGGGGACGTTTATCAAATATACTTTGAAACGGACACAGTGCTTTACCCCCCCACCCCATTTCACAAGCAATTAACACCACAAAGCATATATGGATGAATGGATGGATGGGTGGGTGTATCAGAGAGAAGGACGTATGGGCTTTGAGCCACTTCAAATGTCACTGGATGTATGGCTTATAGGGCCCGTTAAGTTTTTACTTGGCGTATGTGTGCATGTTTCATCCATGCACAACAGCTTACTGCAGGAAAATTGGCTCTGGTGGGAAAACAATTAAGTCAAAGCACTTGGAACTTGTTAAATGTGTAAGCACTATCTTTCTTGGGGGAACAAAAGGAAGTACGAAATGGACTGTATTCAGAGTCTACCATCAGTGTGCCACCGCCTTTCAATGGAGTTAAATACTGCAGCAATTCAATCATTTGGTTTGAAATTCTGGTCAGTTGAAAATGGTACCTGGAAGGAGCAGAATTTCCATTCCGCTCCTTCCACAGAGGCCTTGGCAAGAAAAAGCCCACTAAAATATGCCTCTTTTGTGCGGAGAATGTAAAAGAGGATATCAACCGTGGCAATCACAACGATGGCTGGTTTGATAAGTGCCCTTCTCAATTTAGTCCTCTTCCTGTTTCTCCTGACAGCAAGTGTGATGAGGATACTCTGAGCACCGTGAAAGCTTTTGAGGTTGTATCGCATGTCACTGGGTGACCACAGAAGCCACTGGTTTGAAACCTGACCATTTTCCCCAGAGTCGAGAAAGTGAGGTCTGGGCCTGTGTGCCTGTGTGTGCGTGTGTGTGTGTGTGTGTGTGTGTGTGTGTGTATATGTATATATATATATATATATGACAATTTCAATAAACAATAGCTTAACCTTTGGCTCCACTTTGCACAATATGTGCCATGGATAAAAAAAGAAGAAGATATTTATCAAGCCTGACTATGTCTAAAGTCTTAAAATATAAGGCCATCCAAACGTAATTTGGGCTACATCATCCTTTTATAGATTATGGTCCAGCGCCTCGTTGTTTGCCCTCAACATGATCCTCCCAGAGCCCAGCGATCACTGCTAGCTTGCGGCGTGAGCGCGGACAAGGAGGTGTCCAATTACTGACAACACATAGCTGCCTCTCCAGGAGGGCCCTACCTGACACATTTTCAATATTCTGAACAAGCCGAAGGGTATTGGTTACAGACAACACACACACACACCTTAGCGCAACCCACCAGCCCTCTACTCTGCAGAGAGCCGTTGCCATGGCGCTGGACACACTTCTTTGCAGAAGCACACACACAAAAGTTCAAAAGTCTGCTCTCGTTTTCCCTTTTTCTGCAAGGGTGCAAAGATTCAGGAGCCAGACCATTATGTTACCATGGCTGTTTGTTTATGGCATATTAGGGGATGTAGGGACTGGTAGGTGACTCCGCACAGATAATGCACTGACAACGGAAGGCAGTAGCTCAGGAGGTAGAGCGGATGACTTTTAACCGGAAGGTTGCTAGTTTGATCCCCGCCTCCTCCCAGCTGAGTGTTGGTTGAGGTGTCCCTGAGACACCTGACCCTAACTGCTCCCAACGTGTAGTCAACTCCACTATGTGTATGAATGGTTGTAAGTCGCTTTGGACAAAAGCGTCAGCTAAATGCCCTAAAAACAAGCGGTAACAACATGGATGGATGCAAAGACACTCGTATTACATGTTACTGTTGGCTGACCCTGATTCAGTTAGACAAGGCAAGCTGGCACCAGAAAGAGACACACCTCGCCAGTAGGACTGCTTGTGAACAAGGTCAGTGTGCCTTCTGAGGGAAAAAGACAAAACGGAGAGAAGGTGGGATGAAGCAGGAGGGACAGAGACATGATGTGAGGCCAGCAATTAAAAGAATGCCAGGCAGGCCTTTGAAAAGCCGGCCCAAACGCTGGCCTGCATCAGATTGACGGAGCTCTGGGCTAATACCAGCAATCTATGTGTTCTGGGCAAATATGTAGCATGGAATAAATAACAGCAAAAACAGGGCCAGAGCTGATGGAGCGACTCGCTTGGTTGGCTTTAGCTGGATGACCTACAGGCTGCACCACCCCCTGCTTCTTCACTCAGTGCAACCCGCCCCCGACACACACAGGAATAGGAGACGGTCACTGTGACACATGTAATTGAAGCGTTGATCCAACCTTCACTGCGACAACGGATCCCTTTGAAATGCTCAGTGGCGTGCCCAAGTACAAAAATACACGTACCGTAAACATATTAGTGTGTGTGTGTGTTTTGAGAGAGGGAGTCAGAGTACAGAAAAAGAGTGATGACTTCAAACATAAAGTCTATAAGTGAAGCCAGAGGGCAGAAGAGGACAGCCGCAGATTGGTTACAGCCTCACCTCACAAGGTGGTGATTATTGTGGTTTAAGATCTTCTCTTAAATACCTCGTCCAAGGGAATCCCATAAATGCTAGCACTATTATCGGCCATCACGTCGGCCCCTTCTAAAATACCTCTACCTAATCCACAAGGCGTCCGGAGTGCTCAGTCTCTTCGGCTGAACGCATTAGCAACAGACTGCCCCCGAGATCGTGGACAAACTCTCTGTACATCGCTTTGGCTTTTCTCATCAACCTAATAGGCCCCTGTAAACACTTAATAAAAGCACAAACAAGCTGTGGATTGCACTGGGGCCAGGCAATCAGCAACCCAAACAGCGGACGTGGGGTGGGGCAGAGAGGGAGCAAAAACAAACAAGTCAGCTAAAACTCAGACGGACAGCAAAACAAACTGGCTTGCCGGGGCACCAACAAGCCAATCTACTCTGGCCTATCGATTGCTCTTGTTATACGTATTATTCCTTGAGCGGCCCAGAGCCAGGGCTCTGCAGCAGCGGTGTCTTGCAAGCTGGCAGATATTGTCAGTTGAAGCCCGGCGGGCTGCCATCAACCCTGCTGATATTACAACTCTAGTAATTAAGCGGTGGGGGGGGAAGAGAACAATCGCTAGAATTACATATCAAATAAAATAGCTTTGTAGCATATTGGAGCGACTGCCAGAGTGCAACTCTGACCAAGACACTTGCCATGACACGATGCAAGTGCACAAAGCTAACTCAAATAGCACATTATGCCGCGGCCAAAAATCTAATCACGGAACGGTTCTGACAAGAGGGACGGAAACTCCTTTATTCTCCATGGGGGCGGTCGATAACACGTACCTGCATAACTTAGTTGCACAGATTCCCGCTGTTGTTTTGTATTTAGTCCATTAGCCAATATCTGCATTAGGGTCTAAATCCTTGCAGTCAAATGCTGCCACATTTGATGGAACTTGAGAAAAAAGGGCCCAAGGGGATTCCTGTCTCTTCCCAGTATTAGAACAATGGAGATCTCGAAAGGCCTGCGGATGCTGAATCACCCCTATGGGCTGCATCTCAAGATCAGGGAACAAACGACGAGATTGGTCAAAAGTTCGTAAGAGGGGGAAAGAGATCAAGCAGAGATCATAGCTGTGCACCTTTGTGTGCGTGATGGCTGTGTAGAGACCCACGGGTGCATGTGCCATCACTCGGTTCAAAGTGCACACACACACACACACACACACACACACACACACACACACACACACACACACACACACACACACACACACACACACACACACACACACACACACACACACACACACACACAAGAGTAGGAAGTGTAGACTGGGAACAGGTTATTATTCTGTGTGTCTCCACCGTCTCGTCCTATTATTGCCTAACATCAAGGCATGTGTGAGCAAACACAGGCAGCCACAACAGACAAGTGACTAATCTAACCCCACGAACACTCCATATCAAACTCTCTGAATACACTACAAGGGATACACCAAGCTAGGATCCTGAACACAGAAAAAGGCAAACACAGAATATAGAGTTCATTAAAACATTTGCCCTTTCACCTGCCTCTTTGCTAACAATCTCCCAGATTCATTGCTTTCCTTTTCCACCCGTCTCTTGCGTTCACACTTCTCACTGCCTTGTTCCTCTCTCTCTCTCTCTCTCTCTCTCTCTCTCTCTCTCTCTCTCTCTCTCTCTCTCTCTCTCTCTCTCTCTCTCTCTCTCTCTCTCTCTCTCTCTCTCTCTCTCTCTCTCTCTCTCTCTCTCTCTCTCTCTCTCTCTCTCTCTCTCTCTCTCTCTCTCTCTCTCTCTCTCTCTCTCTCTCTCTCTCTCTCTCTCTCTCTCTCTCTCTCTCTGGCCAGCTCCACATCAGCCAAGACAGCGCAGGAGAGGAGAGCAGAGGGCTGAATTATTGAGAGCATAAAAACGGTGCCGTTAATGGATCCTGAACCAACACACCTGAACCTATACTGCTGCTGGGGAGGGGAAAAAAGAGGAAAGAGGGGGGGGGGGGGGGGTTGGGAGAGTGAAGAAGGGATAGGAGTGGTTGTGGATGGGAGAGTAGAGTGACCGAAGCCACACGAGGACGGGGGTCATTAAGTGCCACGGTTGAACCAGATTATAAAAGTAATCATACATTAATGTAATGAACTAAGGGTGTGGAGGCTTTCAAACGGCAAGTGAGAAAGAAAGTTCCTTCGCATAACACTTCTTTTTAATGTCTTGCAATGCTTAATCAAATTTAGAAAAACAAAAAAATATATATATACGGTTGCAAGCAAAACAAACATGGCTGATCACTGCTGATGTGTTCTGTGGTATTGAACCAGCACCATGGGAGACGAGGGGAGGAATCTGAAATTAAATTGAGAATAGCGGCGCTATAATGGTCTTGGTGAAGAAAAGCTAATGCCTGCAGCAGCTAACGGGAGATACTAGGAATGACTCTCAGCGGGTAAGCAGGAAGCAGGTTGTAGGCTGTGTGAGCGTGAATGTGAGAACGTCAATCCTACCGGGATACCGGGGAATTCATTAGTTTTGTCGAGCTAGATAAAACAAATGCCAAGTTGAGGTAGGGATGTGCGATATGGACAAAGTCTTCTATCACAATATGGGTCATTTCATATCTTGATAACGATATATAATCACGATATAGTAGTAGTTTTTTCTGTAAATAATATGAAAAATAAAAAATCTACCCAGAATAACAACATGCCTCATGACTACTTTTTAATAATCCTATCAACTAAACACAAATGAAAGGCACTTTCTCTTTTCTCCTTTTATTTGTAAGTGACGTTGAGCAGAACTGTCACAAATGAGGGGGGGGGGACTTTGTCTGTCTGTCTCATCTTTCTACGAGGCCAGTAGGCTAGTTTGTGTTCATGCGTGTGTAATTTAAATCCACATTTAAGTAAGAGAGAATGGTGGCCCATTTTTCTTGTACATTTCCTTGGGTGGTTAAGTATTCTGAAAACCCATATATATATATATATATATATACTTTTTTGTATATTGAATTTGTCTTTAATTTCAAGGTTTACTACCATTTCGCTGATGTCTGTACTTCGAAATCTCATCCATATAGTTCTTACTGAAATTTTTTGTATAAAAATCTTTATAGAAATCTTATAAAAGATTTTCTTATAAAAATGTCCTGTAAAAATCATATAGAAAAGGTTGGCTTTTTGCGTTAGTGGCAACAGGTTGCACTGTTGTGTATCGACATAGTGATGCTGGAGATGTAGGACAGGGTGGTGTTTCAGACGCAGACAGCCTACCTTCTTCTTGTCCCTCATGGAGCTTTTGCCTCGCACCATGATTTTGCATCCGGTCTCCGCCTCCAACTGCTTGGTGGTCAGCCCTCGGGGTCCGAGAATTCTCCCCACAAAGTTATACTGTAGGACAGAGAGGAGTGACAGGGTTAGATTAGCCGGATTAGCCAGAGAGGACGACGGTGTTGTGGGCAGAATGGCAAGAGTCAAAGACAAGTATGCTAGTTCACGGAGCAAAGGACGTCGGCCTAGTCAAGCTACAACAAAAAAGAGAATCAAGCAATCCAAACGTACCCGATAATTGCAAAAATACGTTTTTTGGACTTCCTTAATGAAGATCGGTCCAAAAAAGTTGGGGATGGGAAAATATGTGCGGGAAGGTTACAGTAAAGCATGACATCATCGGCCTTACTGGATATATTACTTCACGGCTGCCACGACTACACACTAACATGTGGACAGAACACGCTTCTCTTTCCAGCCCACCGCCCCCATGGGCCCGCCAGACGATGCCGGATCCCTCCGACATGAGCTAGCAATAGGCTCCTGTCATGTTCAGACTAGGGTTGGGCGATTTGGCCTAAAAAACACCTTGATTTTTTTTCAAACTAATAGACAATCTTCGATTTAAACCTAGATCTTTTCAGTTTTTCCTCTAAACAAACTAAAAAAGACCAAAACATATGATCAATCAATTGCAGCATCTTAATTGAACCCCTTTTCTCTACTATATAAATGCGGACCATATATTTTGCGATGTACTGTGTCACCGCATCTTTGATCCCCTGCCACTGGGGCCATTTCTTGTCATAAGGAATGACATTTTGAAAATGCTGCTGCCAAGGTTACCTGCTTTTTTGCAGGCGCTTTGTGGCTTGAGCTGGCATCTGCATCTGCTGATGCTACCCACACCTGCCATTTGACCGTATGTCTCTGTCCCAGGTGCTGGATTAAGTTGGTTGTGTACCCCATAAGCGTGGTAATATGTCTTATATGATCGTCAACATGGTTATCTATGCCATTTTATCACTGTTACTGAAATAAGACCTTCATTTATCGAAAACAGAGTAAAATCCTATGTTTTTTCACTCTAATTAGTGTCTGTTGGTATACTCTTCGACGTCACGACCAAGGGACACCAGAGCAAGGTGTGCGTGGACGTGTAGCGCTCTGTCTGGGCTGGGGTTGAATGCGGTGTTCGAGAGAGGTTTAAGCTTCTCGGACACTTATAGTATAATGCTACGGTGTGTGTGATGTGCGAATGCATGGCGCTCGTTCTGGAAAGCCGTTGATTTTGATGATTGCATCCGAGAGAGAGTTAGGCTTCCCGGACAACTATAGTATAACGCTATGGTGTGTGTGGAGCTCCGTCTGGGCAGCGACTTATTTTGATGTCCGCATCCGAGTGATGGTTAAGCTTGCCACGGTGTGGTTTCATATACAACTTTGCTCATTATAAAGCTATTTACACAACGACGTTACAAAAAAAAAAAAAGTATCACAAAGTTGCCATGGGTCGTAACACGCCCTCTCCTTCCCAGAACTCTCCGCACAATTGTTGTTTATTTTTTTTAAATAGAGCTTTTGAAATTGCTCTTTAAGGTCAAATAAATCTGCAGAGTCTAGAACTTTAGAGTATTTCAGTCATTTCACAAACCATAGAAAAGAAAAAGAATCACCTAGCCCTAGTTCAGACTACCGGGAATTCTGAATAAGCCATCTTTTTTGGAGGGGGAAACGAGTGGTTGGTGTGTGTGTGTGTGTGTGTGTGTGTGTGTGTGTGTGTGTGTGTGTGTGTGTGTGTGTGTGTGTGTGTGTGTGTGTGTGTGTGTGTGTGTGTGTGTGTGTGTGTGTGTGTGTGTGTGTGTGTGTGTGTGATGTGGCAAGGTATTCTCTGCTTGACACAATTTTCTTATCAAGGTCCCCTTGCGCTGGTGAGTGGCTTTTCAGCTTTGCACCAAAAGGAAATGTATTTACCACCGTAATCCTCACCACTTGAAAGTCCCCTTCCACTGGGATACAGGGATAATGTGTTGAAATAATCCAACCCAGTTTTCAGTCAACACAAAAACAGAAGGAAGGGAGGGAGGCAGAGGACAGCAGACGAGAGAGAAACGGAGTTCATAAAAAGGAAAACAAACACCAGTGTTTAAACTAGGCACACAGCAGTCAGCAGAGGGCATGATTGGTAATCTGCAATACTTTTTCTGATATTTTTCATGTTGGGGGATATGTTTACAAACCTGAAATATTCTAACAGCATAATGGTGTAGTAGAGCAGAGGTGTTTTCCTTACAGTCAGACGGTCGCAATTTATTGAGGTTAGAATGAACAGTGACTCTGCTTTAAATTCTTTAACACGCTCACATCTGGTTATGCACTCCAGCGCATCGGCTCAAACCTATAAAGAGGTCATTATGGGCAAAGCTGCCCATAATTAAGTGAACATTACAAATAGAATGTGATGCGGATGTATTTCCCCTTTAACTACGTAAACAAACAACTGTGAGGGGAGGGCTGAGACACCACAGGGTGTTGTATTGGTCCCTGGGTCGCGGCGCTAGTCTAGCATGTCTGTCTCTTTGTAGAAGAGAAGTTGAAGCCTCTGTGAAAAATGACAGCACACAACTATTCTGTGTGTATGTGTGTCTTCATGGGGTGACAGGGCAATTGTCACCCACCAGCTGAGCATGCTGTTGGGTCTCAATCACACACACAAACACCGCCGCGAGGAGTTTAGCAGAATGCTGTCTGTCTGAATCATAGTGCTGACTGCAGACATTAAAGAACCACAGACTCTGGAAAGTGTGTCTCCACACACACACACACACACACACACACACACACACACACACACACACACACACACACACACACACACACACACACACACACACACACACACACACACACACACACACACACACACACACAGAGCTAGACGTCCAGCCTTTCCTGCGACTTTGGTGTAGTAACAGACGCTGGCTGTCACAGGACATTAAAAAGCAAAACTAAATATTAAAAGTATATACATATGTTGCCTGGAAATGTCACAGTTACATCCAGCGGGACTGGACTACCATCTCCTCTAACCTCTACCATGTGTGCCCTGATTACTGAGACAACTCTACACCACAGGAATTATGCATCACTGTAGCTGAACCTAAGGAAGCATACTAGTGCCATTTTTAAATAGTCTAAGGCTTGACCGATATATTGGTAAACTATTTATAAATTCAATATCACTGCCACCATGTCTCTCTCCTTCTTGATCTCTGCATCTTCCTTTCAGACCATCCCCTGCCTCTTGGAATGCGTCTGTGCCCAACATGGATGAGTGGATGATGATTGGAAATGACAAGGGAGACAGCCCTGATAAGGACTGACACGGGAGACAGCCCTGATAAGGACTGACACTGACAAATACAGAAATAAAGAAAGAGGGAGAAGTAACGGACGTTTTTTATTGTTGTTAAAAACTGTAAATACTTGAGTCCTAATAATAAATCATTACGGTGTTGATAAGGAGAGTTTATACTCTCCTAAAAATAGGTTTTAGGGCATGGGTCGACTAGTAGGTATTGGAAACATTCACTCGAAGTACAGAACGATTAGAGTATGTGGTACAGAAAACTATAATTAAAAACACCACAGAGCATGCATCGTGTCTGGAAAATGTATCCTTAAAGTAGCAATGTGTAAGATTAAGCCCCTCCCATTTAGTAGGAAAGACTTTCATAATAACAAAAAAACTGTCCAATCTAACTGGCTGTGTAACTGTGTGACACGTACAAGGGTAACACCGCTGGCTAGGTGGCGTGAGTGGGAGGGGTTTTGTGAGTGACCGTACAAAAAAGAGGCACAGGCCTCTCTTTTAGTATCTTGTAGTATATCAGTTACAGGATGTGATTGTCTTGATAACAATATTTAAATTACCATCGATCAGCGTTAACTACATAAATGTCGAGGTAATTGTAAGCTACGAGCTAGTAGAAATGTTACACATTGTGCCTTTAAGGTTGACATAGTATCCATGCATGCATGCACACACACACGCACGCACGCAGGAACACACATTTCCGAGACTAAGCCACATCATGTCTGACTTTTATTTTTACTGGAAGACTAACATTCACTTGGCTTTAACCCAGAAAACTTTCATTTCCAAATAAATCGAATTTAACAATGGTTTGGTAATAAAAACCTGATAAATAAAAAGGAGTTTATAACATCTCTAGGTGGTGATAATGTGTGAATTGCACCGCTTGCGGCACTTTTCTGTACTCTGTGCTTTTCCTTGGTAATGGAGGTTTTACACTTTTACAGCTTGCAAATCCAAAAGGACCAGGTGCCATTTTGAAAACACTTCTGCTGGAATGTGGAAGCCAGGGATTGCCCCTATAGTAGAGAGAAAGGTTTCCACTTCCCATCTTGAAAAAAAAAAAAGGATTTGTTCAATTTACACATTGCACCGCTGTCACACATCAGCTAAAGTTTTTGCAAACTTGGCAGCATCCCCCCACTCTGGTTCCTTCTGCTCATTTGGAAAATGAGGAGATTAGCAAGACAGCGAGACCTTTGGCAGAAAGACTTTACCCTTCTCTCAAACTCCCATCTCTTTAATCTGGACCTTCTCAAGTAGAGAAAACACACAGCCAACTACTTGTGCACACACCCACACACAACCAACCTCCTCCCCCACCCTCCCCCTTCGGGACAGGGGCTTACACTGACATTAACGGGTCTTTGTTTAGCCTCCCTTATCGCTGCTCCACAGACTGGCTACATTGTCTACATGTGTGCATGTATGTGTATATATACGTATATATATATGTGTGTGTGTGTGTGTGTGTGGGGGGGGGGGGGGGGGGGGGATGTGCGGTTTGTGTGCAAAAGCGGAGTGAGAACTCTTGCTGACTTTTGTGCACTCGCATTATGTTTTTCTTTTTTTAATAAAATATGATTATGCGTTTGCGTGAACAAACAGGCAAAACAACAATTGGTCTGACAACAATGTTTGGGAAGGCAGAACAATGCGCTCAGCATGGCTGTGCACTGGCGAGAAAAGAGGGGGCAGGAAATTAGATCATGTGACTGCTGTGGAAGTGTGAATACACAATCTCTTATTAGCCAACCACGAAGGAGTTCAAGGTGAAAAAAGGGTAGAGTCCAAGCAATGCTGGGTAGAAATCACACCCATGCATGAAGGGACATTTTGTGAGCTGACCCACAGCAGAGCAACGGCCAACGACATTCCACGGCCCTGCGCCGGTGATATGTAACACGGTATTAAACTCCAGACTAGCCAGAATAATGAGCAATAATGAGTAACCTCCTGATAAACAACACATACATTACTATAGGTAACCTTGTGTGTTTTACCTGCATCAACACTTTCTCATTATTCATATACACAGACAAACTTGCATGCATTCTCCAATGGAACCGATGCGAGACCTCCTTCTCCACGCACATGCGCGCACACACACACACACGACATTTTTATGCCAGAAAACATCAAATTAACAATGCACGGCGCCTAGTCCCCTTCCTATGATTTATGCAACAACAACAAAAATAAACAAACTGTTTAAATGACACATAAAAGCCTGTCAGCGATATTCAGACCTATATGAAGCAGTGCTAACAATAAGAAGAACTCAGTCGCATCTATTCGAATTTAAAGATGTATTTATGTGAAATGACAAATAAATAAAAAATAAGTGACATACAATACACAAAAGTTTAGCTTTTCGGACACTTGTCGTATAATGCAACGGTGTGTGTGGGTGGCCAGCTTCGTCTGAGCAGCGATGTATTTAATACCCGCGTCCAAGGGTTAGGCTTCCCGGACACATATAGTATAACGCTACGTGTGTGTGGATGCTGAAGCTCCGTCTGAGCAGCGATGTATTAATACCCGCGTCCGAGTGAGGGTTAGGCTTCCCAGACACCTATAGTATAACGCTACAGTGTGGGGCTCATTATAACGCTCATACACAACGACAGAAAGTATCACGAAGTTAGTGTAGTATATTGGAAATACTAACTAGTAACTGGACTGCCACAGACTTTGCTCATGACTCTTTATTGATAGCGACCATACATAATTTGCTAAACCAGGGGAGAGAGCGGTAGGTTACTGCCCAACAATGGCACTACTGTCCCTAGTGGTCGTATGTAAGTATCCCACTCTACAACAGTTAGCGTGGGCCGTAACCATGAGGATAACATTCCCTACTCTTTCCTAAAACTCTCAACCAAAAACATTACTATTTTTTAAATCTCAGTGTTAGAATTCCAGATGAAACAGTGGATTTGCTGGCTCTTTAAGTTGACAAGCTAACCTTATCACTCGCGTAATTACTTCTATAAAACAGGTTGCTTACAGTGAGTGTGTTCTCCACGTTGCCTGGAAGAGTAGCTAGCAGTTTGCACGAGCAAACAAGCGGCACGAGACTGTCTATCAGGAGCAGTCTTGGCTTGTACTCATTGATGACTTGGATGAGACGTAGACCCCCCCCCCACCCCCAAATAAATCTTTTTTTGCAGATATACACAATTCACGTGGATGCCCTATTTGTGGTAAAAACTGCGAATTTCGTTGAAAGGTGACGAGTTTGCACCCCTGACATACACACACACACACACACGTATGATAATAACATGAGAGGCATAGTTTAACTTAAGAAAGCAGGGGAAGCAGAGAAGTGTGTATGTGGAAAACCAAAGAAGAAAGATGGAGGCGGCAGTCTGCGTGTCTGGAATCGAGGTGCGTTTTCTGCCGGGTGACATTTCCACCATGAGCCCTACAGACATCAAAGCGCCCTCTATTCGGCACATCAAGCATTTAGCGCCTAATCCTCCGCCTCTTTGATCATTCTGTTTTGGGTTTGGTGTATTATTGGGGTTACAGGCAGGGGTGGAAATAAACAAGATGGAGACCGAGATGTTAAACAGCCCAGTTGATGCAGACTGAGGAACAAGGAAGAGGGGTTGGGGCTGAGGACATAAGACAAAGACGCTTAAAAAGGAAAGGGAATGTAGCACAAAACAAAGCTAGCTTTCATGACGCCACGGCTTTCTGCTGCTGTTCGCTACTTAAATCACCATAAGCCAGTAGGAGACTGGCACCCTTACGTACTTGCCCTGGAAGCACTGTTGAATTATTCTGACCGTGACACAAAGCACACTGCAGATCATGTACAGGGCAGAAGGGAGCTAGAGGAGATACAGAGAGAGGCAGACCGACAGAGAGAGAGAGAGAGATGTTTGAATAAGAGCCACAAAATCCCAGATATTAGATGATACAGCAAACAATAAAAAAAAGAAAGTCCACTTTCATGTGAATGTATGAGCCTGTAGAACTTAACATGAACCTGCTCAGGTGAACATCAAGACCATGCATAATACACAGCACTAGACAAAATGCCTTTAAGATGGTCAGTGCAGACCTGAGAATATTCAACAATATAAGATTTGACTACTTGCTAGTTACCGACACTGTATAAAATATAATAATATATACACTACTGTGTGATCGGTTTACACACTGATACAGGCTGACCGGTTGAAGGGTACAAATGTGTTGCTGAAGGTTAATGGCTGTGGATAAACATTAGTCGAGTGATTGTGCAATTGAATGTGTGTGTGAGAGGGGGGCATGTGTATGTGTTTGCGTCTGCCGACAGCGAGAAAGAGTAGTGGGGACATGTGGTTAGCAATGAGGAGTGATGACTATGTCACACTTGTTTCTCATCACCTCGAGCGCGTGTGTCTCCTTTGATCCTTCTATGAGCAACCTGCTTCCTCCCTCTTCTCACCTCTCTTTGACTGAATTGGTTGTGAAGTTATTTTATTTTACTTAAAGTGGCACAATGAAAAAAGCTGGTTGTGAACAGAGTATTAAGTAACTATTAACTTGGCGGACTGACTTGCTCAGAAAAAGCCAAACACTGCGCTGTCCAGCTCCATTAGCAATGTGTTGTGTTGGGTGGCAACGTTTAAGAAAGAGGACCTCAGGAGCTTGAATGTTTCGTTTTTGATACCCTAGTGGGGACTAGCTTAATGAGTTTTAATGTACGTTGAACTGGCTTGAGTTTACCGATTACACCAGCGTTAGAAGTGACATTGTTTTTTTTATCGTGGGCCGTATATGGGGACCATATAAACAATTGATGTGGTTTGTTGGTATTGTGAGTTATTAACTGTAATTAATGATGATTATAGTTTGGCAATAGGACATTATATAGCAATAAAGAAAAAACATTAAGATGCATTTGCCCACTTACAGTATATTTTTTTTTATAATTTCCATCTTTTTCTGCAATCCATTTAATCCCGATCTAGGGGTGGAACAGTTCATATCACGGTTTTGTCGCTGCGCCACGATATTACTAAAATAAGGCTGTAGCGACAGATATTTCATATCTGAAACGGTCAAACTGGTTAAAAGTGCTGTGTGGAGGAAGTCAGTGGCTTTCGGATCCACTCTTGGTCCGAGTCTGACTCAGTTACAGCAGAGCTCCAATGTAAAGCGGGTCGCACACTAGACAAACCACGCAACGCCACATCGGGCAGAGTTCATTTTGGGTTTAGTTCTGTTTAATATAATGAGTGGTAATGGCGCTGAGATGCGCGTCATGATTTTGGAAATGATAGCGTGGCTGTATGTGGCGCCAGTGTTCGAGATGTCATTGGAAACACGACCCACGTAAGTTCCAATGAAGACACACGGCTTTGAATGTATGGGGGTACTTCAAATCCTTATAAAACGAAAAAGGTGGTTTGTACCTTGTGCAAACTTTCAATTAAATTGCACAGCAGCACTAGCGCTATTCAAGACCATTCAAGTTGTAGATGACGGAATGCCAGATAAGAAAATAAAAACGTAACTGGAGTATATTATTACCATAGCATCCTGTTATTATAAGTAGGTAGAGCTATTTGCTATAGGAGGAGGAGGAGCCTGAATAGTTGGCTCGTGAGGAAAGAGATGCCGAAGGGCTGGCGGTAAAGAAAATAAATAAAAAGGACCACCAATACGATAAAAACATTTTACAATTTACGTGACAAAGGACAAGCCAATACTGCGACAAAGCAGCAAAAAAATGGGTGCAACTAAATTTGTTAGGGTGCCACCAAATGAAAAAGTTAGTAGAAAATGTTAAGTCTTGAGCCCTGCCGGGCTCATCCGAGTCTCATCCGAGACTGAGACGATTCACTGGGTGCCGTAATTAAGGCACAAAAAAAAATAATTACCAAATGAACCGAACAATACATGATTTTTTACTTGAACCGTTCCATCCCTATGCCATACACAATAAAAAAAAAAAAACAGTATATGGTTATTTCCCTTGACCATATAAGGCGGTTGTTCCTTGTGATTTATCTAGCTTAGCGGAAGGTTCAGCATGTGCCTAAAAGCAATACGTTGCTTTTTACCTTCAGCTTAGCACTGTTGCAATGTTAATCTCTCCTTTCTGCTCCAGTCCCCCTCTCATCCTGTCTGCTCTATGGTCACCTCTGCACAAAATACGATGCAGCAGAGACGCACGCAAGTGCTCACCAAAACGCTCGTGCACAGACGTGTGCATTGGTGCATAATTAGGGGCGTGCTGCGCTGTGCTGCTCATCTACCTGCCAGCAAGAGCGTGTCTGCAGTGACATCCATTCAAATTACCCTTCACACACACACACACACACACACACACACACACACACACACACACACACACACACACACACACACACACACACACACACACACACACACACACACACACACACACACACACACACACACACACACACACACACACACACACCTCGGTTATTCGTACTGACTTTTCACTAATCCTAACCCAAGGGTTCATTGAGACAAACAACACTTAGGACCACTTTTTTTTTTTGGACTGAGCTTCAGGCGTGATACTGCCCGGTGTTGAGAGGTCATTGTCAGACTGGCATGGGTGCGCACACGTAAGTAGACACCAGTGCACGCACCCACACACTCATACGCTTTCACCCAAGGGTTTTGCAGACGCTTCAGATACAGGGCTTATTCTGCATAACAACTGCATCTGAAATTCACTACTACTTGAATGAAAGCAAATTAGCAGCAGCGCTTAGGTGAGCAACAAAGTGGTACAGTTTAATTTGATCAACCGCTCTCGTTTTTTTGTCAGAGCAGAGGTCATTCTGTGATGCTTAGTTGGAGTCAGCTGGCTTAAAAAAAACGGACCAATAACAAGCAACTGAAAACTTGAAAGAATTTAAAACTGTGATGATCGTAAGATAGGGTGCTATGGAAACTGAAGCGCATCAAAATTTTTAAACGATTTCACTAAAGAGGTAAATAGTTTCAGAAGCCATGGCAACCCTCTAAACACCTTACTTATTGCTACGGTAACAACCGCAAAAACATTAACAGCAGGTATATCACACAGAACACCATGAATAGTACAATAATTCAAAGCAAGTAATTTTACTTCAAGCCGCAAGTGTTTTGTCTATGTGTGAAGCGGTTGGGCTTGGCTTTCAATAAAGGTTTAGCGGAAAAAAGGAAAAAAATCTAACCAGTCGGCCCTGTGTACTAGTTGCTTGACAGCTTACCTCTGGAAGCAGCTCTCATTTCAAAGTCAGTCGTGTGTGTGTGTAACTTCTAAACAGTTGATAAATATGAACAGGGAGGGAATAAAGTGGGTTCAGGGACAGCACTATGAGACAAAGTGAATAGACCGAGGCATCGCAGGTTCCAATAGGAGCATGAAGGTCAATAGAAAGGCTACCGGCGTGCGCACGTTATGTGCGTGTGTATATAGAAGCATGAGGGAAAGCGTGAGAGGCAGACAGAGACAGAAAGAGAGAGACAGAGGTAAAGATAGCATTTAATTGAAGTTTAGAGTTATCAGATGGCCTGCCAGTCAGCTGTCAAGTCAGGACGCTGTTGCCACGGTGATGCTTCCAAGCTATTTCCCAGACTGATGACATCACAGAGTGGCTGGTGTACAGCGTATGTGTGCAGATGACATTCAGAGGTGCAGAGAGAGAGAGAGATGGCGAGAGAGAGCGCAAGAAAGAGAAAGACAGCCTGATAGAGGCGCACACATTCATAGACGCAAACATTAAGGGTAGAAGAGACAGAAGGAAATACAATTTTTAGAGTGAAAGTATATATAGAGGGGGTGAGTGGGAAAGGGAGAGAGCGGGCAAAAGAGGAAAGGAAAAGAGAAAGTGTGAGATAAAGAAAAAGACAGGAAAGGGAAAGTGAGAGGAGGTACAAGCAAAGCCTTGTTTTGAATTTTAGTATTTTTTTAAAGAAATGGGAGTGTTTAGCAATGATATATGGCAAGACAAAAAAAATAAATAACAAGAGTACAAATCAGCAGGTGTTCCAAGTGACAAGAAAACCGATGCAAGCAGGGGCAGGGGCTGAGCAGACAAATCTGGCATGGCAGCAATCAGTTTACAGTTTTCAGTCTCTCCTTCCCCACTGTAATGCAGTGCAATGTACTTTTGGTGCAACACACACACACACCCACACCCTAGCGAGAGGGGGAGTGGTCCCCAGTCTAATAATTATCACTACAGTCTCCGCTCCTCCTAGCGTTGTACACACGGGGCACAGGAAGTGAATTTACTTTATTTTCCCTCAATTCACCCCACATCACTATCCAAACTCACTTTCAGCAAACCCTCGCTAACTGCAGCCACCTCCTATGACTTCCTTTTAAAAACTGCAATGTTGTCACAAAATGGAATTTTTGCGAAGGCGCCACCTTCCCAATTTCTACTTCAACATAAGAAGAATGTTGTGCCATGTAATTACATAATCACTGCTTTAAAAAGTGACATTAGCAGATATACTAATTTCCCATCAATAAGCAGAAAGAACCCTACAGCTATAACAGCCACACCCAGAAGGGAATTCTGCCATTTCCTGTTTCTGTACATTAATGGAAGCACTTTTCTTTTTTTGCCTGTGAAGTTTCCACGGAAAGTATTAGTGACTAATTCTGACCACCAGGGGGGAGTGTAATAAATTGAGTGACTCAACAGCAGCCACATGAACAACACACTGAGTGAGTGTAGCACAGTGCAGTATGGCACTGAGCCCAGAAGTGGGGTCAGGGGTCATCTGAGGGCACAAAGCCCTTTAATGGAGTGCATGTATGTCCATGGGGCTTTCCACTTGCATTATTATACCAAACAACATTCACAGGTGGAAGCTGTGGTGTGATAATTCACATCTTATCTCTCACATGCCAAGCACTTGTTTCAGAACCAATACAATAAAAATGTATAAATATGTATTCTCTATTATTTCACTAATGCAACATTTTTGGAGGGTATGCAGGGCACGGAGGGGCTCGCTGGGGGGTGTTGGTTAGGGCTACCAACCCCCTGGCCTACTCCCAGGGACCAGGCCTGACCACGGGCCTTATGGGGACGCCAGTAGTTCAGCAGAGCAGCGGAGCTGGCCCCTGGTGCCTCTCATCAGCTCAGTCAGGGGGAAAGTGCAATTCACGCCTGGCTGATCCTCTATCTTGTCCCCCCTGTTGCCTTCTGCTCCATCACCCCCACCCTCTGGTGGGTTCTGGAAGTAGGCAGCGGTGAGAGCTACATGTACATGTCATGTGATGTGGCGTGTGTACAAGCAATATTAGCATGAGAGACATCGTGATGTTCAACTGACAGTTGGAACACAAGTCCTAAACACACACACGAGGTTCTCTGTCACAACATCCCTTCCTGGCTGGTGGATGTGCTTCACTCTCTTCCAGACACTGAAAGGTGCGTACATAGTCTCTAGAGGCAATGGACGTCCTCACCTGTCGGCAATCCCAATGACAGCTGGGACACCCACTCACAGTGCCGGCAAACAGTGGCCCTCCAGATGCCCTGTGCAATGCTGGGTTAAATTTATCCATCACTTATATTAATAGTACTCTTTATCTTTCCAGCCACCGAGCCTGACAACTTTAAGCTTTTTTTACTACCCCCTCCATTTACCCAAACAGCCCAAACCTGATTGAGCCCAGCCTTCGGTTAGTATGACGGCCGGTTTAGCCACTCTGCTACAGTATTTTACCACACACACACACACACACACACACACACACACACACACACACACACACACACACACACACACACACACACACGTTGGCAAGTACGTTTTTGTGCATTGATTGCACAAAAAAAACACGTCTTGTTTCTTTCTTGACATAACGCAATCAAACTGAACAGCCAAAGAAAACATTGCTTTGGGCTGAATCTTAACATTTAGAGGAGCTCTCGTAATGTCAATATCCTGCATTTGATAGCAACACTTTTGCAGAACAATGTGACTTGGGGGGGAAAAAACAATTGCTGTCCTGATATGAGAGAAAGAGTTAAACAAAGAGCAAGAGAGTGAAAGGAAGACAGATCGGTGTAAAATGAATAAAGACAAACAAAGAGAGACTAAGTACAAGCAGATACAAGCTACAGGCTTGAGAGTGTGTTTTTAGAAAGGTGCTTACGTCGGGGTATTCCTTGACAGGCACAAAGAGTTTCTCCTGCTGGTGGATGATGGTGCCGCTGGGCTCCGGCAGGTCCAGGGGCTGTTTACCCACCAGGCCATTCACCGAGTCACTGTACATGTCCTTGCGAACTCTGTTGATCTCTGCGGCAAACAAGAACACACAAAACACACACAATCAGGTTAGAAACTTGCTGATACTTGCAACTAACAAAACCAGCTACATCAATATTATTCCTCACTCGAGTTTATATTTACTGCGGTGTCTGGTGATTCATTGAGAGGGTTTTATCAAACACAGATTCACACATTCATCAATAACCGCAACACCCTTCCAGTCACCGCGACAACCAAAACCGTGAGCCAAAGCAAACGCTTCTCCTCACCACAATTACCAGCTCTTTGACACTGTGAACCTGGGTGTGTCGTTGTTTATCTTTGTAGTATTGTGGGCTGTGGCAGTAGCGCTAGTGGCAGCACCTGCAGTCTAAGTTTCAACAGGGAGAAGCACTGGGGGAGCCGAGAAAGTGAGCAAGAGCAGGGCATTGCTCGTGCTGAGGTTTTATGCCTTCAGAACGGATCCCCCTGTCAGATAAAACGAAGGACCTTAGGAAGACACTGCCTTTCTCACTCACACACACACAATACCGTAGAGTACTGAAATCCCCCCTCTCATGTGCACACTCCCTCATACTATTTATATTAAACTTTCACAAGTGCACAAGCCCTTGAGCACTTCCATAACAGAGGAATGCAGTGCTATTGTACTGGACAAGAGAGGAGGGGAGGCCATATGTTCACTCACTCTCGCCTTGTTTGTGTGTGTTTGCCGAGGTATTAGTGGGGAGGGGCTATTTTCTGTGCACCTGACTGCTTCAGGGACCAATGGTGACTGATTGACCGGGTTGTGATCGATGAGGAGGGACCTTGACCACTACAACCCACCCCCCCACACACACGCACGCACACAAAAAACCCAATAAACCGCAAAAGTGCATCTGGTAAACAGCTGCATGGACCCGGGGTAAGTAACACCTGCGAGAGAGAGTGAAACTGCAACAAAAAAAATAAACAAGACTAGAAATGTTCCCTAGGTTACTCCCCATGCTAGCCACATGATAAACATTCACCAGTCCAGTCTCTGATAGACCTCTCACTTCCACTAGAGCAACACATTGCATCAGTCCCCTCCAACACGGCTAGCTGAAGGACACACAGACACGGGGGGGGGGGGGGGGGTATGCGTACGGCGGAGAGGGGCGCCTTCCTGACGATGCAAAACAGAAATCAATCAGGTGTGCCTAGGAAACAGAAATACTAATTATACCGCAAGGCACTGTGTCTGTACGAAGCCTAAAAGCCCAGACTCAAACAAAACCCTTCTCACAGGGTGGCAAGGTAATTAAAGAGCTCACGCTGAATGCATCTATCCCAGGCTAGCAACAGCCGGTGCGTGCACGTACCGTTGGCATGCCTGCCGCAATGCATTCTGGGGTGGGCCCGATAAGTCCCCCAGCCCTCACAAAAAAAAAGGGTAACATGAAAAAGATAAAACCTAGACGCCCTCAAGAGGAGCAATCTGTATAGGCCTTTAAATCACCAATACACTCTCAGAAGTGACTTTACAGGCCCCTACTCAAATGCTGGTGTTAACGACACCACTAACCCTATATAAAACCGGTTGCCTTGGCGATACCGTGGCCGGCTCAGACGACCCCTCTTGCGACAGAATAGCACGCAGCCCATCGCATCGCTGGGGAGCGTTCACGTGCGCCTCTCCCACCCTTGTGGAACATGACATGCCAGCGGACGTCTACAGTTAAATCCCAACTGAAATCTAGCCATCGGTAGGGGAATGACAAGACAAGCGCACACACACGAAACAATGGACAGTCAGTCAGTCAGTCAGTCAGTCTCTCTCTCTCCTCTCCCTCCCTTTCTCTCCCTCCCTCCCTCCCTCCCTCCTCAGGGCTGAAATGCCACATTAGCATAAGGGGGCCGAGCCGGCCCATCAGCAGAGACGTGCGATGGTTGACAACCTTTTATTTCATCACACTAACTCCTTTTTTTCATCCGCTCTGAAGCACCGCATTCAGCCAAAAATTACCCCCTGCCTGGCACAACTGACTAAATCATTTGTCTAGTTGTCCACCCAGGAACAAGAAGAATGAAATAATAAAATGGGAGCAGGCAAACACTGTGATTTGGAAGAAGTGAACAGAAGAGGACAATGGTGGTTACAGTGAAGAAGCTATTAACGCTTTTCTATTGTATTACCCTAGGGTTACTGGTGTGTGCGAGTGCGTTTACAAATCTCCTGTTACTCCCCCAAAGCCATCCCTCAGCTCAATGCTAATGTCACCTAGGACCCACGTCAGTAGATTAGGGCTGGACGATAAATCAATATTAACATCTATCGCGATAAAATCGGCCGCGATAACTGCGTGATGTTTTTTTTAAATACATTTCCGATATTTTCGATATACATTTAACAGCATCAGTCAGTCACTGTGCAATGTGTTCAAGCAGAATACAATAGACAACTTCAGTGCTTGATGGCGTACATGCACGCAGCGCCCCACAAACAAACTGAGGGAAATCCCAACATGAAAATCCCAGTACTGCGAGCACCTGCAAAATGAGGGCCCCTGACCAGGGCAAGTTGACGTATGTTTCCGGCCCCTCTCACTCACGATGACCACCTGTGTGAAGTAGCGTACTATTACTCAGAAGAAAATGAGCGGAGGCGAAACAGAGTGCAAGGAAACTGTTGCCAAAGACGAAGAGATTGTCCCCAAGAAAGGTCGAACCACTTTGGTTATTTAGAAATGGTTCAGCTACCTGAAGTCTGACCAAGCACCGACTTGCATTAGGTGCAAAATATGTCAGCGACCAGTCCTCAGCAGAACAAGAAACACCACAAACCTCTTCCACCATCTCAAAAAAGGTACCACCCCAGAGAGCGCTCCGAAAGCTTGGGTTTGCGCTAGCCTCCCCCCAAAGTAGTAGCCAACAGCACAGCCCTACTATTCCGCATTGTATCGCTAACAATATGAGGTCTATGAGCACGGTTAAAAAACAGGGCTTCAAGAAGCTAATGAGTGTTATTGATGCTAAGTAAGAAAAATATTTTCCTGAACATCTCTCCCTCAGCTCCACTCTCTAGCAGTTAACATTAGGGACGCACCGATTCCACTTTTTCTCGGACCAAGTACAAGTACTTACATTTGGGTAGTCACCGATACCAAGTACCAATATGAGTATACTTAATAATACCGTTACAGTTTACGGCAACTTTGTGATACTTTTTTAGTACCGTTGTATGAGCGTTATAAGGAGCGATGATCTATAGGAAATGCACCACACACACCGTAGCGATATACTACAGGTGTCCGGGAATCCTAACCCTCGGACGCGGGTATTAAATAAATCGATGCTCAGACGGAGCTTCACCATACACACACACCATGGCGTTATACAATAAGTTTCCGAAAAGCTCAACTTTCTCTTCGACGCTGCAGTCAACCGCTGCCCAGACAGAGCTCCACACGTCCACACAAATGGCGCCGCCGGTGCCCCTTTTTCTCGAAATTGGGGACTTGTTTCAGTAACAGTGATAAAATGGCATAGATTACCATTTTGATGATCATATAGGAAAATTTAAGTTAAAAATAAACAAAAAACGTTGTGGTTCACTGGCTCTTCAACGTTACGTCACGTTGCGTAAAGTGGTATCGGGTGGTTGTATCGGAGAAGTTTTACGAGTACGAGCACATGAGCACAGTATCGGGCTCAAGTCCGAGTACTGGTATCGGTGCATCCCTAGTTAACATTAATTATTTTATTTAAATCAATGTTCAGTATACTACCTCTGAAATGTTTGAGAGACCTTTGAAAACAGGCATTTGACGTGATGGGAATCACAGCAGTTGTTTACATATTATTTTATTTAATCAATGTTCAGTATACTTCCTCTAAAAAGTTTGAGACATTTGAAACAAGGCATTCGATGTGATGGGAATCACAGTAGTTGTTTACATTATTATTGTTATTTATTTATTCTGTATTTACCGTTAAGCCATCTTGGTTCTGTTGAATGATTGTCACCTTTTGGTTCTGATAATGAATAATTGTATATTATAAGCCATAATTAACCATGTGGTTTCTTTAGGGTTCTGTCCTAAAGAGAATACTCTTAAAACTTTAACTTGAGCATTATTATAATAATAACAATGCTCATGGTGATAATATTTAAAATAAAAAAACATTGTAATATAATTTTTGCCCATATCCCCACACACCCACCCACCGCTATATTAAAATATTTGGCCAGACATCTAACAGCAAAGGGGAAAGTTCACTCTGAGGGGTGAGGGAGGGATGGGAGAGAGGAGAGAAGAAAATAACCTTGGCATTCAAGAAGGGAGCAGTATACAGACTCCTTTTGACGCAGGCTTCCCATGAATGCCTCTCCGTGAAAGTTAAAACAGTCATTTTCCTTTCTCTTCCCTTTTGCTCTCCCCCTCCCCGCTTGTGCCCTTTTCCTCAGCAATCTGAGCCGGGTGAAAGAGAATCAAATGTCATAGTCCGTGGCTACCGAGCGCCCCTATCTGGCCCTGTGTAAACCAAAGATAAAGAGAAGATTTCCTCTCATCTCTCCCTTGCTCATCTCTCCCTTGCTCATCTCCCTGCAGGACAGCAATGAGACTGCAACAACACTGAGCATGGACAGGGGGGGGGGACGTACACAGTGTGTGTGTGTGTGTGTGTGTGTGTGTGTGTGTGTGTGTGTGTGTGTGTGTGTGTGTGTGTGTGTGTGTGTGTGTGTGTGTGTGTGTGTGTGTGTGTGTGTGTGTGTGTGTGTGTGTGTGTGTGTGTGTGTGTGTGTGTGTGTGTGTGTGTGTGTGTGTGTGTGTGTAGGGGAGGGGGGAGAAGAAAAAGAGAAAGAGATAATGAAGGTAGGGAGGAGAGATAAACAATGATGTTGAAGTTAGGGAGAAGAGAGATAAACAGAATGATGGTAAAGTAAGGGAAGACAGAGAAACAGAATGATAGTGAAGTTAGGGGGCAGAGAGAATATTTGAGATATATAGACTGTATGACTAGTAGAACATTTTGACAAAAATGAATTGACAGTGTGACTAGGAGGCTAAGGAAGGAGAGAAAAAGGGGAACGAGAAAGAAGAGAGAAAGACAGAATGAGGTTGGGTGTGGTGAAGCTAGGGAGGCTGCTCCATGACATCATCAAGGAAGGAACCGTTCAACATTACAGGGAGGAGGGCAACTGGACGCTTACACATTGGTCGATACATACATGATGTCTATACATCAAGGCAGCGAAAACACAGCTGCGAGCTACAAGCCCAATAGTAATTTCTGCTGAGAAACAAACCAATGCTTATGTCCACCATCTTAGAATCCCCCCGCCCCACCCCAATACAACCTTTCGGATTGGACGTGCCGAATCGTAACACTTTACTTCATACTTGACAGATGAATGCATGCTCTGTGTCAGGATGCAAGTCGAGAACATATTTTCATCCCTCCACTTCCCTCTCTCTCTAGCATTCCTTTGCATATGCAGTAGAGGAGGCAGGGCTGCAGTAAGCAGTCTGCTGAATGTCCTGAGTAGAAAACAGTCGAGATGGCGGCCATGGTTTCTGTAGAAACCAGAACCAGAACTCACAGAAATAATAGCTGTGATTGGGACTTACCGCCCGGTGTTTTCTGAATGTCACGGTTACTATGGAGCCCGAATCACACCAGCGCCAATTCCAGATGTCCGACACTGACATCACGACCACACGATGAGCTAAGTAGGCCCGTCGGATCTCATGAAATTACCGTGACCGCAAGAATAGGTTTGGGGAGCGTGTAAACAACGGCAGATTACCGCTGTTGACGTAATACTCAAAGTTACATTGAAATACTAAAATAAAGAGCAGGATTTAGAAGAATGCAACTAGTCAAATGCTCAGTTACATTGAAATACTGAAATAAAGAGCAGGATTTAGAAGAAAGCAACTAGTCAAATGCTCAAAGTTACATTGAAATACTGAAATAAAGAGCAGGATTTAGAAGAAAGCAACTAGTCAAATGCTCAAAGTTACATTGAAATACTGAAATAAAGAGCAGGATTTAGAAGAAAGCAACTAGTCAAATGCTCAAAGTTACATTGAAATACTGAAATAAAGAGCAGGATTTAGAAGAAAGCAACTAGTCAAATGCTCAAAGTTACATTGAAATACTGAAATAAAGAGCAGGATTTAGAAGAAAGCAACTAGTCAAATGCATCGTTGTGTGCTACCGTGACCTTAAAACTCCCCTCTTGCCTTCTCTCACACATACTAATGTAGCTTCCCTTGCTCTGCCACAGGCTGCTAACATGCTCGTGTCCCCTGCACTACCAAATCAAAAAACACACAAGACTGCGGGAAAGACGGTAAAAATAAACAAAAGTATGTGTGCGCACGAGAACAGAAGATTTAGAGTTGGGTCAGATTGAGTGCGATAAACAAAGAGCTATTTTATAAATCACTTACATACAAGCATGTACGCGCGTGCATGTCTAGTAACACACCACTTAAACTGTATGAAGAAAATATATATATAATAATCAGAAAATGCAATGAAAGATGATAGAGTGCCAAGGGGAACAGGGCTGTGCAAGAAGCAGGTGGGGCACTTCACCCACAGTTGGAAGAAGGCAGCAATGACTGAGGCACAGAGGGAGCTCAATATTCCTGAGCATACCCTCATAACCGAGTGCTCAACAAGATACGGATCCAAAGAAATGATGATTGCACGAGACAAAGAAAAAAAAAAACAGACAAACGCCATATCCTTTTGGCTTATTGTCAGTGGATCGAAATGCACGCCACCTGGTCCCAACCTGGCAGGATATTGACGTGTTGGAGTCCATCCACAAGGTGCTACATCCTCTCCGGGAATTTACTGATGCTCTATCTGGAGAGGAGTATGTCAGCATCTCATACCTCAAGCCAGTTCTCGATCTTCTAGCCACATCAGTCCGGGCTGAAGATGATGAGGACACTGACCTGTGCAAGTATCTTTGTGTACCAGCCACATGTTCCCCCTCAGAACATCTGTTAAGCACAGGAGGGAATATAGTAACTTGTACAGGTTCGTCCTTAAAACCAGCAAAAGTACATGGTTTTCCTGGCAAACCCTGTGAGCTACTGAGAACCATACAGTAGGATGATTGTGGCTGGCAAAGTCATACTCCCTGCACACTTTAGTATGTATGATTTGTTACTTTTACTGACTGTAGATCATTAAGATTAATGTTCAAACAGTGTTTCTGTCGATTTTATTAAAAAAGTCCAATCCACATGTTTACATATTAAGTGCTACACGACTGAGTTATCAGTGGTAGAGGCACAGATTTGTCCTTTTTTATATTTGTTTGTGTGATTTGTTAGTTACTGACTGGAAATCATTAAGATTCATATTTATTTTCTTTTACAATTCAAAAGTTTAATAAAGATGTTATATCAATTCATGAATCAATTCATCTTATTTCATCATTACACATAGGCCTGGCCTACAGAAAAGAGCAGTTTATAATGTTGACTGTATCCAATGTTGTGTTGGTCATACTATAGAATGATTTATTGCTTGTGTTTAGTTAATAATACAGAAGATAAGGAACAAAAAAAAAAACTAAATCACATACTAAATCGCAATATTGGTCCAAAACAATAATAATCGCCCAGTTCAGCCCAGGGTGTGTGTGTGTGTGTGTGTGTGTGTGTGTGTGTGTGTGTGTGTGTGTGTGTGTGTGTGTGTGTGTGTGTGTGTGTGTGTGTGTGTGTGTGTGTGTGTGTGTGTGTGTGTGTGTGTGTGTGTGTGTGTGTGTGTGTGTGTGTGTGTGTGTGTATGTGTGTGTGTGTGTCTTGTTAGATATAATTTGTTTTTTGTGAAGGATGTTAACCAGTCAGCTTAAGCACAGGCCAGCACTTGTTATTTATTTAGGAAAACAGACTGCGCAAACATCCACTAAAATTAGTGCTTTTAGATCGGGAGCAATGAGGACGAGTGGCAAGGGAAGAAGAAATTATCCATCCTCGACTGCACCGCAGAGCCTCTGATCCTACAAGAACTAATGAAACCAAACCTTGGGATGGCAACAGAGGGAGGGAGCGAGAGACTATGGGTTCAGTAGGAGAGAGAGAGAGCACGCTACAAATAGAAAGAGAGAGGTTGCCACATGGGTCAAGAAGGAGCGACTGTAATCAGGTTCAGGAGCAGTTAGACCTGTCCCACCAGCGGCTACCAGCCTATTAAGAGCCCAGAAATAGTCATGATCCATAGGGATATTTAAACGGCCTTCTCCTCAGTACGTCGCGCGCTCAGAAAAATGAGAAAGAATTGTAATCTGTGAGTAATCATCTTGATCGGCTTGCAAAGGCAAAGCCGCTTTGGCTACCTTGTGATGGCTGGTATTAGTCCGATAATACCTGCCACCTGAAACGGATGGAGCCTAAGACCAATTACACGTAACCCTGCATGCTTCCACCGCACAATGACTCCGCCGAATCTCTAACAGTGTATCTTAGTGTACCATCAACCATGTGAGTGCTAGTGTTTAAATAAGGGCTAAACAAATATATTGCACTGAAAATATGTAGACAGATTTTTTTGGAAGAGATCCGTCTCCGATCAAAGCCTGATTTGCTCGATAATACTGGTGCCTTGAAATAGGTTAATCAGACATTACTGTAGTTGCCACACACACACACACACACACACACACACACACACACACACACACACACACACACACACACACACACACACACACACACACACACACACACACACACACACACACACACACACACACACACACACACACACACACACACACACACACACGTTATTAGGTTACACATTTCCATAGTAATGCCATACATGTGTGTAAGGGACAGATAAATATGATCATTAGAAATGACACCTAAAATAAGACCTCCAAGTCTGCCGCTGGCAAGTGATAGAGGATCCAGGGCGGCGTGAACACCATTTCATTTCCACATTACATGACGTGCATGCAGTTATGCTGCTACTGACCACACTTTATCCTATTTTTTTTTCATATTTTTCTCCTCGCATTTACTTCCTTCTTTGATTTGACAGTAGGGTCTGTGCAATGCATTGTATTTTAACCGTGTGTGCTTGCTATAGCAGCGCTGTTTATAAGCTCACTAGCAGCACAATGCAAAAGAGCAGCCAGTGTAAGGCACATGTGTTTGAACTGAGAAAAGTACTAATACATTGCCGAGGATGAGTCCGAGCTTCCATTTTGTATGTATAAATTATATAATTACTTAGAAACTAAAACGTAAAAGGCATAAAATGTAGTAGACCGTTTTTATTTCTTGCCATCAAAAGCTTTTACAACTGTTTTACTACTGTATTAAAACGAAAACTAAGTCGGTAACCAAGTTTTCATACACTATAAAGTAATTTTATGTTGTATTTGCAACAGATTTGAAAATAAGCTGTTAAATATTTATGTTGGTCGCAGGTAGCTGGCAGGAGGAGAAATTAGTGCAGGGCACCCACAGTAGGATATGTAGAATATTAGTGGCTCTTCATTCTCTCTGGAAGAGGGAGTACAATTCTGTCTTAAGGCAGGTGGGTCACTTACTGAATAACCATCACCTACCCACCACCCACCCACCCACCCCCCACACACAGTGTGTCTGTGTATGCGTGTACGTTCACAGAAATTAGGGCAGAGCTCACGTGTGTCGGTTTACTGTATGCAGCTTTGTCCCCAGTCGTGTTCTGCTTTTTGATCGTCATTAATGAGCCAAACCTGGCCGAGACAAACACACATTGTCCTACACATACAGAACACACAGACTCTACAAAGCCCACATAGAGGGAGACTTAAGTTTAAAGCATATAGAGTATATACACACTATCGAAAATACCCCACACCCCCTGACTACAAGACAAAAATCCACAACGCTAATGAGGCCGAATGTGTGTGTTTGGAGTCTATGCTCTCCTGAGAGGTAGAGACACAGTGGGAGAAAAGGATGAGAGAGAGAATAGCCTGGGAGAAATATATACTGAACAAATATGGCAGGAAACACGCGGCAAATAACACTGTACCTCTGCTCCCATGTGCCTAACTCATGGCTGCCTCTCGATAGTCACTCTGATGCCAGTGATAAGAGTGAAAAACAGACCGCCCTGACGCCCAGCCTTCCTTTCCCTCTCTCCCTCATAGATTAACTGTCACTCTAGGTCGTCCATTTGCTGTTTAATCACCGCACTGTGGATCTGGCCTTAGACTGGGGTGCAAAAGGGGTAGCTGCACAAATAAAATACAGCCCTAAATAGGAATGAAACCATCTTAACAGAAACAACCAAGCCAGTGAAGTGTTGGCAATATTCTTATGAATTCAATCGAGTGTGATGTTGGCAATACGCATATGAATTGTTAAACATGCATTAAAATATGTCTGAATAAATGACAGCAGTAGGTAAGAGAGATGGCCTTAAGTGGAGAGCACCATGAACTTGTTAAAAAAGCAGACATAACAGGATTATCAAAGCAACGCTTTCAGCGATACTCTGGGCTATTGGCTAAACTGTTTGATGGACGAGACAAAAGGAAGAAAGGCGAGGGTCTTTTACATTCAATTAGAATGCCTTCTCTTTTGTTCCTGCACCCTCACCGTTGTAGTCATCCAGGAATCCAGCCCCCACCCTGGTGTTGAAAAGAGAGCAATTCAACAGCAGCACTATCTGCAGAGCCATCAGGAAGTCGTCCTAAAATTAGAAAGAAGGATCATCGCATTTGATGATGTGGAACTGCTTTATGGGGCCGGGTGCCGGCGGAGGGGGCACGCTGGCAGCTCAATGAGCCATGGGAGTGCCAGTTTCCTGTGCACAGTGGGGTCTTCCATAGAATGAGGCAATACTGGCAGGGAGGCCCGGCTCTACACTGAGCCATAATGGTCTCCTCTAAGAGGATGCCGCGGGGGGTCAGTGTTCATTACACCCTGTGTGGGGGGAGGACTTGAGGTGGGAGCCTGGGGTGCGCACACACACACACACACACACACACACACACACACACACACACACACACACACACACACACACACACACACACACACACACACACACACACACACACACACACACACACACACACACACACACACACACACACACACACACACACACGTTGGCATGTTAGAAAGCTACAGAAAGACACGGTTGTCTTTGTACCAAACAGCTGTCTATGCGAGAAAAAACAATATTACGTTAAAGAGCTAATCTCATACACAAACACACCTTACAAGTGATCCCTAACACTTGCAATCAAAATGCAGGTCAGAGCGCTGAAGTAATTAGAAGGTTTGCAAGACTCCCATTTCAGAGCAGTTTCATAGATGAGCTAATTATACAGCCATCACAGCAATCCCAGTGTGTAGCAATGTGCTAATTTTATCACTCCCCTCAGATCACCTTTTGAGAAAAAAGTCCCAATACCTTCTTGGAGCTGAAACAGCCGTCCCAACACTCACGAATGCAGACTCAGGCTACCAGGCTCTAAAAAACCATGCAAAGATAGGCAATTCCACCACTGCCTCGGCCATCTAAAGAGGGGAGTGATATGTTGCATTAAATTGGAAGGCACAGAAGGTAATTTAATAAGCCGAGCTTTAGGAGGAGCAGCCCCATAAAAACGTTACTGGAAACAATATGGGAAAGACAAAAACTGGTTGCGTTACAGTAAACTAACCATACCCCTTTTTTACAACAAAGCAGGCGCCTCTGACTCCGACTACACAGTTGAGTGTATAGCCTAGTGAAGACAAGCTTTCACCAAAATATCCTATGTATTTAGAGGATTAAATTATACTGGAGTATTCCTTTTTAATACAAGTGTAAAATAGTTTGGTAAATGGCCGTTCGCGTGTGAGGGGGATTTTGATAAGATGAATGATCAACACATATAACATGGTGATAATTATAGGTCTATGACTGTAGTTTACCACTATGGATGCAGCATGAACACTGTTGAGAAACGTAAATAGGCTGTTACCTAATCCATGTCCTACAACTTGGTAGTGTCCATGGTGAGTATGACAAAGATCCCGAATGTGCTTGGTTAAACGGATTTATTCGCTTGCTAGATAAAAAAATTTATCTACTTTGGTGTGAATAAAATGTCACCTATATATTATTAATGCCGTCAAGAGGCGGTGTTAATATAATTTTGTGCCTATTATTTACTTGGCAAGAAAGAAATGTTTCTTGGTAGAATGCCCTCTAGTGGACAGAATGTTAAATAGTGGCATTGGCAATGCATAAGCCTGTGTATACAGTGTATAGTATTATGAGTATTTGAGTATTACAATTTTGAATATAATTAGAACATTAAAACTAAGGAATGAAATTTGAATGGGGTTATAGAGGAAGATGACTGAGATGTGAGGATACCAGATAAGCAACAAAAGGAATAACAGGATGGGAACGCCAGGATGCAGGTTGCTCATGTGTTGTATATATTTGCTGTGATGTGTTGTTGCCCCTATCCTTTTCCTTCTTTTTTTCTGTGGAACCGGCTCTTCTCATGATCAGAGACCAACGCATACTTCCTTGCACTGCAATTATGATACAATGGTGCTTATTTGGATAAACTAAAAAAGGCAGCTTGAACCATCTTCTACTATTTAGTCATTCAGTAGAGGCTTATATCCAAAGTGACTTGGTGTGATTTAGAAGCAGATAGTGCTGAGTGCAACTTGGCCATGGATGCCTACAAGTTGGCTGCTGATCGAACCCAGTATCCATCGGCCAGGAGTCCAACGCCATAACTACGACACTATTCTGCAAGCAAGTATGTGCATGACCAGAAGGATTGACCAGCACCTGGCAACAATTGCAGGAAAAGGTCCAGCTGTCAGGGCAGGAAGGAAGGAAAGGCTCTGGGTTTCAATGTGACTGGATAAGATAACCGACCACGCTGCTTCCTGCCACGCCCCTCCCCTGTACCAATGGAAACCCCTCAGCCCAGATTGCCCAATGTTCCAAAAAAAAAGATCTCACCCTTGCTTTTGTAAGCAAAACGTCTGACTTCCATGCAATCTTTCAATCTTTGAGCTGGTTTTATTTGAGGGCAGCAACAGCACAATGACTCCAGAGGAATTCCAATCTGAGCACAAACTGCAGAGGGGGGTGGTGTTCTTAGCCGACTTCTTCAACTGCAGTGCCAACACCCCCCACGTATTATTCCTCAATCAATCACACATCATAAAATGGATGCCACAATAAACCACACTTAGGCCTCACTCCCATAGCTGGTTTTTAACAAAAGCTGCAATAATGACAAAACGTCATGATTGCTGGTCATTCATTCAAGAGAATGCAAGTGTGATGCACAGAAGTCTCTAACAGCAGTAACTAGTGGCAAAGAAAGGTTTTTGTTAAGCATGACAAAATTGACGAAAGAGTGTTACTATCGCATCGTCATCTAAACTGCATGTGTGTATGTGTGTGAGGGGGATGGGAGTGCTGCAAAGGGACAAGCACATTCCTTTACACATCATTAACAAGAAATGAGGTCAGAAATCATCAAAGAAGCGGCAAAACTACAGCAATGCAAATGACCAGCCGGCACGATCCACAGAGCGTTGAATCAAGTGTTAAGAAAAGGAAATTATTGTCCTGACCAGGAAAAGACAAAACCACAGCTTAACCATCATCTGCCAAACAAACAAGAGACACAAATCGACAGACTTGCGGTAACAAAGCACAGGAAGGCAGGCAAACATTACAAACAGGTTGAACAGCTAGGGATTTACAAGTGTTTTTTTTAGAAGAGCAGGTATTTCCTTCCTCTATTGTGAGGAGGGCGTGCTCGGGCTCGTCGGACCTGCTGACAGATCCAGTCAAACAGCCCTCAGTGGGTCTTGGTCCCTGCGTGTGACAACAGAGGTTGGGGTTGTGGTATTTTTAAAACGCCTTGCTTTTACAGAGTAATGACTGTGATGTCTCCAGATCGCTCCTCAATCGTACAAATAAAAAACAGCTACACACAAACAGCTACACATGTTCAGCAAATTATATGCATGTACGGCACCTGGCCAGATCGTATCGAGAAAAAAAAAAAAAACGAGTGCCTGTGCGTGAACAAGCGTCTGGCCTGTCGTTCCTTATCAAACAAAGTCTCGAGTCTCTCTCTCTAGAAACAAACAATACCGCCACGGTCGGGGTCGCCACAATGGTTCGTCCCCTGGGTCTATTCCCAAACTCATAAGATGTACAATAGGGTTGGGAATCCTCACAAGAGGAAGCAATACAATATATTCCCGTATCTATATTTTGTCCCACCCCTAATGTACAAAAGAGGGAGGGGGGATGGGAATGGGCGCAAGGTGGAGTTCGAAAATGGAACTTCCTTCCAACAACCCGGACTCCTTTCCTTCTTCCGTCTTTGCATCAGATATGCTAGTGTGGGGCTCCACTGTTTGGTCTGCATGTCTGGTCCGAGAGATCCTTCATCTTGATGTGTTGCGACCCTTGTGGGGCCATATAGAACGGCCTATTAAATCGCTGTTGTTTGGGAGCCGCAGTGTGGGTTCTCGGATGTTTGAAGCAAGGTTCGGTGAAGATGTGGCTCGCTGACAGACAGCGCAGCAAGTGACGAGAGATCAGCCTTTATCACTGCCTTGACTATCATTAATCTCCAGCTTCCCCCCGCAAAACTCCTCAACTATCGATCCGTTTCAGGGGAATTTAGACTGACGGGTTTATTGGGAGTCAAAGTGTGTGAGACTGTCAAGAGCATGCTCAGGCCGTTTATTCATGGGCCCACAACAGAGACTGTATGTGTAGCAGGCTGTCGCAGAGAAAGCGCATATCAAGTAGCATTTGGAGCCCAGAATGACAGTGTAAACTAGTGGCTGATTCAAACTGACAAGGCCGGGTTGCAGGCCTGTAACGTCACCACCGGTCCTGGATGCATCCCTGGACACACACACACACACACACACACACACACACACACACACACACACACACACACACACACACACACACACACACACACACACACACACACACACACACACACACACACACACACACACACACACACACACACACACACACACACACACACACACACACACACACACACGAAGAGTGCCGAGTGAGCGAGCCAAAATAATCGTCTAAAAAAGACAAAGCCAGGAAAAGTGAGTCATCCTCATGGGAGACGAGTCACAGATTTCCTTCTGTGGAAAACAAAGTAGTGGCATAAGAAGAACAGCTCTCACACCCTGCAGGACAACCATCACCTCCATCACCTCTATGAGAGAAGGTGGGATGAACACAAAGGAGGAAAGAGATAATGTGATAAAAATCAAGTAAGTGAATATTGGGGAGGCCGAGAGATGAGGACTTTATTTGGGATGCGGAAGGGAGGACAAAGGAGCGAGCTAGAGGGGAGATAAAAATAAAAGCCTGAATCCTGGTTCATTAAAAGTGTCAGGAGCTCAATAAGAATAAAACGAGAGGAAGAGCCGCTGTCAGAAACGGCTTGAACTCCTGTCAGACAGATTTTTTTCCAGAGGAGAACAGAGAGGAGGGAAGGTGGCGAGAGAGGAGGCACACACACTCCGTTACGACTACTTCTCACCTCAATGTACAAACAACAGCTGGCACCATGGCAAATCAACGATGCCCACACCTGTCCCCATAAATACCCGCACACACACACACACACACATTTCTGAAAAACCAAGCTACCACTATTATCTTTATAGTCATCTTCATGCCTGCCCCTGGTTTCCGGGGAATTAAATACAAAACAGACAAGGACAGCTTAAATGGTGCAACAACAAATAAAGTATGACATAGTTCATGTAAAGGAATCCCACTTTTACACAGCTGCTCAAAGTAAGTGGAAGTGGTAGCATCTGCGGTTATGATGCTCTGGATAAGAGCACGTTATGCTGCTCTATGTGCTCTAGCTAGGGTTAAGAAAAGGTCAAAAGCTGGAAATCTATGGCAGGTAAAAACATAAGTGAGCCTACTTACATATAACTTATTATTAAAATGCAGGCTATTTTGGGCGAGTATGGTTTCACTTGAACGGTGACCAGTGGAACTAGAACATGCAACAAATCATTAACTGTATTTTTCATACATTTGTCTTGACCCTTGGCTAGAGACACACCCACACCTAAGAGGGGTGTATGAAGTTGGGGGGGAGGGGTTTGTGACATTCCTCTTAGCCAACTAAATGACCTCATTCACAGCCAATAGGAATTCTATCTCATCCTGTTATTTTATGGCTCGCAATGTCTCCGTCAGGCTCTCTACGGCCTTGCTCGCCTTTTTCCTTTTTGTTGCTTTGAGCGCACACAATCAATCACTTATGTGGATCTAGTAGCACACTCGCTAACTACTAGACTCTTCAATGAAACAATGTACGCATATTCTTTCTGCCCAGTTATCTATGTTTTATTTTTTGGTATGTCTGTCTTTCCTGTGCTCCAAGAGGCCCCTTTTGTCGGTCCAATTAAAACCCTAATCACAGTGTCCCCAACCACTGCACTAGATAAGGACACCCAGGACTTAAGCCTTACTGTAAACAAGACAAGCGTGCAGTAGCGGACACTACATAAAGAGCAGGCGCACACAACTGTGTTAAACATGCAGTTACATGATAGGGTTTCGACAGTAACCACCAGCGCTGTCATTCTGTTGCTTGGATGTGGTACATCCAAAACCAGTTATTGTTAATTAATAGCACGCCAGCAGTGACGACATGATTCAAGCGCCTGTCTGTAATAAATAAAATAAATAAAATTGTAATCTAAATATAACTAAATCACAAAAATGTACAACACATGGGGGGATGCTTGGAGAAATCTCTGTTAAGGAGAATATGTAAATGCTTCCCCATATGAACATATAGGCCTGTGACGCTAGTGAATAAAAAAAAGATAGTAAAAGATGCAATGAGGGCAAATTCTACAGATGGTGGTCAAACGCATATTTCTGCGTACAAATCTCTGGCAATTCCCATTGAACCAGATATGTGCATGGGGGGATGTTAGGCGCCCCATGGGATTTGGCAGAACACGCCAACGGGACATGAACCAGCAGAGTATTGATGCAGAAGTTCAGGCAGCATCTCTGTATCTCTGTCTCTCTCTCCCTCTCCCCCCCCTGGGGAAGGTTACACCGCGGCCGCCTCCCCTCCCCTCCCCTCCCCTTGCCCCACCCACGCTTTCGCCAAGCCTCAGAAATAACACAAGCTGCTTGGGGACAGGTCAATTATTCATCCCTGATTTATCTGCCCCGTGTGCACCTAGCAAGGCGAAAGATGCCAACTGCAGTCAGCGGGGGTAGATCTATCGAGCGTTTACGGAGGAAGCCGAGAGCCGCAGGACGCTCTGAGACACGCGCAGCTCTGAAACCAGAGCTCTGAAAGCCAAACACTTTGAATGAAGGAAGCCATCCGAAAATATTGTGCGACAGTAAACACAGAATTGTGTATCTTGTCAAGTCACTTATCACAACACATGAAGGTAAATTCCAATCTCCTGTGGCGCCTGGTTAAAACCATGCTGTGCAAAGGACAGGAGGGGTAGGAGCACAGGTTAAACACAACACTGCGCTAAGTGGGCTGATTATGCTGCAGGTAAAATTCCTGAGATGACTAGCCATTCCACTCCCTAGGACAGATAAGAGAGAACAGAAACATGCATGAGAGAAAAAGAGAGAGTACACAGGAGAGACAGGCAAGACTCAGAGCAGCAACACAGGAAAGACAAGTGAGAGAGTGTGAGAGAATAATACTGGAGGGAAAGGAAAGGGAAGACACAAAACAGGAGAGAAGAAAATTCAGATTGTACTTTCTTTCTCCCTTCTTTGGCATAAACAAGCAGGGGGCAGAGAAAGTGACAAAGGGCACAAATAAACAAAGTGATCTTAATAGTTAAAGGCTTGCAACAGAAGAGAAGTAGGAGATAAAACAAAAAAAATAGTAAGATAAATAAAGCTAATAAGGGAGTACCACATGTGTTGCAGGAGCAGGGTGGGGGAGAGCTATTCTAAGGAAGAATGCAACCGGGTGGGGCCCTTCCACTCCCACACTTGCACGAATGTGTGAAGGTCGGGGATGGAATAGGAAAGCACAGGGAGAAGTGAACAACAATGTCGTAACAGACCACCACCCCCTTCTATGACTGAATCTGAATTAGTTAGCGCAAAGTGGACACGCATGAAAATAACTTTCATGCAAAGGACAGGAACAGGTCTTGTCTCTAAAGAACGGACAAACACCCCCATGCTCCGTCGGTCTGTCTGGAGGAACAACAAGCCAGTACATGGCCTCTGGGGAGGGACTTCCTGTCTGAAAAGGACTTTGCTTCCTGTCAGTGTTTTTGTTGGGATACACGGGGAACAAAAAGATTGCAGAGCGGGGGGGGGGGGGGGGGGGGGTAAGGGGAATGGAACAAGCAGTGCAACAAAAAAAAGAAGAACTGGCTCTTGAGTGTGTAACAAATAAGCTGCCATTAAAACTGCAGTCAGCAAGGAGGAGCTGTCATGGCACATTTATCTCACACACACACACACGCATTAGCTAAGGCATGCACCCGTCTCCCTTAAATGCTCATATCTATGAGAAATATATATACTGTATATATAAATAAATAAAAGTCACAACTATTGTTGATCTACCACAAGCAGACATTTTTTAATAACACTTTAGCCCATAACTATCAATGTAGGCCTTTAGACAGCAGCCGTTAAGTAAGTAGAGGGGGTGGGGAGTAGGGGGTTTGACGGTTCGTTTTCGGTGACAGAGACAGCGAGATAGCCGTCCAGGGTTAGGGCAGGGCAGGCCGAGCGCAGCAGTGATAAGGGGCCCCTGCACTCGGAGGATTGAAGCAGTAGATAAGACGCCACGGCTGTCGGTGGACGTCTTTATCATCTGTTAGTCCAGGAACGAGGGCCAGGACTCTGGCTGGAGCCAAGCCAGGAGGAGGGGACCAACCGATGGGGCAGAACCCTGGGCTATAGTGGGTGCAGTTTTTTTAAGAAAATGTCAGTGGCTATGTTTTTTGGATAAGTTATCAAGAAGCGGGTATGGTTTGGACCCTGGCCACTAGACTGATCCTGCCACCCTGTATAGGGTCTAAACAAGTAACTTACCCCCCCTGCCCTCAACCCAAACAGAGATTAGATTAAACAGTTAACCACAGAATCACCACTTCCTAGGTAGACCAAATGGCAGAGAACAAAAAAAAAAAAACACTTAAGAAAGAGGAAACGAAAGACATGCCATTTAAAAAGAGGAGACGGGACAATGACTAAGAATTAGCCTGCAAATCAGCTTCACGCCTGACAGTGGCAGCTCAGTAAAGCGGCTCACAGAATGCCTCTTAGTTAATTAAATTCCAGCTTATAAGTGGCGCCTTGGGAGATAGAATGGCGTGTGCGTGTGTGTGCATGCGTGCATGAAGGGGAAAAGAGACAGGGGTTACGGGGGATTTTTATCCCGCACAACAACTAGTCCCTAATATGCATAAAGTGGGAAAGAGACGGAGTTACGGGGATTTTTTATCCCGCACACACAACTAGTCCCTAACCTGTGTGCATGCGTGCCCATCTCTCCCCATTTCCCACCAGCCCCTAAGCTTGTCTTTTGCGAGCGACACGCAATCTTGTTAGCCGCTAAATTGATTGCGTGTCGGAGGTTAGCGCAGGTCCATCCCAGCATCCCCGGCTGCCAGTGGGTTAGCGCAATGGGGGGAAATACATTCTGATAATCACCGTGAGACAAAAAATGTAATAAAAAAACAGGACAGTGTGGGTGGGGACGACCACTAGAGGAAAGATAAGGTACCATATGTGCGCATCTTTTGTTTCCCCTCTCCCGTTTATCAAACTCCTAATCTAGACGATGGGGGTTCCTTGGGAGACATTGCACATGGTGCAATCTGCGGAGGACGGCGGTCTGTCAGTCTCTCCTCAACTGTGACAACTCACCAGGGAAGTGGAAAAACAAAAAGTAAACTAAAATTGTTCGGTGGGGGGGGGGGGGGGGGATACTGGAAATGGTGAACCCCATAACGAGCAGCGAGAAGAGGTCTGGCCCCTGCTGCCCCGTGATTTCTCCAACACCGGGCTATTTAATCCATTACACAAACAAACAAGGCTCAAAATTGAGCCCTAAAGAAAAAGGGGGTGGGGAGTTAACGGGTAGGGGGGAGTTAGGACAAACTGCCTCAATCAATCTGACTATTCTGTTCTGCTCTGAGAGACTTCGTCAGAGGATGTGGACGCCAAAAAATAAATAAAACAAGTCACAGATGTCCTCCCTCCCTTTCTCCGTCTATGTCTCTCTCCCACTCTGCTACCTCAAATAACAGCACTTGCACTGCACTAGTCCTGACGCTCAGTGTTATATGGTCCGTCTCCTCCTGCCAAGAGAAAATATAGCAATTTGAAGCCGCTTGTTGGCTGGCATGTGGAGCGTGGACCGTAAAGACAAATAAAAAAGGGGGGGAAATGGGTGTCACCCCAGGGAGACGAACAACTGTGCCAGGGAAAGAAGGGACATTTAAAAAAAGGGGGCCCGTCAGAGGCCAGAGTGACCTTGACTGGTTGTACACACACACACACACACACACACACACACACACACACACACACACACACACACACACACACACACACACACACACACACACACACACACACACACACACACACACACACACACACACACACACACACACTGGAAAGACCTCAACACACAGCAATGTGTGTGTCACAGTGAGGTCAAAGGGGTCTGAGCCCAGGGTGTCAGGTTTTCGTTCCCTGTGGAAACAGCTGCACAGACACATGCACGAGAGGTTGTCTGTATGGATGGGGAGTGTTACATTCATACAGCAGCCGTCATGTGCAGCCGTCATGGATACAGTTCAGGGACGGAGAATTTAGGAGAAAGAATTTCAAAAACTTCTAAACCTCTATGCCACCTGCTTTTTTGAAGTCAACACTTACAGGTTTGACATTACAATAAAATGACATTTCTAAGGCATTCAAATCACAGTGGCCACTTGCGAAAGTAGGAGAGCAACATTTTTCTTTTTTGTTAACAACTGATATGCTGCCCCCCACCCCCCAGGATACACAGCTGCCAGCGCCATGACAGCTTAAAGAGTGCCCTTCAATTTTGGCCTCCATTTAGTTTGCCCACTCACCCGTCCACCCGCTCTCACCACCTCTCTCTCAAAAAGGCAACAACGTTCCACTTCTTTACCATTACAGATTTTCAAGCATTGCTCACGCCCTCTCATGACACACACTGCTGAGCAAGACACTTGTGGACTCTGTGAAACAACTATGTGATCTAAATAGGAGGATCAGATGAGATCCAACAGGATTAAAGGACGCTAATAAAACAGAGTAAAGGGGAGGAAAAAAAAAATCGAAGTGCAAAGAGGCTGTTACGGTAGTCACAGGAACATTCCATGCTTGCCGAAACCCTTGATCCACTGTCAGTGGTCTGTATTTGCCTAACCT
Source organism: Lota lota (assembly GCA_026745465.1). Taxonomy (NCBI): domain Eukaryota; kingdom Metazoa; phylum Chordata; class Actinopteri; order Gadiformes; family Lotidae; genus Lota; species Lota lota. The sequence continues at coordinate 1,965,404 of JACYXH010000479.1, read as the reverse complement.
CTCCTCTTCCTCACACAAATGTACACCATGTGGTGAACGGAGAGGGGGCCGTCGTTTTGAAAATGCATCCCAAAACACAGATTACAGTATCACCCATCCGGTGGTCTTGCAAAGGACATAAGAAAATTGTAAAGATTAATGCAATAATTTATCATTTATCCTTAGTTTTTCATACTAAAAGTCATTTGAACAGGATGGAGTTTATCGCACTGGCGCTACAGCTACACCCCTTCTTATATCCGTGGAGAATACACAACCCCAGAGAGCCGCCTGCTCACAGGAAGCAGACAAGGGTCAAAATGACGCCTTGCGGACAGGGCCGCCTCTCATCTCACAATCACACGAAACATTTGGCAGAGGTTTTACCTCGGCGCCATGGAAACTCTGGTAAAACAATGGAGAGGGAAGAGGGGGATTAAACAAAATGGTGAGCGGCAGCAGACGAGAGTCCTAGCTGTGGTTTCATGAAATGAATGAAAAACTGGAATAATACCACCTCACCTATGACTAAGGACTCTGTGCTGCAGGAAAAACAGGGACACATGAATATTTTAGTCTGACTAAACATGAAGTTGTTCCCACTTGAGAGTGCATGTGTGCTTTGAGAAAGAAACTAAATATGTCCGCATGGCTGCCTAGAAGAAAGGAGATTAAACTCAACCTTATTTTTGTAGTTTTACTTCAATCAAAATTACTGCAATATTACTACGGATTTGTTGGGGTGTGGAATTATGTGGTTGGGCAGCAAGGGAATGCATCGAAAAAGAAAAACGGCCTTTCCCGTAGCTCCATGAAACAAATATAAACTTAACCCACCCATTGAAAATGCCAAATATCAATGGTGAGACCGTGGGTGGTTTCAGGCGTCCGTATGTGTGGAATGTTTATTCGGAAACTCAATGAACAAGTATATTCGAAAATACGTAACACAGCGTGGCTAGTCCCTCTATACACTATTAGCATTTTGTTATGGTCAAAAACGGCGTCGAGTGGTTCATCTTAACGGACACCACCTTTTTTACAATTGTCATGGAACACATACAATCTTTCCTGACCAGTTTTACAACTACATAATAGCGAGCCAACGCGTGCAAATAGGCAACCGAAACCAGCCACGAGTTGCCCAACTATTCATCTTGGTTTCCGCCATTGACCATTCCGAGCCATTTGACCTCCAAACATCCACGCTGGAAATAAAGATTCTTGTAAATTAAGTGAATTGATACATTCCTATAAAACTATCACGCCACGGCCCGTCTGCGAGGAGGATGTGGCGCTCTCTAGTGTCCCCAGCTCAATTACATAAGCCTCGACTCAAACGTTACAATAAATCCGCTTACGTTATCGATACTATAAACAACAAGTAAGTTTGGGCACTAGTGCTGATCTTTGTTACCAATGTTCCAACTGCGGCTAAATACTAAAGTGCACCTCGTCTCCATCGTGGAGCAAGCAGACACTGGCCACGCAGTTTCGCAGGGTAGTCTGGCAAAATAAAATAAAAACACGACGACTGCAACCGACAAGGAACAATAAAACGCCGTGAAACGTTGCTACCCGGCTTTATACATACATTACTTCAGCATTACATCGTTCGTTTCTAATCGGGACGATTGTGCAGCCCAATGCCCTTGTTTTGGGAAACAACTAAGACGCATACCGATGGACTGGTTTAAAATAGCCCCTTTTATACTAAACTATTAAATACAGCATTACGGTCGAATAGGATTGCCATTCCCGATATTCCCAGACAGTATCGACTAAATGTGTTTAAATGCATGGGCTGGCTTTCCTGTGTCGGCAGGACTGTATACACACTAGGTTAGCCCCGAGTTCCTCGTGCAGCTGCTACCATGTAGCTAAGCTACAATGCTTAATAGTTGATCAGACAGATCCGACAGAATAGTCAGTGACGGAAACAAAAAAACAACAACCAGAGATCCACTATACAACTTTGTCTAACACATTGGGATACCGTGGCGACGGCCGTTACCGTGTTTTATTTTTATTGTTTAACTTAGTTAAAGTTTAGTTTCACCCTTCGTCGTCAAAGTCAAGAGGGCAAAACAAACTCTGTAGAGGAACACGACTTTTGAAGAACTCGAGGGGAGGATAAGACGAAACTCATGAAATGTACTTTTCCGTCTGAGGAAAAGTAAAACCTCCAGATATGTTTGTATTGACTCTAATTTGACTTTACCATCGTGTCTGGCAAGTTTTTCTGTCTGCATACTAACATTTTTTGGGGAGCCTATGCTAACGTGTCTGCAGCTCCCAATGCAGCGTGCGAGCCCAGAACTGAGCTGTGGTCACGGTCCCCCCCTGGTACCCCGCCGCTCCAGACGGCCATTTACCTTCATCGAGAAGCCTCTCCAGGTGTGTGAAGATGCCGCAGAGATTTGGCAAACTGGTCATGAGCTTCTTTTCATTCAATAACTGCATTAAATAGTCAGGACTCGGCCTCGGTCGCTCCTTCACTTCAATCTCCCCGACCATCATCTTTGCAACGAGTCAGATCAAGCCACCAACAGAATCCTCTTGTACGAAAAGGGAAAAAAGGCAAAAGAAAAAACTTGCGGATCAGATCCCTCGTTCCCCCCCCACGTTTCAATCACTGTAGTTAGACCACCCTCGTATCGGAAAAATCGGGGTTGATTTATTGGCGTTTGTTGAGTGTAGAGGAAAAGAAACCGTTATCTCCGTCCAAAGAGTCGAAAGCCGTATACTCTCCTCTTCACAGTGCGCGCTCAGGGACGTTCGTTTCCACCACTGTAAGCGCCAGAGTATTCCACTGGAAGGGTCCGTCTTTCTCGTCGATGATTGGCCAGAGTGACTCTAAACGGACTGGAGGATGCACCAATAAGGACGAAGTGTTCAACCACGAAGGCGGTGTAATGCCGATAGTTACCAATACCAACGAGCTACAGAGATTAGGACCAATTGAATGCAGGAATTCACAAATGGAAATAAAATGCGCTAACAATGTTGCAATACGTTTAGTTAATTTACCAGGCGATGACACATTTATGTCCAAACACATCTTTTAATATCATCGTTTTCATTCATCAGTGTGACTCTCTACATTTTGAATAGACATGTAGGTATATAGATATCTATTCCACATTGATTTATTATACACATTCTGCATGGATCTGCACTAAAACATTGGTAGTTTAGTAGGCCATAGAGGATCTGGCTATAGACTACTAATTAATCTGTGTATCCAAACACAATAGCTTTTGTTTACCCCAAGTCGTAGGCCTACACAATGTTTGATATGGCTTTGGGATAATTCATTATTGTTTTCAATAATCAATAGTAATAGTAATAGTATTTTCGGTGTCCTGTCCTTGAGAAGTCCTTCCCTATTCATGCTGGAGATTAACACTAAGATCAATGGGACACCTCCTAACCTGCTCGCACCAATCTTTCACCAATCTTTCACAATCACTGTAGTCTAAATAAACCCAGACTTGTCTGCTTTGATTTAAACAGCTGTCAGCCAAAAGAGGCCTGGCTAAATATGAGCCCTGACCTATGCTCGTGTGTGATTTGTGCGATTGTCGTTCAGCAGCCCTCATGTCTTAGGAAGAAAAAGTAGTCCCTGGGCCTGGCGTACGAAAACACAAACAGCTGCTCCCAGACCTTACATATTTATTTATGCCTCCACAATGTTAACACATATTAAAGTAGAACAGTTCAAGCTCCCAGCTAAAATATATAGTCACTTTAACAAAAGCAAAAAATGATTAGCATTTTAGATGATTTTGGTGAAACAGATGGTAACACCACTAGTGTCCGCTTCATGTAGGTTTATGGCACGTAGCACACACACACACACACACACACACACACACACACACACACACACACACACACACACACACACACACACACAAAACACACAAAGCATATACACACACAAACACACCTAAATACAGACACACACACACAAACACATAAAGACACACACACACACACACACATGTCATATTCAGCGTTCACACAAGTTCACACACACAGGGTTGAGAATTCATTCCTAAAAGTAATGCTAGGAAGGGCGTTAGAGGTGACCCAAGCAGGGAGGCAGACCAAGTTGTCCAAACAATCCTCACCACATATTTGAATGATAAAAAAACAAATTATTTTCTGACTAGGGACCTAGGTTGGATATGGTTTAGCTTGGTTTGGCTTCAAAGTTGGTTGGTTGTGTTGAAGTCTATAGTTTTAGAAATGGGTTGAAAAAAACTACTAGCAGGCAAATGGTGAAAATTGTTTTATAAGATGCAAGTTAATTTAAAAAGTGATCACAGAACATCAAGAAAAGAAAATGAAATGCAAAAAATGTTGAGGCATTTAAGTGTTCAAAGTCATTCTTTCTATTTTAAACTATTATCCATAGTCTCACTGGACTATTTGATTTTTAAAGTCCATTTGAGAATACAGATTGCTTTTTTTATTTGACTTTCTTCTTTCACGTTACATTCAATTCTTCACATGTTCTCAAGTGTTCTGATTCTGTTATCTTTGTATATTTGATCAAAGTCATAATTGTAGTCTCCCTTTGTACTACCTCTTGTGTCTTGAAGATCACACTTTTTTTAATGTATTATTCTTAATAAGAATAACTTTTGTGTGTTTGCTGTCTTAGATTCCCAGCATAAAATAAAAGTAATGAGCATTTATTCCGAAGGTATCTTTATCGGCCTGGATGGTAATTTGCACCTAACACTGTGTTGATTAATCTGAGCTGGGCTGCATGTCGCTTCCGTTTCCTTTGAGTTCCTGTCAGGGGGGAGGGGGGAGAGAGAGAGGGAGAGACAGAATGAGAGAGAGAGAGAGAGAGGACAAAAGGGAGTGAAAAAGAGAGGGACAGACACACAAAAACACCAGACACATGAAAACAACAAACAAGCCGTAGAAAGAAAAATACAACTGAAATATCTGTGTGTGTGTGTGTGTGTGTGTGTGTGTGTGTGCTTTTGAGTGTGTGTGTGTGTGTGTGTGTGTGTGTGTGTGAGTGTGTGTGACAGTAAAATAGGGGGAGAGAGAGAGTGTGTGTGTTGGTGTCGGTGTCAGTGTGTGTGTGTGTGTGTGTGACAATAAGAGAGAGAGAGCGAGAGAGAATGTGTGTATATGTGTGTGGGTGTGTATGTGTATGTGTGTGAGACAGAGAAAGCATAGCTCTCTCAGCCTGGAAGGAAACAGAATAGATAGTAATCCCCCATTGCTCCTCAAGCCCTTGTGTTGTCATCATTTTTAATAACACGGGGTTCCATTCAACAATTAATCCAATTAACAGAAATCCAGATAATTAATGAACAAGCGTTTAGCTTCTTTTGAAGAGGGGCTGTGTAAGCTCACTCCCAGTGTGCTTAGGGAGCACCATCGCCTTTCAGCTCACAGTTTTCTGAGGAACAGACAATCAAAGGGGGGCCCTTTGGCAGGGGCCCCTGGACCTAGCCTTCCACATGCCAGGGGCCACACGACTCTGCAGCCAAAGACACTGGTGGGTTGGTGAGGCAGCAAGGCAGCCGGTGATAAGAGTGGTAGCTCAGGCAGAGTAGAGCTGAGGCCCACAGGCTCAGATAACACATATCCATACAAACTAACAACAAACAACCCACCCGACTTGCCTTATTTCTTTTGAGTTACTAGTTTAGGGACTTCGGGAACAAAAGCGCTACCAGATTCTAGGTCATTTACATTCTGAGGAAAAATGTGAGAACAGTGCAACAGAAATAAATGGATGCCCTGGCTAACATAGCACAGGCGTCACGTGAGAAAGATGCATCATGCACCTATTTTTCAATATAACTCCCCATCACAACCCTGACAAATAACCTGTTTGCATGTTTACGGTATATGTGTGTGTGGGTGCACATGCACACAAAAAAGTATCTGCATCAGTGTAGATGCATGTGAGCACATGCATGTGGCTGAATTCCAGATTGCCATCATTATAATAATAATTGCATTTGTGAGGGTTAGTACTCAGCGAAGCTCATTCATCTGTTGTCATTACGGTGATAGACAGGTCACTGGGCGGAGGGAGGATGAGGAGATGAGAGGGGATGAGAGGGTAGGATAAGAGAGAGGAGGAGATCAGAGAGGAGGAGCCAATAGTTACGGCAACATGTAGAGCAGAGTCAAAGGCTTTGGAAAGCCCCTCTGGGTTTCCCCACAAATCTCCTGTGTTTCCCTTGGTTGTGGTGGTGGATCAGGTCTGGTAGTCCAGTTAGCAGGCAGGTGACAGATATCACATGATAAATGGACCCCCCCACCCCACCCCCTCGGAGCAGCCCTGCATTATATCTGCCTGCAACCTATCTAGTCAACCCCCCACCCCCCAGGCAGCGGGTCTGTTTCCATTCAGAGAAGCAGAGAACCTCTTCACAACTGACCCAAAACACCACACTAGAGATAAAGATGTAATGTTTCCTACAGCATTGCAAGGTTATTTATGGCACCACCATATCAGGCTTGGAAATATAAATGATGGGTTATGACAAATTGATGGATCCATTATTACACCGTGAAACCATGAAGAGAGGATCTCTCATGAAAGGCAAATATCTTTATATGAGTAAATACTTTTTTTATTAGAATATAGTTGCGCAAAACAAAGATGGCTACCTACTGTGACACCAAGTGACTTGAGTGAGCTGGGTGGTGCTTCCTGGGTGCCACAGAGCCTCGGGTAGCACAGGAGGGTGTAGGAGCCGTTCACGGACAGAGGAGCACATATAAAAAATTGACCAGTATTCCATTCTGCTGTAGCAACAAGCCAGCTCTGCAATGTTTTCCTAAAACCCAGCCATCTCCGACCATCCCAATAACCCCAAAATATCCATCAATCACAATTACCCCCACATCTCCGCCAATCAAAATAACCTCGCCATCTCCCCAAATCACAAAAAACTCACCATCTCCACCAATTACAATATCCCCAACATCTCCGCCCATCACAGTAACTCAGCCATCTCCACCCATCACATAAACCCCACCTTCTCCACCCATCACAGCCCCCTTCATCGCTCTCTGCTCAGAGAGAAGGTCATGCCTTGGGTAGTGGTGTTATGTTCGGTTTTTTTCTTTATAAACATCACCTATTAATCCCCAATACCTTTCCTAATAATTTTCTTCCATCACTTCATCCCCATACCCTTCTCTCCTCATCTTTTTCTTCTTCTTCCCTCCCCCCTACTTATCTCATCTCTTTCACCTTTCCTATTCCCCCTATTTCCTTCCCCTAACCATACTTAACCTCTCCACCACCCCCTCCATTCCCCCCTCCCCCCCCCCCCCCCAACATTCCCTCACACCCCCCCCCCCACAACCCCCCCCCCCCACCCCCCCCCCCCCCCCCACCACCCCAACCACAACCCCCCCCCCAAAAAACCCCCCACAAAAAAAAACCCCCCCCCCCCCCCCCCCCCCCCCCCCCCCCCCCCCCCCCCCCCCCCCCCCCCCCCCCCCCCCCCCCCCACCATACTTACACACCAAACACATACACTTACCACCTCACCAATTGTCAATCAGCAGGGTGAGGTGACATACACTAACACACACACACAAACAAACTTACCACCTACAAGTCAACAGGCTGTTAAAACCCTCCTCCTCCTCCACTCTTGTGCTCAACGCGCTGACGTCAACATGGCTTAAAGCGCACCCAACACTTTCATCTGTACCAGCTGATTGTTAACAGTGGGGATCCATTCCTGCACCCCTTTAAGATATAATTGTGTGTGTGTGTGTGTGTTTGTTTGTATCTGTGCACATGTGTGGTTCCTGTGTGCCTGCCTCCATACAGCAGAGGTAGAAAGGAGTGTTTTCAAGGGATAGGACTTGATGGAGAAGAAGAGGAGGAAGAGGAGCATGGAGTCAGGAAAGCGAGAGAGACAGAGAGAGATAAAGAGATCCTCATAGAAAAATTATACAAATGTAAACACACTCACGCAAACAATGTATATTCAGGACTTCTAATTTTATAGCTATAGCTTTTTAAGGGCAGTAATACGGCGGACAACGCAGTACACAATAGTTTACATTATTGTCCTACACTTGAGTTAAGCCGAGGTAAAGCAAACACCTGCTCTATGGAGAGGACAGTAAAACAGGACAAAATGCTCATTGTGCGGTCCCGTCTCACACATCCTCACTGGGATTAGTGCGGCCCCCTTGGCAGGCAGATTTCGAACATGACGAATCAGTCCCACAGGGACGTTTATTTCCACCATGGGCCGCGATCCCCTGTCTCATGCACGCTTGTAACAATCTGTTGTTTTCAGACGGGAGCATTGAATAAATGGAGAGGAGGAGTGAGGAGAAGAAAGAGAGGGGATGTGATAAGAAATAAGATCTCTTCAACAGTGTTTTTTTTACTTTTAAGCTGGCTGCACAGAGGATTGCAAGACACACACGTACACACACACACACACACACACACACACCTTTGATAACATAAATGTGCGGTCCACAAAGATGGAGTGATTTGGTTTCCAATGCAGGTAGGTGTGTACAAACACGGCACACGTCCACTTTTCTGGGTGAAGGGACACTGTGGAGATGTCGCTAGGCACCAGTTGTTGCCTTCGCTCTCTTTTGTTTGTTTGCTTCACAAGCTAGTGAAAAAGGACGTGTGTGTGTGTGCCCGGTCTCTCTCTCTCTCTCTCTCTCTCTCTCTCTCTCTCTCTCTCTCTCTCTCTCTCTCTCTCTCTCTTCTTCTCAGGCTCTGGTTTTCAGTCCTCTACTCTTTCTTTCTACAGCGGACTGCTCCTAAATCGTTTGGTTGGACAGCTCTCTCCACCAGGTGACGAGACCACACTGGCTTCCCGCCCTCCATCCATCTAGACCACAACTCTCTCTCACACGCTTTGTATCGGTCTCCTTGTCTCCCTTTCTATTCCACAGTTGTTTTGCACTGGGGCTGTTTCTTTCTTTCATTTTGCCTTTGACACACACACACATATACACAAAGCATAAGCACACAAACACACCGACACACACACGCACGTCCATGCATTGTCACTTCCCTTCCTTATCTGTGTGAGTCCTCCTCTACTTTCCTCAAACTCCTCACGGAGACCTTCACCAGAGGACAGAGAGGCTTGAGTTCATTGATATTGCCACACAAAAGCCTTGTGTGGCCTTGTCATCCTGGTAATGTAGCAAGACGGTGATGCACAAAGAAAAACCTAAGCTCTGTTAAGCTAGCTTTGCAGAAATCACCTTACATTCTGAGATGCCAGCTAGTTCCACTAAATGTGCTAGTGTGGTGTTGGCTGACTGTGTGTGTGTGTGTGTGTGTGTGTGTGTGTGTGTGTGTGTGTGTGTGTGTGTGTGTGTGATTTCTTATTTGTGTTCATGAGAATAAGTGTGTGAGTGTGACCACGTGTTGTTTTGGACACACTTTTTCTGTCCCCTATTTGGTTTGTGGGAGTGTTTCTATAAATTAAGATGAATTTTTCTGCTATTGCTGTTGTGGCTGTGTGTTGCCATCAGTGAAATTGAATGCACAGCGTTCTCAGGGTTTGTATTATTGCCATTTGCAGGGGGTGGGTGGCAGCTGTTGGAGGGGTCAAGCTAGCCACTAAAAATATCCCCCCACCCCTCAGTCAAGCAGCCGTGGGCCCCCCTCGTCTCCCAAGGTGACCCCCACGGGGAGTCCGATAACACCGAGGGGGGTGGGGGGGGGGGGGGGATCAGGCCAGGTCATGGATTAAGGGGAGCTATTTCCCATTGCAGGGGAGAAGCCGGTCATATGACAAACCTTCACACCCACTGGGTAATGTAACAGTCATGGGTGGGTTGGGGGGGTTCAGCGCTGTGATTGGCCCTCTTTGGAACGATCAGAAGAAAACATCAAGCAGTAACAGTCATACATCTTATGAACTGTTTCTTTCTGAAATCCAGTAAGTTGTGGGGAGTATAATTTACACAGATCAAAAGAATTTTGCTGTGTGCACACACATACAGGCCAACTTCTACCTACACATCGTGTTGCCGGAGAAAATCTTCCCAGGATAAACCAGCATGGAAATGCGACACAAATTCAATCCGCAAGGAAGGAATTCTGCAGACCTGGAGTTCTGCTGGAGCATTGTCTTTTCTTTATTTTTAGCACAGTCAGAATCTCCTGGAATGTTTTCTACAACAAACACCTCGACCAAGGGGGGAGGAAGGGGAACTTGGGCAACATGAGAGCCAGGGGAAGGAGGAAGGAAGGAAGGGGGCCCATGCAGAGATGAAGCAGAGAGGTTGAACAACATGTTAGATCAATATTATCCTGTCTCGCTACACATGCCGGCAGCAGATCCTTCACAATAGGCAGGGAATCAGACAAACTCGCCACAATCCTCTGAACTGAACAAAATAGCAGAGCTTTATCTGCGACAGATGCTATCTGCCGGGAGGGGGGAAGTAGAGCATGATATTATAAACCCAGCCGCTACGACTGCAGGAAATAAACCGAATGAGGTCCATTTGTTTTCTGTGTGTTTCTGAGGCTACTCCCCAATATAATCAATTACTCATCACAACCAACGGGGGCTAGGGAGTCACAATATTGGGATCTGCAATTTCTATAACAAATATTGTACATGTTTTCTGACCTTTTTCTTATTTCTGAGAAAAATACAAAGAGTAAGTGAATGTATGTGTGTGTATATTTTTGTATGTGTGTGTGTGTGTGTGTTTGTTTGCCCTCCCTGTCGGTCTGGACCAGCCATGCGATGATGACTTTGATAGGCTGAATAACCTTATTGGCGGCCTCCCTTCCAGTTCATTCTATTACCTGCATGAGCAACTGCTGCTTGATATTGTTGTTTAAATGTACAACAGACATTGTTGTGCTTGTGTGCACGTGTTAAAGGGACTCAAAAGACCACCTCAGCCAATGTTCCCCTGTTAGAACCTCACCTCCACTAATTAACTTTCCTCGCTTCCTGAAACAGACTCAATTTAGCATCTGAATGCCCATTACTGCCTGCCATGTCACCTAATTGAGTGAAAGCTATCTGAGGCTGGACCCTTTAAATGCCGAGCGGTGAGGTGATCCTGAAGCTGTTTTTTCTTTCTCTCCGTGTTAGAGAGTCAGTATGAATTACTGTCCAGCGTAGCCTGGACAGTAATTCAGATGGACAGATGGACAGATGGACTGACAAGAAAAATAACACAAAATGAAAACAATCCGATCTTTCCAAAACAGTGTGGGAAGTTTAAGTTAATGCTTTATTTACTGCCTTGTCCTTGCATCACTGGCTAGCCGTTAGCCTGTGGCTTAGTGAAATTAGACAGGGGCCCCAGGTCAGCGGGGCACTACTGATACACTTCTCAACCACAGGTAACCCAGAGTTCAGAAGTAAGTCTGTTTATATTACTTCTGGTTTTCTAAGGCCTGCACTGCTGATCTTATACCTTGATTGTGTGCTCCAGCCACAGCTGGGTGAAGATCAAATGTTAGCTGTTGGAGACGATTACATTCTCTTCGACCGTGTCAAAGCATGGTTGAGGCTATAATTGTAAAGAAGTCCTCAAAGATGCATACCTTCTTCGGAAATAGGCATGAGTGCCAGTATGGTAATTCTGTCATACTGGTGAAGTAAATAATATTTACCAAACTATGACTGACTTCAAACATTCCCAAATGAGTCATATGACATGCATCAACTATGAATGGCTTCCTTCCTGTTCAGTTTGAACTAAACTTCTAGAACCTAGAGGTTTTACAGGAAGTGGCCAGAGCTTACACCACAAATAGGCTAAATTGCATAGGCCACACCCACTCCCAGTTTCTATTCAAATACAAAGAGTGGCCCAAGCAGCCAGCATTTGGCCCATAGGAATACATGTACACGTATAAAATACCTTTCCCATCCAAACTCATCTCACCTTTCTGTAGAGTGAAGTGGAGAGGAGAGCAGCTCAGACCAGTGGTGTGGAACACCTATTCAGTGACATTCCTTTCAGAGAACGCTGCAGTTGAAATATGAGCATTACGAACCTGTCCTCTGGTTGAGAACAGATTCCTCGGCAGGCTTGTAAAGTTGCATTCCACTGGAGACTCGGAGTGACAATAAGAGTCAGTGTGAATGTCCCTGCGAGTGTAACAAATCAATTACACTGCGTTTCCCCTGTGGGTTCACCCAGTTCTGTGTGAAGCTCAGTGTGTGAGAGTGTGAGTGAATATTTGTGTTTGCAAATGCAGAACTGACTGGTGGCATTCATCCTAGTGTTTGTGTGTTTTTGTGTGAGGGGTTGTGTGTGTATGAGAGTGTGTGTGTGTGTGTGTGTTTATGTGTGTGAGTGTGTACGGGTACATGTGTGTGTGTGTGTTTGAGTGTGTGCATGCATATGTGAGTGTGAGTCTGAGTGTGTCTGTGCGTGCATGTGTGTTCATGCATGCACATGTGTGCATGAGTTTGAGGCTACCTAATACTTCCACTGTGCTTGAGAAAGGGTTTCCTTTCCGACTTGGAGCTCTGAGTAAGAATCGAATGAAATGTTGTGTAGCTGTCAACTACTGCAGTGTGTTGGGCACACTGGAGCCAAGACAGTGGAGAGACCCTTGCTCAACACAGTGGTGAGCAGGTAGGTCTTTCCCATGTTACTCAACCTGCAGAATACACCAAACCAAACCTGTGTGTGTGTGCCTGTTTGTATGTGAGTGTGGGTGTGAGTAGGTGTGTGATTATGTGTAGGTGCATGTACATGTGTTTCTTTGCAGTGTGTGTGTTTATATGTGTGAGTAGGTGTGTGATTATGTGTAGGTGCTTGTATATGTGTGTCTTTGCAGTGTGTGCATGTGTGTGTGTATGTGTGTGTGTTCATGTATATGTATCTGTGTTTCCATCTATAGGAATGCAGCTTTGTTGCATTCCTGTCTGTCCGTGTGTACATGCTACAACAGGCTTTGTCTCCAGCTGAGTGTGTGACAGAATGGGTTCAATGGCACAAGATGCTACAAAGCAGATGCTACAGACTAGCTGTACTACAGACTGAGCAAAGTGCTACAAAGCAGCGCTAGGCGGTGTAGCTAACAACTAGCCATAGTACAGGCCTAACAAAGCAGCACTAGGTGTTGTAGTTAGTGGATAGCCATAGTACAGACAGAAGAAAAGAGCACTGAGTGGTGTAGCTATCGTCTAGCCATAGTACAGACAGAAAGAAAGCACAGCTAGGTGATGTAGCTAATGGATAGCCATAGTACAGACAAAATGAAGCAGTGCTAGCAGGTGTCCCTAAAAGATAGCCATAGTAAATACAGTAAAAACCAGCAGTAGGAGACGGCTAATTGTAGTACAGACAGAATAAAGCACTGCAAGGAATTGTAGCTACGGCCATCTGTATTACAGAGATCAAAGTAGTGCTAGTCATTATAGCTAATGGCTAGCTATAGTACAGACAGAACAAAGCAGCGCTAGCGGGTGTCCCTAAAAGCTAGCCATAGTACAGAGAGTTAAAGCAGCGCTAGGCAGTGTAGGGGACAGCTAGTTGTAGTACAGTACAGTCCGTGTTCGAAATACAGGGGGGGGGGGGGGGGGGGGGGGGGGGGCTCGGCCCTCCCGAGCTGATTGACACTTGAGACAACCTTAAAGCCTCAACTGCAAAGTTTTGATCTGGAAAAATCATTAAAGACGGGCAGAAGAAGAATGTCTTAAATATGTGGCAAGGATTTGTGGTGTTGTAGTATCTTCAAATAACGACAGCAAGAAGAGTTATGAAAACAATGTTTGCTGTGAATGATAAGCATCAGCATACACCATCTTCTCACATTGTTCTTCTGCCCGTCTTGACACAGATCACTCTCTTCATTACTGTCTACAGTGCCTCCTAGTGGTATTACAAAATAAACCAATATCACAGAACACAACGCCAGTGTAACCTGCGCTGTGGACTGACTGTTGCTGTAGAGCTTTTTCAGTTTCGAGATAATTACTTAAACGGATTCAGTCATTCGTTGCAAACATGTCAAAAAGAAAACAAAGTTCATCATTAGATAATTTTGAATTCACTTCTAAAAAGCCAAAGAATAGTAACCCCCCCCCCCCCCCCCCCCCCCCCCCCCACCACCACCACCACCACCACCACCACCACCCCCATTCCCACAGGGTATTTCGTACACTGAGTAAAGTACATTATGCCTCAGACAGAATGGCTGTAGTTTTTCATTTGAGGTGTTACAAAAGGAAAGGCCTACATTTTTTAGTTAGGTTACCTTAGGATATAAAATAGGATAGAATAATAATGACAACAATGAAATAACTCTAATAATGGGCTACTCTGCGTGCATGCCGATGTCTCAGACACAAGAACGAATTTATTGTATTTAGTGTTCAAAGTGTACAATTTGTTAAGACAATCCTTTGAGAGACATTTACTATATTTGGTTTACTTAATATACTATTGTATATAATGAAAGGACTGAAAGGACACAGTTTTATTTTACATTTGTGCTATCATGATTCCAGCAAAGCACTTCTGTCTGACAAAGCTGTGTTTGGATGGCAGTTCCGCAGAACCGAAGGCTTTGCATTTGCCTTCGTGGGCATTTCATCTTGCGTTTTTTCAATCTTGTGTAAATGGGAGCTTGCGTCTTTATATTTTCAGATGGGTGCTCGCATATTTTGTCCTACGAGTTGTTTTTAACGGTTGGTGTTTTTCAAGCTAACAGCTAAAGCAGCTCTAGCTGTAGTTCAGACATAACAAAGCAGTACTAGATGCTGGAGCTAACGGCTAACTGTAGTTCAGACAGGACAAAGAGCTACAAAGCTTGACTAGCCAAAGTACAAACAGAAAGTAACTGACAGAACAAGGTAGGGCTAAGTGTAGCTAATGACTAGCCATCAAACAGTCAGAACAAAGCAGGACTAGGTGGTGTAGCTAGTGGCTAGCTGCAGTACAGAACTAACAAAACAGGACTAGGTGGTGTAGCTAACAGCTAGCTGCAATCTAGACAGATCAAGATGTTTTACAGTTGTTTCTTTTTGGTTATTTGTTTGCACAACTTATATCTCTCCACAATGTTTTCTACCATTGCATGTCAGTTTTAGCGCTCTCAATGTTTTAAGGTTTCAATATTTTTGTTATTCTGTATCCTCACAACTCGTTGTAAAATATAACAAGGCACATATGTATGCAGACTTCTTCCACTTTTCCCCAGAAAGTGTGTTAAACCAAGGAGAATACAAACACGTTTGGGACGTGAATGCTTTAATGAGGGAGAAATTATTATGCGCTGACATTGAGTATGAGTTCGAGAACTAAGGCAAACACAAAAGGAATGCAAAACATTAAATGGCTTGCTGGTATGATTTTAATGGGGGTCACACAGTATGATAAAAAAGAGAGATAGAGGGGCAGGTATGTGTGTGTGCGCGTGGGTGGGAGGGTGGGTGGTGGTGGTGGTGGTGGTGGTGGTGGGGGGGGGGGGGGGGGGGGGGGCTCAGGTAACAGGAAGGTGAAGAAAGGCCCAGAGCTATGTGAACAGAAACACAATTGCACCAAACAAATGAAAAAACAATTTGGGTTGTTGGAGTTGAAGGATGAAAAAAAGGCAAATGCTGAAATTAGGTTGGGGAAGCCCCTTCTGGTCAGTTGAGCATGCAGGACTCATAGGTGGGCACCATGTATTTTATGT
The DNA here is from genome assembly GCA_026745465.1 of Lota lota. NCBI lineage: Eukaryota > Metazoa > Chordata > Actinopteri > Gadiformes > Lotidae > Lota > Lota lota. Next base: position 1,949,761 of record JACYXH010000479.1, on the reverse strand, counting down.
TGATGAAGGCATCCTCTCCCCCATAGCGCTCAAACAACTCCAGGGTCTCCTGGATCAGGTCGCCGACGTTCTTCCTCTTGTGCTGGCTGTAGTCGATGCAGTCGCCAATATTTTCTGTGTACAGAGAGAGAGAGAGAGTCCTGCCTGTTATCGGTCTGTCGATCACTCCTCCACTACAATCTGGTTGGTGAAAATATGGCAATTATACTGCAATGCGAAACCTTTCGAAACGTTTACCCTAAAAAAAACGTATTCAATACTCGTTGGTCTTAAAGCTGTCATGGGTGAAGCTTTGCATAGCAAAGCATAACAAAGCTTAGCATCAGCATAGCGTAGCATATAGCACCACTTGTGACCAATTACCATGATTGAAACGGCGATCGTTTACTCCCAGCTGATTTGAAACCCAACAGTAGCCACACTTTGTGTTAATGTGCTCTGTATGTCATGTATTGCCAGTTGTGACTTAATGGCTCGGGCAGCGTTCACAACGGCTTTGGCTGAAAGTTGTGCATTTAATGAGGCAACATGTGGAGCAGAGAGAGCAGAGCGGAGGACATACGACTGACTGACTCTCCCAAGTGCCACACATCAGTGTGTTGAGGTGCACGAGCCATGATCACTGACCTGGAGATGGTAGAGTGAGTGTGTGTGTGTGTGTGTGTGTGTGTGCGCGTGGGTGTGTGTGCGAGTGTGTGGGTGTGGATGCATGTCATTTTAAAACAAACGTAATTCAAAAGAGCAAAAAAAGTACAGAGCGGCCACACAGGCAGCCAATCAGGTCACAGAAGCAGAGCTCCACTCCCAGTGAGCGCACAAACACACACACAAACACACACACACACACAATTACACACATACTCACATACACACGCCAGTAAAAGGCACACAATTTGACTACAGAGCTCTGGTGCGCTCTGGGAACTTGTTATCGAAACATCATTCCTAAATTATCCATCCTTCACTTCCCCCTGCTGACAGATGACACACACAAACACACACATACACACACACACACACACACACAAAAGCAGGCAATGTAAACCACAAAGAAACACACGCGCGCACACACACACACACACACACACACACACACACACACACAAAAGCCCACGTGGGTATGGATTTCAAGTTCATCAGCACAAACTGCTACTGCAGTCGTGGCTCCAGGTTTATGTCTGTTTCATCTGCAGAGCAAGAAGAGTAAGGAGGGTAAGGAAAGAGGTGTCTAACACTAGATCCAGTCTATCTGGGATCTGTTAGAGACCCCTCAGCCTCACTCTCCCGGTGGGGTAGGGTAGAGGGTCTATCACCCCTACCTCCCTGCTCTGATTCATCTCTACGGTCTGTGTTTCGGCTACTACCTCACTTCTCAGCTACTCTCTCTCTCTACCCCCCCCACCTCTTTCTCTCTATATTTTTTCTTGATTCTGTTATTCTTCTTCTTCCTTATCATCACCTCTCCATTGTTCCCTCATTAAAACACAAAGAAGAGAAGGCAGAACCATGAAGCAGCATATTGAACAGTGACAACCCCTCCCTCCCACACACACACACACACACACACACACACACACACACACACACACACACACACACACACACACACACACACAACCTCCCAAGTCAAAACACTAGCTACTCTTTATGATGTTCTATTTGATTCCAAATCGTTTGTTATGCGTCTGTCTATGGGTGTGTGTGTGTATGTGTGTGTATGTGTGCGCGTGTGGTGGCCCTTGTGTTCTCCAGTATATATATATTTGGAATAGTGCAATACATGCTTAGGAGTTTAATGGTAGATGCCGTGGGGGTGGCAGCAGTGACCTTGTTTCAGAAGTTATTTATAATGTTTATCTCACTGTTAATAACAACAAACAAGCAGTTCTTGGGCAGGTTGCAGGTCACAGAAGGAGCTCCGTGTCTATGTGTTTGTCTGCGTTTGTTTTGTTGTTTGTCTCCATACAAAACAGGTGAATGTTTCTAACACATAGGGAACACACAAACACAAACACAAACACAGGGCTCTGCAGCCTACTGTACCCAAATCAGCAGTACAACAGCGATAAAACACCCATGGAAGCCTTAAAAAGATACATAACAAATATAGTTCTTTACAAAAAAAAGAAGAGAATATATAAAAATAATTCTACTGTAAAAAGGAAGTAGGCAATTGAGGAAAAACAGAGTGGTGTTTTTGTGGTTTGAGAGATCTCTGCTGGCCGAGGAGCAAGAGAAGGAACGAAGTGGCGGGAACCAGCATGTCTCCTCACCATCTGTTTCAGCAGCTGGGCTCTGCTGTGTATATGTAAGTGTACATATGTACGTGTGTGTCTGTCTGTGTGTTAGCACACGGGATCAAGTGTGTGTGTGGCTGTTCAGGGGCGTCTGTGTTATTGTAGGGGGCTCCTTGTAGGTTAACAAGCACACTCAAATATGCACACGCATGCACACACACACTCACAAACTCACTCATACACACACACACACACACACACACACACACAGACACACACACACACACACACATACCTCAAGGCAGGGGATGCTGCTGCTTTCTGGGGTCTAGAAGGGGAAACAGGAAGTGTCAGAGCCTGCAAGGGTATTGTTCTACTTGTTACTGTTGCCCCAACAGTCTCGGGCCTTCTGCAGAAACAGCAGCACATTCCACTTGCAGAATATACAACCAACAGAAACTACTGCTACCCTAGCAGAATCAACCGCAAGCAAAACCTTCTGCTAGCACATACTGTACCACTAGTCACACTTACTGATAGCAGCACTTATGGCTAGATGACTACTGGCGCTAGCAGAACCTACCATTAGCTGAACCTACCGCTAGCTGAACCTACTGCCAATGCCTTCTTCAGAGAGAGAGAGAGAGAGAGAGAGAGAGAGAGAGAGAGAGAGAGAGAGAGAGAGAGAGAGAGAGAGAGAGAGAGAGAGAGAGAGAGAGAGAGAGAGAGAGAGAGAGAGAGAGAGAGAGAGGAAGGAAGGAAGTCAGCCAGCTCAGACTGGCTTGTTTCAGTCTTACTTGCTAAATCCCAGGTATTGGTGGTATTACTAACTAGGAAGATGGCCAGAAGTAGGAAAGAAAGAAAGAAAGACATCTTGTGTTCAATCCTCTATCTCTCTTTCTCTGTCTCAGTTTTTCTCTCGCTCATCCAAACGTGTTTTTTCTTCATATATAACTATCTATCCATCCCTCATTCTCCACCTGTCATGCAGTCAGGGGCTGTTCCTCACTGGGGTGTGATCTGATCTGGGGTCGCGTCATACCAGACACACACACACATACACACACACACACACACTCACACATATAGAAACACTTACACAGGCACACACAGTACAACAGCTGCAACCCTCCCCCTCCTCCTCCTCCTCTCTCTACATACCTCCATCTCCTTTGTCCATAACAACCTGTCTTCCCATGTCACGTCTGAGACAAGCGACACATGCTACGGCAGGACCACTCATTGGTCCAAAAGAAGGAAAGAGAAGAAGAGAGAGAAAGAGAGAGGAAGAAAGATAGATTATGGACAGAGGAAACAGGAAGAAAGATAGAAAGGGAGAAAGAAAAAAGAGAGAAAGAAAGAAGGATAGAAAGAATGATAGAATGGAAGAAAGTAATACAAGCAGGAGGGAGGATTGCACAACAAGATTCTCGAAGAGACACAAAGTGAACGCCATATACAAACAGTCAGAAATGTGAGTAAATAAACTCACTGAATCAAAACAGTACTGCTGTGTGTAACGAGCTTCTGACCACCGTGTGTTCTGGGGATTTCTAAGCAGGAACAGGTCATGTGATGCTCAACTTCTACATCATTCCACCCGCCTCCCCTTTCCTTAATCAACTTACGGCTAATCGTGGAAGTTAGCTACAGTTAGGAGAAAGGAGCTTATTTGTGGTGTGCTCCAAACACAATAGCTCTTTGACTGCTGAATCCAGAAGTAGAAGAAGATAATGGCCTGGTCTGGGGCAAGCAGAGCAAACAGCTTGGGTTGGATTCAGATGGAAACCAGAGGAATGTAGGTTAGGAGAGAGAGAGAGAGAGAGAGAGAGAGAGAGAGAGAGAGAGAGAGAGAGAGAGAAGGACAAAGACAGAGAGAGAGAGAGAGACACACACAGAGAGACGGAGACAGACAGAGAGAGAGAAAGGTAAAATGCTGCTTATGAAAGATTTGTGCATGTGTGTGGATGTGAATACATGTGTATAAGCATCTGCCTGTGTGTGTGTATGTGTGTGTGTGTTTGTGTGTGTGTGTGTGTGTGTGTGTGTGTGTGTGTGTGTTCGGGCGTGCACAGCACAGGGGCAGATGCTGTGCGACACCCCTGTGGCTGGTTGGGGACACAGGGAGCTGACCTCATCCTGCACACACATCTGGAGCCCATTTCCCATACTGTGGGACAGGCCTGCTACACCCCCAACCATAGGCCCCGCAACGGCCCAGCTTCAAGCCTGCAATGGCCCAGCTTCAAGCCTGCAACCACCCTGCAATAGCCCTGCAATGGCCCTGCAATGGCCCCGCAGCGGCCTAGCAACCACCATGCAACGGCCCAGCTGCAGGCCCTGCAACGGCCAAGCTAAAGCCCAGCAATGGCCCGGGCCTGCAAGAACACCACAGCCGGGTCTACCTTCACATTAAGGTAAAGGACTGGAGACAGAGCAAGGGGGGTAGTGAGAAAGAGAGAGAGAGAGAGAGTCTGGCTCCCTTGTTGTTGTTGTGTGTGTGTGTGTGTGCGCGTGTGTGTGTGTGTGTGTGTGTGTGTGTGTGTGTGCGTGCGTGCGGGGTGGGGTGGGGAGTAAACAGCTTGGTGTGCTGTCCCTCTCGTCAGGGCGCAAGATCTCTGATTACCCTAAGTTTGCGTTTGAGAGCAGCAAATGGAACGTGTCCATCAAAGAGAGGTGCTAAGATCCCTGAGCACAGTCTCTCCAGACAAAAGAAAATACACAATCCTGGCAAGAAAATGATAGCGTCCGTGCAGTATTTTTTCCCATTGTTGGTGACTACATGAGAATCTATGGCACACCAAGCTGTATTGCCTGATAATATGTACACTTAAAAACCATCCACTTAAAAACAACTGATAAGCAACAAGGCAAGCAGTTTTCCAATATTCTAGTAAGCAGAGCAAATAGACTGGTGGTGACAGTGGGAGAGAAAGGGAGAGAAGGGCCATTGTGTGCATTTAGTGTGTTTAAATTTAAACACGCACACACACGCACACACACACACTTCAAGCTTGCCCATTGTTTTTTCCCTCTCTCTCATTTACGCACACACGCACACGCACGGGCAAATACACACACAGACACACATGCACACACACACACACACACACACACACACACACACAAGTGTGCACACCTGTTCTCTTCTATCTCTAGGCGTTGTGTGTGAGTGCGTGTTTGTGCTCTTTATGAGGGGCCTGCTTGGCACCCGGCTGTGAAGGCCCCTTTAATTAGAACCCTGCTGCTAAGCGCAGGTCTGGCCCCCTCCTCTCCCCACTCATACACACACACACGCGCGCACGCACGCAAACGCACACACACACACACACACACACACACACACACACACACACACACACACAGAGGTGCATCTCCACACCAAGTAGAGAGTACTGTGAGGTAAGGCGAGGGACCCTCAGCCGGTCAGCATTTATTAAATCCCCTCATCCCCCACCTCCACACCAGCCATCATCAGATCCTTCACGCTCGCCGAACCATAACCTTTGCTGTAGGTCAGCGATTTAATTTTGCCGGAGGTTCTCCAGACCCAGCCTCTCTCTCTCCAGGCCCAGGTTTCTGCCTTCATAGCTGCACTGCAACTCCACGGCCACAGCACCCCGACGGGCCTGTGCTGGGCCTCTGATGACTGGCCCGGGCTAGCCAGCCAGCAGAAGGAAGATGGATGGATAGACAGATAGGTGGATATGCCAAGGTCATGGCAGGGAAGAACACAGAAGAGGACATGTCAACAAAAAGAGGAGAGCGTGTAGTAGGAGGAGGATGTGCTACTAGGCTCCCGACACAGTTCCAACTGATCAATACTCTCCCCCCTCAACCCATCTCCCACCAACCCCCTCCCTCCTGGATCAGTGCGTGACTTCTGTATACAGATGTGCGCCCATTGAATTCCGATGGCACGCTTCTGATCTACGTCTTTCCCCTCCGTTAGTTAGAGGACTGGAGCGCCGGGTATCTGATGGAGGTGGTGGGGATTTAAGCCCCCATAAGCTGAGGTGTCTCTGTCGCTCTCTCCTGCCCCCAATCCCCGACCAGGAACCTGCTCTCCTGTTCATTTATTTTTCATTAGGGGCCGACTCAGGCCTAAGCCTATTTCGGCAGCCATGACCACCAGCGTTATCGCTCCGGCACCAGTTAGGCATGTTATTAACAGTGGGGAGAGGGCTCGTCTGAGATGATGGATAAATGCTATTTTCCAAGCTGTTACTGTGTTCATTATTGTTTCAATTACCACCATCCAGATAATGGCCGCCCCAGTACCCATCTTATCAAATGGGGCCTATTAGACGCACCATGGGAATCAGCCTCAGTATGGCGTCCGCTTGATGAACGGCTAACCAGTCAGCTCGTGTAAAGTTCAAAGGTATATCACGCACGTGTCTGTGGTGGCTCAGGGCTTTCCATTCTTTAATTTGGTGTGTGTCTGTGTATTTATACATTATAGACGTATTACGTTGTATTGTGTCTGTGTGTATGTGTATAATTGTGTGTCTGAATATTTATGTATTTGTTTTTTATGTGTTCTTGTATTTGCCTATCTGTGTAGCAGTGAGTGTATGTGTATTTATGAGTAGCAGTGTGTGTGTGTGTGTGTGTGTGTGTGTGTGTGTGTGTTTGTTCCAGTACATGTCTGTGTATGTGTGTAGTGTAGAAGCATATATGTGTTTTCTGTTGCCTGTAACATATGATCACTGCGGCATGCCGTAGCAGGGGTCTCTATCTTGGTTGCTAGAGTAGTTAGAGGGTGCAGAGGGGGGGTCCCACTGCCGTCATGGCCGACACATGAGGCCTTAATTAACCAAGCATTGCTTCAATTAGCCTGCCTACCTAGCCACGCCCACCTACGCTAACACACGCTTTTAAGGCAAGAAAATGATGGGTTTGACCCTCTGACGCTAGCTAGGGCATTGCTTTCACACATTGCCCTAGCCTTAGTACCATCTTATGATAGCGTTTTTCTAACCTGTCACAAAGGACTTTCGTATTATTATTGTTTTGTATTATCGTATTCATTGTAAAATAGACAGGCGTGCACCAGACATGTGTTGGGCTGTTAAGCTCAACATCGCGATTGGATAATGTATGCAAAACACGATCATTACATTCCTCCAGTGATGAGGCAAACCTCGGTGCGATAATTCAAGGTGTCTTTCAAATGTAAATATCGGCAACAGTGCATAAACATAATCACCTATTTTAACAATGCAGCTCACTACAAAACAACTAGCTATCGTCTATTTCTTTCCTCCTTCTACCCACTCTCTCCCTCTGTGTGTGTGTGTGTGTGTGTGTGTGTGTGTGTGTGTGTGTGTTGTGTCTCTTTCTCTCTGTCTGCAGCTAGGGTGAGTGCTGCCAGCCAGGAGTCAATGGTGTCAGATGTGCTCTCATTATGCCAGCTTACCTCAAGGTTCGCTGTGGGCTGCTGGCCGGCTACAGAATCGATCTGCACCAGGGACAGGCGTTAAAGGCCACCGTGACATGCTGCACATACACACACACACACACACACACACACACACACACGCGCACACACACACACACGCACAAACACACACACACACGCACAAACACATACACACACACACACACGCGCACACACACATTCACACACACACACGCGCACACACACACACACACACACACACACACACACACACACACACACACACACACACACACACACACACACACACACACACACACATACCAGAAGCACAAAGAAAACAGACCCCCCCTCCCTACTTCCCATGCCTTAAAATGCAAAGCTAGGCCAACAGGCATGCCGATGTGCACACTGCACACCCAGCACAAGTTTGATATTTCACTGAACCCTCCTGATCTTTCCTGGTCTTTCATGTTCCAATGGCTACATTAAGGATCCAGCCTCTTTTTCCTAGAAGGCTAAAATGTCATCGGAAAATGTCATCCAGTCCATTGTTTATTCTGTGGCTTAACGTGCATTTTCCGCAACACATTGATCGATGACGGACAAAAGTTTTAATGTACGCAACTTGATCTTAAGTAATATGATTCAAGAAAAATGTTTTCATATTCATGATATCAATATAAACATGGCTTAGTAGTATACGGTCAAAATCACCCACGATCTGTCCACACCACGGCGTCTTCCATTCCGCTATTCATGAGCTCCCCCGGCTAATTAAACACACAAAGCATGAGCAGAGGTAATGGAAGCAAAAATGTCGCTAAGATAACTAGCGTTTGTTTCGTGTCAGGTCGTTTTGACAGCGCTTACCCATTAATGCCATTGCACTGTCGACACGCCACACGCTTTCTTAGAAACCGAAGAAAACCTGCCTTGTTCAAGCACATCTACTTCTGTATGCGCCGACAGTATAATTTTCTTTGAACAAATGACTGTAGGAAGATGTCAATTTACAGGCTGACATGATAACAAACAAATCAACGTTCTGGTGATTTTCAGCACCATAATGTTGGAAGGAAATGATTGAATTTCTGTGCATGTCGTACAAACTCCCAGATGCAGAAGCAGGGTTCAGAAGCAGGGTTCAATCATCAGGTCCACAGTCACCACGAGGTCAAAGGTCAAAAGTCACCAGGACACAGAGCAATACACCATTATGGGTGTGGCCCTGTCCAAGATCCATGACTCCAACTCTCTCCTCTCTTTCAAAGCATCACTGAGAACGCACCTTATTAAAATTGCTTCTAATGTCTAAACGTCCTCACCCCTCTCTCTCTCTCTCTCTTTTTGATTCTTAATTAAAGTATGCTTTTAAATGTTTGAATGTGACTTTATTGTTGTATGATTGTTATTTTACTCTTGTATTTTGTTGCCATTAAAAGAAAACCACTATAGAAAAATTGATGTTATGTTATTATATGTTATTTATTATTATTATTATTATTAATAATATTATTATATTATTAGAACCAAGGAGACTGGGGAAAACTGGATGATATGAGGAACAGCTCTGAGATATCAAGGAGGCCAGAGAGAGCCTGGGCAGGGAAGTGTTTTCATGGGCGTGAAGATGTCCGAAAACTGGCGACTGCAGAGGGAGCGAAAGGGGGAGAGGGATTGGGAGTGACCTGGACAATGTAAAATCAAGGAATGCAATGGAAGTGGAGGAATCCTCCTTGTAAAGACTTGCACATGTTCAGACAGCAATGAGAACCAACTGACAGTGTAGGACAAAAGAAGGGTAGAAAAGATAGACAGAGAGAGGGGTTGATGGGGTGGGTGGAGTAGGTATATTCAATTCAAGGAATAATAATTTTTACATTTTCTCTTGTCACAATGGGAACATTTGAAGTGACATACTAATTGATGAAGAATAACTTATTTTTAGCACTTCTTAACACTTCTTGAAAGCAAAATATTTGATTTAATTTTAGAGCATGATTATGGGAAGATTCAGGAAGCGATTTACCAAGCTTACATTCCATAAGACAATGGATGTGCATGATTCTTATAAGAAAACTTATACATCGTGGGCACTAACAACAAAGGAAACAAAGGTGAGGGGGAGTGACCATCGTGGAGAGTTTAGGATTGGCCATGGCTGAAGTCAGCCATGGCAGGAGAGACCAAGTTAATTTGCATTACACTATGGGTGAAGTGGACATGTCTGCAAGGCTGCAAGCAAGGCTGCAAGACAGTTAAAGGAATCTACACAACAAAGAAGTCAGTCGATTGGCATGGCCTCAGTATCAGACTTCGTGGCTACAGTGGCAATGCAAAATGCTAACTATCTTAACACCTTTCAATTAGAGAGAGGAAGGGAGACATCTCTAGGTCCAAGGAGAATGTATACAAATTCATTTCAATTGACTAGTACTTAAACAAGTATATAATTTGTATATAATTGTATATTATAGTTACGATTAATATTTCCACGACACTAATTAAATTAAATGACAAACCAGGCTCCATCCACATTCAACTCACTGCAGTGGGCGAATGTGACTTTAGGACCACAATTTGATTTCATATGCCGGTCATCCTACTCATCCACAAATGGTTAAAACTGCGCAAAAACACACACACACACACATACACACAGACACACACACACACACACACACACACACACACACACACACACACACACACACACACACACACACACACACACACAAACACACACATACAGATGTGGTGTGTACTGCCTGTCTAATGAAACTAGCTCAGCCTTCATAACCCATTTATCCTTGGAAGCGCCCTCAATGGAAGGACACACACACACACACACGGGCAGACTAACGGTAAGCAGTCCAGCCCTTCCATTAGCCTAATGAAGTGGCTCTCAAAGATGTACGGCTTGCCATCACCTCCATAACCAATCACAATATCACTCTTTAAAAAAAAAAAATCCACTTAAAGCCCCCCCCCCCCCCCCCATGCACCAAACGGACAGCCAGCATTTCTAAGGGGACCACTCTGTGGCCTGGACTTTTATTGGCCTGGCTATTTATCCTTTTAATGCAATTGGCTGCCACTCCCCTCTCTCTCTCCCCTCCCACCCTCCTCGCTGTATGAAGTCAGTGGGCTAGTAAATCACGGTTAAGACAGCGAGCAGGAGTGTGATTAAAATAACTTTGGTTCAACAGTTGCGACGGCACCGTGCAGACGGCGGTCCGCCTGCATTCTGATCAGCACTAATGGGGGGAGGGGAGGCATCGGTACGTCGGACGGAGGGGCCTACCGGGGTACTGGGTAGATAAGACGAGGGATGAGGACGAGGGATAACATGGACACATGACAGTAAAAAAAACTGTGGGAAGAAGGGCGGCGGCCCAACCCACGAGTGCACCAACCACGAAGGGAAGTGCCCTGCAGGCCTATAACACAAATGTTCAACACACCTCCCTGACTTACTCCACCATCCTGTCCATAAAGGCATAAAAAACAAGGGGAGGAGAAGAGGAAGGGGTGGAGAAAAAGAGAAAAGGGTGTTGGGATATGGGGACAGTCCGAGTTTGAAGGCCAAAATGTTTCTACTCCTCCCCTTCCCAGCGGGACTAGAGGAGGGTGTTCCTAGGGGAGAGAGGGTGTGTTGAACCCCACTTCCTCCTCCCATAAAGCAAGAAGGTTTAGCAGTGTTGGGGCCTCCTGAAGCTTGGGGTGTTTAAGTGTGTAGTATTTACATGAAGCAGATTGAGTTGGTTCAACACTCCTGACAAAGCCTGTGAGGCAGGTGGAGTGTGTTGGATGACACCACAGTTTATTGAACAATAACCAAGTGATGAGGACATTTGCTCTATTGTCCTTTTTGCACCCTATAAAGGAGATTTAGCATATCAGGCTGTGTCAACAACTGGCACTAGGAATTATTTGTGTGTGTGTGTGTGTGTGTGTGTGTGTGTGTGTGTGTGTATGTGTGTGTGTGTGTGTACACCTTGCATGAAGGCACTTTGGCAGAACAAATATGTATTGACATAAAGACCCGCAGTGGTACGTACTGCTATAATGATCTCAATGGGACTGGAAACATAAAACTTAATTCGGTTATTTTACCTTGATGTTCTCCTTAGCCGAAGTCCTTCTTTAGCAGTGGATCTAGCAGCCCCCTGTATCTGTTGATACAGCTAAGCACTCCGCCCTTGTCGCTACCACGGAAAGGCCGCGCTACTGTTACACGACTTGAGCCCAAACATCTTCATTGAGTTTCAAAGTCAATGTAGCCCTCTATCTTCACTGTGGCCAGCCTTTGTGTTCCCTGCCAGCTCCCCCACTCTCTCCCTCTTTGTCTTTGATTCCAAAGAGAGAGAACGAGAAGATGAGCGCGCATAAGTGAGAGCAGGAGAGAGAAAGAGAGAGAGAGAGATGTGGCAAAGTGGGTTGGAGAACAGCCAATACTCTATATAACTGACCAGATGGTGTGTGTGTGTGTGTGTGTGCATGTGTGTGTGTGTGCGTGTGCGTGTGTGTGTGTGTGTGTGTGAAGGAGGGAGGAGAGCGGTAGAGAAAGATAGAGTATGAGAGCAGAAGAGAAAGATAGCTGGGAAGGGATGTATAGAAAGCTATATGAAGGAGGGCATTGAGAAGTACTGGGACAGGGTGGCGTCTCTGAGCAGACTGCTGCAGACTGCTGCATCCTGCCACCGGCCGTCTCTCAGGAAACACCAACTCATTAGGCTGGAGGAGGAGAGGAGATGGGAACATCAGGCCTTGATAACACCAATGTCCTCCCCCGAGTCTACACTACTGTTTAGCGTGCTAGTTCAGATGCAAGCCGTGTTTATCTGGTGTTCTTTAATGTAATTTGGCAGACATTCTAGGTCACTGAAAAACACCCTGTGACGCACACACCACTGCGCTCAGGTACGGGTGGGTAAAGAAAAAGTAATTTGACGCAGTAGGCTACGGAAAGGACTGGTGAGGCCTTAAATTGTGACAAAAGACAATGTTGAGTCCTCACTGTGTGATGCATTATTTGTGTGTGTGTGTGTGAATCTGTGTGTGTGTGTGTGTGTGAATGAGTGAGTGAGTGAGTGTGTGTGTGCGTGCATGGGTGTGAGTGTGTGTGTATCTGCATGTACATACACATGTAGGTCATGCCTAACTCGCATTTCTACTCTATCCTGATATCTGATCTCCTCCGTGGAGGTGGGGTCTGTGTTGTCCCTGGGATGAGCCTAATGTCCCCTTACTATGGGGGGGTTGGGTGTGCAGGACCATTAGGCCGTTAAAGAGGTACCATTTGCTGGGATACTTCTGTCCTGGGTGCCGATGTTTGGTGCTGTGATGCTATTCGTCTATTTGAGGGACCAGCTGAATGCTGCCGGTGTGACAGAAGGAGGTGAGGTGGGGGAAAGGAAAGGGGGTTGGAGATGGAGATGGGAGGTGGGGAGAGACGCTGTTAAGGGAAATGAGTGATGGGCACACAGACACCACCAGTTTGCTTGGCTGCCAAACTGGGGCAAGAGTTGGGGGGTGGGGATGTGGAAGAGCAGGGTGTGGTAGGGTGGGTGGATGGGATGTTGGGTGGGCGGTGGGGGAAATGGTTGGAGATGTAACTATGCCTGACCATGATGAATGATTGAATGAATGAGGAGAAGGAGGAGGAGCAGGGGGCCAAAGGGGAGGGATAGATGGAGGGTGGGGGAGGGGGGAGGTGACATGTCTGACACCGCAATGGTGGCCTTTCGCCAGAGGACGCAATTTACAGCACCTGTTGGCCCATGATTGATCAAGAGAAAAGGAAAGGAGAGGAGAGGGGGAGATGAGGGAGAGATGGGGGAGGAGAAGGGAGGGGGGGTGGGGGGGCTAATGGTGTGTGTGTCACCTGGCACAGGGCAGGAAGATGCGATGACACAGGGTGGTTTAAGACTACAGATAGTAAGAAAGATGGAGTGCGTGAGAAGTATGGATGGAAATTGGAGTCTAGGAGGGTAATAAAGACAAAGTATGGTGTGGGGGGACGGGCGTGCGAGGAAGAGAGAGACAGGGATAAAGACAGAGAGAGTGAGAGAGAGATAGAGAGAGAGATAGAGCTAGAGAGAGAAAATGAGAGGGAGAAAATGGAAGTCTGTCTTTGTGAGCATGAGTGGATGTGAAATATTTGTGTGTATGTGTGAGAGAGAGACAATCCGGGAAAGTGGGTGAAAAGGATGAGTGTGTGTGTGTCAGTGTGTGTGTGTGTGTGTGTGTGTGTGTGTCCCCGCGGCAGTGTGTTAGCAGTCCATCTGGGGAGAAATGATACGGCCACCTGACTCAGAGGTACAGGAAGACTTCGGCTGCCCTGTGGCTTCTACACACGCCTGCAGCACACTTAATCCACTAGAACACTCCACCAGGGCCCTGAGAGAGAGTGTGGGTGCGTGAGTATGTGTGGGTGTGCACGTGTGTGTGTGTGTGTGTGTGTGTTTGTTTGACACAGTGCAGGCACCTGCAGAAGCCTTATTACGGCAGACCCGTGTCCCACTCCAGCTCTTCATCAAGTGACTGTAGGGCAGCTCTGCTCTCAGGCTGTCTCTCACACACTTCATTTCAGCCCAGACCACAGAACCCCCCCCCCCCCCCCCCCCCACTCACATTCAATCTCATAGTAAATCATAGACCTTCCAGTCCGCCTGGAAAACACCCTCACCTCACAGCTTTCATCTCAGCTCTGTGCAAACAAGACACGGTGCGTGTGTGTGAGTGTGTGTGTGTGTGTGTGTGTGTGTGTGTGTGTGTGTGAGCAAGAAAGCGCCCAGTTTGTGTGTCTACTATGTGTGTGAGTTTTGGTTACCATGCAAGTGTGAGTGCATGCAAGCCTCAGTTTTTGTACATATGTGTCCGACTTTGGGTTGCTGCGCATGTGTGTGTGTGTGTGTGTGTGTGTGTTGGTGTGTGTGTGGAGCTTCAATAAAACACAGTTAAGATAGATATTGTTAACCGATTCGTTGAATGTGTTATGCATGCATGAAGGCTTGTTTTGAGTCTGTCTGCTCAGAAAAACAACACAGTGTTACTTTATTTTCTCCCATCCAGGAGAGACAGAGTGAAGATGGAGACGAGATGGAAAAAAGAACAGAGGATAAAACAGAAAATTGGAGAGGAAAGGATATGTGAGTAGAATAAGACTTGAATGAAGAGGAAAGAAGAGGGGACATGAAATGTCATGAGAGGAGGAGAGAGGAATGAAGAGGAAAGAAGCAGCTTGAAGTGAGGATAGGAAAGAAGAGAGGAGCGAGGAGGGAGGAGGGAGGAAAATAAGAGCATAGGGGAGAGGAGAGGAGACGAATGGAGAGGAGATGGAGGACAGCCAGAGGGGACAGACCTATTAGAGTGCCCGGGGGCTGGCGGAGAGGAGGATGAATGAGGAGGAGGAGGAGGAGGAGGAGGAGGAGGAAAGAAGAAAAGACATGGGAATGGAAACAGGAGCGGAGGGAGCTGGGCTTGAGGTAGCTGCTAGCTGATAGTAGCTGACTGTGATTACTCTGCCACGGCCCTAACCTGATTACTGCACAGTGCTGGGGGACAAATAAAAATACATAGACTATGCCTGACCACACGCACACACGCATGCACTCACACATGCGCACGCTCACACACACACACACACACACACACACACACACACACACACACACACACACACACACACACACACACACACACACACTCACGCTTTAAGCCAGGGGGCTAAAGAGAAAGCAGAAGCTGTGCAGTAAGGTTTGTGGGACCATTTCAGACATAAAAGTGGACTTCCTTTCGCAGAGTAACCATTCTTGTGCCCTGACCGGTGTGTAGGACACGCACTAGAAACATTAAAAGCTAGAAGGAACTGCTCATTTAAAATAAATAAATAAATATATATACCCAACATCATGCTGGCCTACTGGCAGCAGAGGCGAGGTGTTAATGAATTATAATTATATAACATTATCTCTCATTATGTGTCTTTAAAGCATTCCAATGGGTTCCCTTGCGCTTTATGTTTTTTAGACGACTATACTATGTTGTTGGTTTAATTGATATACCATTTAACAAACAACTAATAAACCAACTTGTGAAATAGCCACACTATAATTTGAATTCACAACACTTTTACTGTTATGATCTATATTCCACAGACGTAGTTTAATATATATCTTGACTCAATGCAATAGTGGAGGTGGCAACTGCTTTTTAATTTGTCATTCTCTTTGTTAGACACTGCATATGTGTGTGTGTGTGTGTGTGTGTGTGTGTGTGTCTCTCTCTCTCAGTGCCTTTCTTAAAACTTTCTCAACTCTAATGATGTAAGCTCCATTGAAGAGAGACGTGAGCGTCTGATCGTAATGAAAGGAAAAGGCCACATCAAACAGGAAAATACAGGTTACCTCTTGCAAAATGAGCAGGTTGAGAGGAAGAGAAAGAGAGAGAGAGAGAGACAGAGAGAGAGAGAGTGTGTCATGGAAAAATGTATCCTAATAATATATCAAATGATATACAAATTATATAACCTTGTATACATTGTAGTTCATTTAAAATGTGTTTGTATAAATTCTCCTTGCACCTAGAGATAATTACTTTCCTCTCTCCAATTGAAAGATCTTAAGTTAGTAAGCATTCACATTCTCACCTCTGTAGCCACAAAGGCTGATACTGAGGCATGCCAATCTCCTGACTTCTTTATTGTAAGGTTGGCCATGGCTGAAGCCAGCCACTATGTGAAAGTTTCCTTATAAGAATCATGTAAACCCATTGTCCCATTGAAGATGCTGGGTTTATGCTCCCAGTGTGTCTTCCCGTGATCATGCTCCATTAAATCAAATACTTTGCTGTCAAGAAGTGTCCTACAAGAAAAAAAAATCATCAGAGAGAGAGAGAATGGACATTTTATGACACACGACCCCCTAAATAAATTTGACAGCCAAATCAATTGGATCAAAGTCCAGCAGAGGACTGACAGAGGAGGAGAAGGGGGAGGTCTGAAGGAGGAGGTCTGAAGGAGGGGGCAGATGTCAGGCAGTTCCCAAACTCCAGGTCCTTATCTACGCCCAGCACACAGCCACCAGACCAGGCAGAGTATAGACGGTACTGCAGATCCACGCAAACCACTGTGGACATGGACACCCAGAGTGAGAGAGAGAGAGAGAGAGAGAGAGAGAGAGAGAGAGAGAGAGAGAGAGAGAGAGAGAGAGATAGAAAGAAAGAAAGCTAGAGAGAGAGAGCGAGAGAGAGAGAGAGAGATAGAAAGAAAGAAAGCTAGAAAGCTAGAGAGAGAGAGAGCGAGAGAGCGAGAGAGAGAAGTAGTGGTGCTCGATCCGCCTGAAGGGACAGGGTTTCTCTCTGTACTCTGCTCAATAAAGTCAGCCATGTTATGACCCCGGCTTCAAGCTTTTTGCTTTTTATACTGTCCTCCTGCTTATGAAGACAGCTGAGCCATCCTCCTATGTCTCTCGCTTGTCTCTCAACACCACCACCATCACCACACTCCTCCCCTACACAGAGGGAAGAGGGAGACGGAGTGAGAGTGAAAGCCTAATAAAAAGAAAGGATATGCAGAGGCCTAACCAGATTAGAAGGTATTCTATTTTTCAGAATGACAAATTAATTTCCATGCAAATTGAATTAAAGGATAGTCTCTTGATGATTCCTCTGGAAATGGAAGATTGTTGTGAGGAGCAATTTTTTTTTAAATACATTAGAGAGAGAGAAAGAAACTTCTGAACAAAATCAATCTAATTATCGTCAGTATCGTATGAAACACACCAGGAGGCAAGATACTGCTAGCAGGGTTTATTAGACTAATAGGAAATAAAAAAGACTGTTTTGTGCAGAGGAAAAAACAGGACAAAACAGAGGAAAAGAGAAGAAATGAATTGAGAAATGAATAAAAATATGCATCTAACATTTGCTGTGGTTAGCGTGACTTTGCGCACTCCTCTACGTTGGTACAAGCAGCGACCAAATCAGTCTTTCATTTGGACACGTTCTTCAACCTCCAAAATGTGTAATGATACAATGTCAAGAGCTTAAACCCTTTTTTAAACCTTTCATCACCTAAACATATTTGTTTAGTGTTCTCCCTGTGGCTGTATGGCATTAGTAAAGCACATCTTTGTCCCCTAGAATTTACAAAGGAGTAATAAAACCAAGGGAGTGATCTGGAGAAGGAAGAATGGGGGGGGGATGAGGGGAGAGAAGAGGAGAGAAATTGAGACAGCGGAAAGAAAGCAGATGAGGGATGAAGGAGAGAGAGGGAGAGAGAGAGATACAGAGAGGCTGTCCAGGCTTGGGCTGCTCTGATCCACTGACATTTCCAGGGCGCCTGATCGCTGTGTGGACGGGGCCCGCCGTGAAAAGTTCAAACACGCACCGATCCACGTGCAAAATGCTACGTGCTGTCGTGGATTAACAGATCCTCTCCCGGGGCTCCCTTTGTTGGGGTCGAGCTGCTTCCGTCCGCCTGTCAGTTGGCTTCTGACATTCTGTCTGGAGGCAGAATGGCTGTACGTCTGTCTGTCTGTTTGTCTCCCCTCTAACTTGGGTTCAAGGTGCTCTTGATGGACACAAACTGCCATATTCAATACTGTAGCGTTCTCATACCAGCCTGAGTAATCAGTATCAACAATCACTAATCAAATCACAGTGTATACTCAGTTCTGGAATGGAAATAGTACACTGGTAGTAGGCCTAAGTTTTATTATATTATAGGTCTATGACTATTCATATCACTTTGCGTGATTGCTCTCTCACTTTTCTCTTTGTTTGAATTCTTACTTCTTTTCCGTTTGAACATTATAGAAGGAATATATTATTAATACAGTACAATTCTAGCGTTGGTGTGAATTCAAATATCAAACGATGACTAAGATAACGTGGGCAAAGCGATGAGTTAAAGGCTACGATTTAATCAAGCTACTTTCTCAGTATCTTCCTTCCTACACCTTCTAGAACCCTCTCTGTCTCTCTTTCTCTCTCTCTGTGTCTCTCTATTGTCTCACAGCCTTTAGTTCCATAGCGGTTCGAGCTTGGCGCAAGGGCTTGTATCTCAGCGAGCTTTTGAGTTAACTAATGCCGGGGACAGACTACAAGATTTTAAACTGTGAGACCACACACATTACAACATTTAATGATACGTTTTGTGTTTGTGCCTGTAGTGTGTGGAGTGTAACGTTTTGTAACGTTCTGGCCAAAATGGCACACCACTACCTGATTCCATTTATCAACAACCTTCAACAACCTGATTCACCAACAACTGCACTAAGTTATTATAATAGAGATAACTACAGCTTTGGCTGTTCTGAGTGACATTGATGTATGGATTTTAAGGTTTGACACTTAGCTTCACCACATCACTTTTGAAGATAGTTTTTTCATTGCTTATTTGCGATCAGCATTCTCAGATCATATGGCTGAGCACCTCACACTACAGGATTTGATCTTGCCGATTTGCAGACGTATATAATATTTAAAAAGAAAATCCAAACCTGTCCCGATGATCTTTCCAGTAGATCGGAACGCTTCAGATTGAACCTGTAAACAGCACACACTACAAGATAATTGGTACTGAGCGTCGGCCCAGACCGACCCCCAACCAAGATCTTTCCCCCAATTGTCGGGACGGGCCAAATCGGGTCTATACAGCCCTAATTTTCCTGTAGTGTGCGCAGCGTTAGACGCCATGACCCCTGCGTCACCTTTTAATCAAGCACGGAGGCACTGGCTGGCCAGGATTAGACTGACCTCCAGGACCCCCAATCCCCCACCCCCACTGCTGCCTCCTTTCGCCGCTCTGTCTCAGACGGCGTGGGAGAAGAACTGTCTCAATTTGTCTCCCTTCGACAGAATAATATATATCTCCTATTCCCTTTTAACGTGTTTAGATACACAAGAAAAGATGACACACACACACACAACTCACATTTGTATATAACTCTCTCCCTCTCTCCCTCAAACTGTTTCATATTTATCTCCTGTTCACTTTTAACAAATTTAGATACACACGTACAAAGGATACACACACACATAGACAAAGACACAGACACACACACATATCCATCTTCATCGTGTCGGATGAATTCACCTTTGTTCAAGCTCTCTTTTTTTTGTCACAGAATGAGCTCGGTTGTCCAGCATTATAACGTCAGCAGAATAACCTAAAAGACTTCCCTTCTGGATACTAATACACAATATTATGGTAGCGGTCAGAGGTTAAGAAAATACAGACAACCGTTCCTCTGTGTATTTTTGTATTTAGTTTTTGTATTCTACTATGTACTGCCAGTTTTGAGCAGATCATAAAAAGCTGATGTTACCAATTTAATTTTTTTATACAATGCCCGCTCAGTATTGATTATAACAGTTTCATACCCAAAAAAAAAAAAAAAAAAAGACTAAATTTCTCAGAAAATATCTCCAACTATTGCTGTAGCCAAGATTACTCAAGATACTGAATGCCTGCACGCAGGTTGGTCTGTGAGAACGTTGATCACCAGGATGCTATGTGAGGTGGTGCCTGATCTTCTTACACACACTGACACTCAGAAGTTGACAAAACAAGTCCATGTTTTTACATGTCAGAGATCTGTCATGAGGATTCGGAAATTTTTTCATTTGTGTGTGTGTGTGTGTGTGTGTGTGTGTGTTTGTGTGTGTGTGTTGCCAGACCAACACTTGGTCTGGCATTAGGCTAGGATAAACAACCCCCCAGCCAACACACATTGTACATGCACACACAAACACACACACACACACACACACACACACACACACACACACACACACACACACACACACACACACACACATGCACACACACACACACACACACAAACACACACACACACACACACACACACACACACACACACACACACACACACACATAAGCACACACACTATAGAGAGAAGAGATCTCTTAAAGAGAATGCATTAATTCCAACTCTGAACCTCTTAGGTCTAAAGCTGTTTACTGAAGTAGCCTCCGTCTCCATTTGAGGCTTGGCTATATGTATTAACAACGTAATTGAGGTTTTGACCTCTTGCACTACAGTGTGGTAGGGTGGCCTTCCATTATTTGTCTTTGTAGTTTACTCCCTTTTCCAATTAGCTGTTCTGAGTGTAGGCACTTCTTAATTACTACTGGTGCCATGGCATGGAAGGAAAGTTGTCTGACTCTGAGAATCTGAATCCAATGCCATGGAGGGTGGTAGCACTGAGATAGCAGCCCCCTTCCCTTCGTCACTTCTTGGCACTTGTTCTTGATGGTAATTGGGAGAAACAGGAACAGTAGGAGCAGATGTCTGATTTGTCTGAACTTGACCTGCATTATGTTCATCTTCCTTCTTACGTCTTTTGTGAGAAACTTAAGAAAACTGCTTCGTTTCGCCATTATTTTCCCTTAAGATAAATTAAATGCAGCTAGCTGGCAGAAGGTTGGTACGCATCTACTGAGGGAAAAGGGAGTGGATGGCATTTATGAAATGCCCTGCCATTCAAATATCTGACCTATCATTAAGTAGAAAAGACGAAACAACAGACAAGTTTGTTGTATTTTTCATTGGTCACATAATTAAATCAGCAAACATGACAGCTAATCATTGGCTGATCCAGCTTTGTCCCCACATGTGCTTCTCAAAAATGAAGCCTTCTGATTGGGTTGGCCAAGTCTGTTGGTCAAGGCCCACCTAACCCCACCAGTGGCGTCACGCCTGGTGCAATCTAGCATTCTCAACAAATGCCAAATCTCGGGCCAGCTAGACTGGCAGCTTACATAGTGAGATAAGAATAGCTACGTAAAGCAAAGTGAATCATCAGCAAAATACATATTTGATTTGAAATGTAGTTGCACTCGCATTCTACTGCCATCTCTGTCTGGTAAACCTACCATAGCTAATGCTAAATCACAGTATAGCATAATGTGCTGCAGTGCAGTGGAGTGTGGGGTCACCCCCTATACAGATGGAATCACAGAAGACTTCTGACTGATAAAAAAAAAGTATTAAATATATGGGTTTGCTTTTTGGTTATAGAGTTTGCTTTAAGAGTTGATTTGCTTTGAGGGTTAGGTTTTAAAGGATTTGGCCATTGTGTTGAGACTCCCAGTCTCAACAAAGTGTTGTGTGTATATGTCGAGATGTAAATCGGCCATGATCTTTGTTCAACTCACCTCCTCTGAGTGTTTAAACACGTTCCAAAATTGCCATTGACATCCATTATATTCAAAACAAGTGTTTAGCAGCTCCCAAAGCTGTTTCAGCTTGTCCAACCCAGGTAAGCGCACACATACCCTAGCTTTCTCCAATAGCGCCCACAAATGAACAAATCCACAAGCTTTGATTCTGTGTTTCCTCACGACTGTTCAATATCACAAATTTTACTTTCCCCCCACTCAGCCAGTGCATTGCAACCGGTTGGTTGAAGAATTACAAAATCCACATCGAAAATTTCCCACATGCTCATGACCAGGACATTTAACAACTGCTTGCCCCTTGTTTCAGTCTCTAGGTCCGTGAGCATGTGCAATGTGCAGTGCAAGTAAACAGAATGAATATGCTGCGTTCAAATCAGTTAAAACACATCCTCCTTACCCTCGCGACATATTGACATTTCTTCTCTGCATTCCAAATTCTGAATTATCCCCCTGCCTATAATGCAGCCACTATCTTTGCACAGAATTCTAACTACGCGCCTCTAAGTCCGTGAGCATGCGCAGTGGCGTGTAAACAGAGATTATAAATGTGTGGATTGTTCGTTTGTGGGCCCTACTGGAGAAAGCCACCTAGCCTGGGCAGGTCATATGCGCTTAACTGGGTTTGACAAAGCAAAGACACAGCTATGGGAGTTGCTAAACACTCATTTGGGATGTAATGTATGTCATTTGGAACGCATCTGCACCACGAGAGGAGGTGAGTTGAAAAACCCTTGGTTTTAGGGTTTGAATTTTGGGGTTAGGGTTTGGTTTTAGATAGTCCTACGAGGCCACCACAGGACAAATAATTACCCCAGGAGGACCTCGGATGGGGAACAGTCCCAGGATGGGGCCGACAGTCCAAGTACAGCCACCGGGGTCCGGGTTGCTGAAAATAGACCCCGGGGGAAGTGGAACGGTCCAATGACAGGCACAATACTGATCCCTCAGGTCCTGAAGCACCTAGGTCTGGGTTCCCAAAATTGACCTCCCTCTTGTCATGTCTGAGATACACCGGCACACAGTTGTTGTGCCTTAAAGAGCAATTGAACCCAAGCCGTTTTATTTTTATTTTTTATATGTCTTATATGATCGTCAGCCTAGTAATCGATACCATTTTATCACTGTTACTAAAATAAGACCGTCATTTAGAGAAAACATGAATAAAATCCTATGTTTTTGCTAGTTTTCCCAAAACACTAAGTGAACGTTCAACTCTGGGTTATGTTATGTTATGTTATTTTATTTTCATAACATCGAAGTGCGTTTATCGAGGCACTTCCACGCCACAACCAAGAGACACCGTAGGCGAGGTGTGTGTTGACTTGTAGAGCTCGGTCTGGGCAGTGGTTGACTTCGGCGTCCGAAATAAAGTTAAGCTTCTCGGACACTTAGTATATAGTACATAGTATAACTGAGTGAGGGTTAGCCTTCTCGGATCCTTATAGTATAACGCCAAGGGGTGTGGCGCATTTCATATACAACATTGCTCACTATAAAGCTCACACACAACAACGGTTGTGAGCTCTTAACCGCTCTCAAAACGAATTATTTTGAATCTCAAAGTGTTCGAATTCCAGCTGAAACAGTGGGTTCACTTGCTCTTTAAAGAAAACAAACCCATAGCCAGATTAGAATGACAGATGAAGAGCACAACTCATCCACACTATGAACACATACATTCTCCGGTCCCACCCTGCAGAGCTGCAGACCTTTATTTAGATTTAATATCTCATCAAGCATTTTGTCAGAGGCAATCCTTTACATTTTATTTTAGTAGTCATTTCTGACTACTCACTGGCCCTGCTTAGCCCAGCTAACATTTTAAATCATGCCCCTCCTTGGTCATCGTTCAAAACGGTGGCGATGAAAGAATAGAATGAAAAACAAGATAAAAACTACAAATAAAAAAAACAGCAAAAGTTGTGTCTTCAGTCCCTGATATCATTAGGCACATACACAGACTAAGCTTAAGCGATGTCACTCTGCCCCTGTGTGCTTTGAACCTGCAGCTGCTCTCTCTCTCGCTCTCTATATATCTATATCTATATCTGTATATGTATATGTATATTGTTTTTTAACAGCAAAAGCAAAACAATTATGTTTATATATTCTATTAGTATAGTATATATTCTATTCCATCCCTTTGTTCATTTTTGATACTCTTATATTTGATTACAATGTTGCAATGTTATACAGCTCTGTTTACACATTTCTTTGTATGGAATTTTTATTTTCTATTTCACAATTGCTTTGGCAAGTAAATGTATGGTTCCCATGCCTATAACACTTCAAATTTAAATGAATTGAATTTTATATATATATATATATATATATATATATATATATATATATATAGAGAGAGAGAGAGAGAGAGAGAGAGAGAGAAGGAGAGAGAGAGAGAGAAGGAGAGAAGGAGAGAAGGAGAGAATGAGAGAAGGAAAGAGAGAGTGGTCCATGGGGTAAGTGGGGTACGTGATTGATTGATGCAGCCAGAAATCCCTGCAGCGACGAGAATGATTAATAAATGTCTTGTCATTGGCGTCGCTCTGTGGCGTGTACCCTGCCTACGCTAATGCCAACGTGTGAATTGCGACAATTGCGGGGAAACCTGCAAGAATGAGTCTGGGGAGTAGGCCCAGGGGTTTGAGCTCAACATAAATACTGCATGTAGCTGTTTTTTTGCATTTAATTCCTTTTTTATGAGGTGTTTAAACTGACATGGTCACTGTTTGGTCATTTCGATGTGGGACATTTATGACCCCTAAAACCGTCAATCACTGTCATCTAGGAAAGTATACAAAAGCGGAACAAAATGATGAAATAAGATACATGAACACACTCTTCACACAAGAAAACCAATGAACTACAGTCACTTTCATGTACCTAATGTAACAAATACCTTTCACATATCAGCAATACGAATCTTCCTGTGTATCTCTGAATGAAGATAGCACCTATCACACTGTGGAGCATATAATATGCAGCAATTTCCCTATGGCATCCATCCTGTGCAGCTATAAGGCTGAGACACTAGCTGAACATCCAGCGTTAGAGAAGCCCCTCAGCTCAACAGACTATCTGTAGCACAAGTGGCTCTGACTTTACATAAATTAGTGTGCATGTGTAAAAAAGTCTCATACACATGCATAATAAATGCCTTAAGAGTGCACTGTTGATCACTGGGTGATACTGCATCAACTATCTAACTAACAATTTTTTTATGTGTATGTGTGTATTCTCCAGGGGGCCATCACTGTGGGTATGTGTGGGTGTCCTCCAGGGGACTATCAGTGTGTGAGTGTTTGAGAGAATAATAAATACAAGGTGGGTGGGAGGATGAGAGGCTGTGACCGCCGATCGATCAGTTGCTGTTTCTCACATCAGGAAAGTGAGAGAGAGACGGAGAGAGAGAAAGAAAGAGATAGAGATGGAGAGAGAGGGAGACAGAGAGAGAGATATGATGGAGACAGACAGAGAGACAGACAGCCAGATAGAAAGACAGAAAGATAGATAGACAGATAATGACAGATAAACTAATCTCGAATCCAGCATTCCTAAAAATAAAAAGGGACAGAGTTATGCTTAGTTTCCTGTTTCATTACGTTTGATATTCTACCGAAGTAAAACTGACCCACGGAAGTAGATGAAGCTTTCAGAAGGGGATTTTTATAACTATATTTAAACAGTGGCCAGTGTTGATATCAAACCTTTTTTTACTGTTTACTGTTTACTAGTGCTGGACGAGTTTGTGTTCCCTTTTAATAGCCAATTAC
The DNA here is from genome assembly GCA_026745465.1 of Lota lota. Classification (NCBI taxonomy): domain Eukaryota; kingdom Metazoa; phylum Chordata; class Actinopteri; order Gadiformes; family Lotidae; genus Lota; species Lota lota. The sequence continues at coordinate 1,924,132 of JACYXH010000479.1, read as the reverse complement.
ATGCTCACAGATCCCCTGTGAGCATGTAACCCTAACCCTTGCTTTCAGCAACATGTTGAGGCTAAACCAATTTGAGCTCGTCTGCCATCAGACTTTAGATTAGTAATATAAAGTCTTATTTGTGAGTCTACACGTAGATAGACAGATATACAGATATAGACCAATGGACAGATGGACAGACGGACTGACAGATAGATAAACAGACAGACAGACAGACAGACAGACAGATCGATAGACAAACTGTCAGACAGCAGAACAGACAGATTGATAGAAATAGAGAGAGAGAGAAAGACAGAGTGACATAGACATAGTGTGAGAGAGAGAGAGAGAGAGAAAGAGAGAGAGAGAGAGAGAGAGAGAGAGAGGGCAATGCAATCGAGTCAGAGACAGCCATACGCTGACAGGAGCCCAATTAAGTGGCATCCCAGCGGAGGTCCACATGTCTGCTGCCTGACCCCACCTCCTCGGCTTCCAAGGAGAACTCACACACACACATACACACATTTACACATGTTTCACTCATACACCCGATGACGCACCAATCGACACAAATTACACATTCATCACATGCATTTGTAACGAGACACAAAATAAAAATACACAGACACAATTGAATGAGAGCTTAGCATGTCACTCTCATTGAGAACACGGCCAGCCAAACAAGCCCACCATTGTCAGTGTGTATCTACAGCGCTGCACTGCCCCCCCTGTTGGGATCCGCCTTTGGGGTCCGGGGACCGAAGCGCTTCCAAAACCAGGGGCACCAGCCAGCAGCTACCAGTCCCAGGGTAGGGGTTCCTGCCAGTGGCCAACCCACTCATCTCCGGCCTGCCCACTAAGCCAGCAGCAGCAGCCCATGGGGGCACGCGCACACACTCATCATGCTTTAGTACAACATCAAGTACACACACACACACACACACACCGTCCTACAGAGAGACATCATACGCACAGCAAACACACACGTACAAACACACTGGCTTGTGGTAACTCATCATCTACACACAAACGCACACACACACACACACACATCCACACAAATACACACACTGACTTGTAGCAAAACAGACTACACATACACATACACACACTTACTATCCTGTAGTGAGATATCAATACACACACACACACACACACACCACCACCACCCACATCAACCCACACACACACACACACACACACATACATAAATACATACAAAACACAGGTTAATGATCTAGACAGTGTCCAGATCCTTCAGGCCAAATCTATAGCCTAAGGGCCCTGTAATAAAGGAGGCCCCAAACACGTGTTGCTAGTCTAGGCTAGCAGAGTTACTGTCTGACTGGCTCTGAGCTGCTGCTAATTGCCAGAGAGGATGAACCAAGAGGCTGCAATGTTGCTAAATTCATATCCATGTCCTGAGAGCAGCAGGAGCAGAGAAGGCAAAGCGCTTAAGAACAATGGAGATTAAAACACACTGTTCCAGTGTGAGCATGACCTTAATGTTCTCCAGACAGCTTAGTCTGCACCCATTCAACACACATTCCCTTGCAGAGACATGCACGCTACGCACACACAGATAGACAGATAGACAGACAGACAGACATACACACACACACATACACACACACACACAATAGGGCACACACACCCATGAAATGCTTAAGCCTTCTCATATTCTGCCTGGGATATACAGAATTGTAATATGCAGAAAGAGAGAGAGAGTGACAGAGAGAGAGAGAGAGGGGGGGACAGGGAGAGAGACATAGAGAGAGGGAGAGAGAGAGACGGACAGAGACAGAGAGAGAGGCAGAGAGACAGAGAGAGAAACAGAGACAGAGTGGTGGTTTTGGGGAGGATGGAGTGGAGGAGGTGGTGGTGGCGGTGCAGGGAGGAGATGGAAGATGATTTAGGAAGGAGTGTGAAAGTAGAGCCAGTCTGGTTTTCAACAGGGGAAAATGAGAAGCCAGTCAAGAGGCTTGGCTATAAATTTCCCCGGGAGCCTCAGATCCAATCTGGATCGGAATCAAACAACAAGCCGGCCCACCGCTATGTGTGTGTGTGTGTGTGTGTGGGGGGGGGGGGGGGGGGGGGGGGGTGTTCATGTGTGAGTGTAAGGTAGGTAGAGAGAGAGAGAGAGAGAGAGAGAGAGAGAGAAGGTAGGTAGAGAGAGAGAGAGAGAGAGAGCGAGAGAGAGCATGTGTGTGTATTTGTGTGTGAGAGTGTAAGTGAGAGAGAAAGAAGGAGACATACATAGAAAGTGTGTCTGCGTGCGTGCGCATGTGTGTGTGTGTGTGTGAGAGAGAGGGTGGTGGAAGCTGAAGAATGGGTTGCTACAGAGATGGTGACATATGGGATCCTGCATCCTGCTGCCCTCCATTTAGCCTCAACAAGGCAGAGAAAGAAAACCTATGCGGTCCGTTATGCTAATTTACAACATCTCTTCTCTCTCTCCCTCCCTTGCTCTCCTTTCAAATTGGCCCTTTAATCAGTTTGTTTTCTTTGTATCATTCTTCTGCTGCCCTGCTTTTCAAACACAAACCGTCCAGCTCTGCCTAATTTAAGAGAGTCCTGCTTCATTCGCGTGTTGTCAAATATCTGTTCAGTTTCCACATAAAATGCCAGGATTGGGATTCGGAAACCACAACCTATTTTGGCTGGGACTCAAACACCTTCACCACTACACTATAGCCTGCCGCTGTTCCTTGATGGTCTTACACTTTTTGCTGTCTCCTCTCTCCATCCATTTCCTCCATCCATAATTATTCTTCAATACAACAATCTTCTCTCCTTGTTCCCTTTACTGCTCCCTATTCACAGACCCTCTCTCCTCACACACCTCCTTGCCTCTCTCTCCCTCATCCCTCCCTTCCTCTTCTCTATTAGTTAGCGGCTCGTGCTAGGGACCTGTTGTCCTCGCCGGGTGACAACTAAACATGGCCTGTTGTAATTAGTGTGGAATTCTAATGAGCTTATCAGGTTAAAAGCAGCTTAGTCCTTCGGGACCCTAGCAGAGTGGAAATTAGCAGTGCTTTCTCCCAGATGCATGCATACACAAACACACATACAAACACACACACAGACAGTCTCGCAGATACACACATTCGCACACAGGCATTCTCTCAGATACAAACACACATACACAGCTACAAACACAAACACACACACACCCGCCAATCACATACTTGCTTTCAAGATACACACACACACACAAAGAACACACTAACACAATAACAAATTGTTCATACCAATGATACAGGCTTCTTGATTCATCCAACAAACATATGTATACCGGAAGAAATCCGCTCTCACCCTCTTCTGCTTTTCTCAACCTAATCCTATGATGGGGTG